>JAQJVL010000088.1:1803290-1856860 GCA_035578905.1 Stictocephala bisonia | reverse complement strand
AAACGTGAGTTTTTGAAAAAATGCTTGAATGTCTGTCTGTATGTGCGTCTGTCTGTGTGTACGTGCACTTCGCTGGAAACCATTTCGATCAATTTTCTTCTAAATTTGGTATGAAGTGTATTTAGTCAATATCGTAAGACCATTTGTTCACGTTTTTTAAATTTTTTATGGACAAAAAACATACAATGTTCTCAAAAATGGAATGTTCTCTGAAACAATTTGGATTAAATTTTCAGAAAAGATGTTAAGTAAAATTTAAATAATTACTTTAGTAAAAACCGCAAGTGTCTAACTTGACTAATTTTTTATATATATATACAAAATAATATTTGGGAATCAAACTAGTAATTTACGAAGTTTTGATTTTTTTAGTGTTTAATATGGGGGAAAGTTTGTGTCAATTCTTTGGAACCATTTATTTAAAGTTAGTCTTGATGCTTTTAAAAATTCAACAATATTACTATAGTTGATAAAGTAAATAAGATCGGTGAATATCCTGAAACAGTTACAATTAGAAAGTTAGCTCAGGAAAAATGATAATATGAATTAGCTGTAAGACTAAAGTAGGAAATATTTAAACATAGAAAGCTTTGTTAGTAATGTTAACATTACTAAAATTTTAGTTCATGCAATAATGTAGCAACATTATTATGAAAGATAGCTTTTTCTCTCATGTAAAGTTGGGTGCAAAACTCCTTTGAACATGCTGGTGTTATGGTTGTGTACTCACTTACTTATACTTTTATGACACCATGCTTTGGGGAAACTTGTGATATTGTTTTCTTTGGAGTTACTACTGTCCTATCTCCCCATGTTCATATTGAGGGGGATATCATACTTCATATTTTGAAATATTAAAAATGAATATCTAATATCATATTTGATATTTTATAATTTTAAACAATATTTAGTCTAATGATATTTTCTCATATAGCTGAAATTGAACTGTAAACAGGAATTTTTATTTTATTTTTATCGTACCCCTTCTTTAATTTGTATTTGTTATCAATATTTATTTATTAGAACATGGAGCCAATGTTAAAAATATCTGGAAGGTTTGTTTATAATGGAAATAAATTTGAAATGTCATGGGTAATTTTACTATTTTATATAAATAACTATTTAATTTATAAAATGAAATAATTGGACTGTATGGTTAAACATATATTTCTCAAACTTCTATTCGTACATCATTGTTTAAACCTTATCTTAGTTAAATATCAGTTATATAGTTTATTGTTAATGAATTGAATCATAATTATTTATACCTAAACTCGATGTATAATTAATTATTTATTTCATGTTTTAAAGATAAGAAAATACATCGAATAGTTTAAAACGTAGCTCAGATGTGATATTTCGTAGATTAAGCTGCACTCTAATTGTGAAGAAAATCCTATCACCCTAGAGAATAACGTACTAACCCTTTACCACCCTTAAACCTCCCCTTTCCTCTAGATTTTTATTTTACCACAAGGTCTCATTTTACTTAATTTTTACTTGACGGTTCTCATGACAAAAGCAGCAATCTAGTTTTATTTTTTGCTTTATATAACAATGTCGTTATATGCATGCTTTTTTCTCTATAGGGATCTCCATTTTAATCAACTTCATAAAATTACATGTCATTGTACTTGGTGTCTGCAAATTTATTGTTTATTAATATATTATTAAGTTTTATAGAGATATATATATTTTTATAAAACTTAAAAATTGTAAAAGAAGCATGTTTAAATATGCTTTACAAAACATCTGGCATAATTTAGAGTACCACAATAAATAATATATAAATATAATAAATAGAAAATATACAATTTTCATGTTTTATTAAAATACATTTTTGTATATAAGGTTCTAGATTTGAGATAAACCTGATGATTGCACCTTTGGATACTCTTAGATTATAATACAAAGAAACGATATAAATAACTATAAATAAAATATTTACAAAACCAATTTTAAAACTGTATTTAATACCTATTTAAATATATAAGCATGCTATAAATGTCTTTGATGTGGACACAAGAATGAAAACGCTACAAAAATATGAAACGAATTTTTATATAGTCTACCAATTTTCAAACAGATGGTAGAGAAGGATTTAAAAAAGGAAACTGTCAGTAAACAAAATTGTAAATTTCTGTAGAACATGAGGAGATGGGACAGTAGTAACTAAAAAAAATAACTTCACATATTTTCCCAAATTATAATAAATGTGATAAAATTTAAACAAATAAATACGCACCATAACATTAAAAAGTATGTTTAAAGGTTTTTCGCACCTTACTTCACATTTACATACTACTTTTTGAGAGGGCAAACTTCGTCTTTAACTCAGTCCATTGTCCTTAGACTATTTGATTTGTGCGGGAACTTGTCAGACAGAGTCAGGGGGAGAATTAGTACAGTTCAAAGTGAATATTACTGATAAAAACTTCAAGCCAAAGCCAATACGGTAGAGTAATGTTTAATATTATACTATTTTTCAATCTTTTTTCAACAATTTTTTTCGAACACAGTTGGTTGAGCTGTTATAACAGTATAAATTATTAAGTAAAAAAAATTGTGAATAGAAGCATTTTACTACAAACCTTTATATGTAATCTTTTCTTCATAGAATAATTTAATTAAATATTTCGACGCATTACACATTCACCCTGTATATTTTGGGTGAGGCATACCCGCCCATGTGTGTAATAGTTTTAATGAATTAATAACTTGCCGTTGGCTAACCTCAACTGAACAAACTGTAGCTCCCACTCGAAACCGTGATAAACCATTAGTGTATATTCTTTGTCTTTTCTATGGCGCGAAAAATATCAAAAAGATTAGAAAAAATTAGCAATTCATGTTAAGCAATTCGTGTTTATAAAATACTATTTGTTAAGTTCAAGAAAACAAATATTAATTAATGTTATGGATTAATTTCCACGTTTTATATTATATAAATTGGCATCCATTTTGTTTGAGAGATGATACAGTTCTTTTCAGATAGAGCATTCTTAAAATGCGGTTTTCATTCTAACCAAACTTTTATTTCACGTATTGTCTGCGAACAAAATATCCGCCAGTACGCTTCAGGGAGGAAGCACAAAACAACTCTGTCATCCCTAAACCAGCCGGAACAAGGTTGTGTCATGTCAGTAGAGTTTAAAGTTGCTGGTCTTTTATAGTCGCCATTTTATTTGCCCTCAATGGCCAATAAACGTACTGCCAATAAAAGTACGTGGGAAATGTCTCTTTTCATGTGATTCAATTTGCGGGAATTTAACTGAATATTTTTCTATTTTACATACGTTATGGACGAACCACTAAGACAATGGTGTATAGGATAGTTGTTTTGTATTAATAAAAGTTGATTCTATATAAACATATTTGTATATAGCAAGATTACATTTAGTGTATACAATGAACCATATTTATTATTAAATGAAACTAGGATACGAAATTTATAATATCCAATATGAATATCCACAGCTTCATAACAATGTATAAAACTAGCATACATGGAGTTTGACCACTAAGAAGATTTACTAAGAATTAATTTTTTATGTAAGATATTAAATGTTCTTTGGTTACTGTCCTGATTTATTATTGATTTTATCCTTAATACCAGCCACGCGAGGAGTAAAATAGTTGACCTCTAAAAAATCTGCACAATTATTTTTCTACCCACATCTTTAAAATTGGTTTAAGTCTGTCGTATTTTGCAATTAAAATTAAAGGTATATTCTTATTATATGAAAAAATTACAAGCAGCGCTTATGCTTTAGTCCTAAGACTTTTACTATGGTGAAAATAAATTGTGATAAATTTAATTATTTTACAGTTATGAAACACATATTCTGTTTAAAAAATGAGGACACATAATAACAGTTATTTACTTGCAGTTTTCCCGAGTATAACATACTGTATTATTTTGACGTATGATGTTTTGACAGTAATAATAAATTACTTACCCGGTAAATTTGTTGCCTCTAACATATTGAGGGGATACACGTTCTGTGGTTACTCTTCCAAACTGTCTGGGAGTGAGAGATGGTTGCTGACAAGCAGCGAAGTTTGCGAAACACATTGAGTGATCACTTCTTCGAAGTTTATAACAGTGTGGACATGTGTTACTTTGTGGCAGTGACTGTTGCCTCTGACATATTGTGGGGATACACGTTCTGTGGTTACTCTTCCAAACTGTCTGGGAGCGAGAGACGGTTGCTGACAAGCAGCGAAGTTTGCGAAACACATTGACTGATCACTTCTCCGAAGTTACTAACAGTGTGTGACATGTGTTACTTTGTGGCAGTGACTGTTGCCTCTGACATATTGTTGGGATACACGTTGTGTGGTTACTTCACCAAACTGTCTGGGAGTGAGAGACGGTTGCTGACAAGCAGCGAAGTTTGCGAAACACATTGAGTGATCACTTCTCCAAAGTTTCTAACAGTGTGTGACATATGTTACTTTATGGCAGTGACTGTTGCCTCTGACATATTGTTGGGATACACGTTGTGTGGTTACTCTTCCAAACTGTCTGGGATTGAGAGACGGTTGCTGACAAGCAGCGAAGTTTGCGAAACACATTGAGTAATCACTTCTCCGAAGTTTATAACAGTGTGTGACATATGTTACTTTGTGGCAGTGACTGTTGCCTCTGACATATTGTTGGGATACACGTTGTGTGGTTACTCTTTCAAACTGTCTGGGAGTGAGAGACGGTCGCTGACATGCAGCAAAGTTTGCGAAACACATTAAGTGATCACTTCTCCGAAGTTACTAACAGTGTGTGACATGTGTTACTTTGTGGCAGTGACTGTTGTCTCCTCTACTCGTACGACTAACCAAAAATCATATGTAGAGTTCGATAAAACAACTCTATTTTTAAGATAACGGCGTCAAACATCATCTAGCGTGACTGTTCCTTGGATGGGTAACCTGTGTGGACACGCAGCCCACCCGTCCGATCACTTGTGATAAGCCACATTTTAGTCGTTGATCCTCAGGTTAAGTGTTAGAGGGATTCTAAGTCTTAACCACCAGATAAAGTAAGATTTCCTTTATTTTTGTTTTTACATACAAATCTGAATTGCCTCCTCCCAACGCCCATGTTCTTGTAATTCCCACACTATTCTTTGCAATCAATTCAACTGATGTATAGCAATTCAAGGGAGGTTTACTTTGAAATTTACTACATGTCTACTTAATAAGATAGTCGTGTTATTTTTTAAACAATCAAACTGTAAATTCTTTCTGTTTTTTATACCATAGCCAAAAGTCGGTATTTATTGTTTTTGAATGTATAAATAACATTTTTTCAGACAGTATAAATAAATGTATTTAATTCATTTAGCATGAATAAAGTTTTTGTTTTTATTGTTTTTAATTTTATTTTAAGATCATCAAGTGATCACTTTACTCTTCTATGTTATAATTTGGTGTTATTTGACTGTACCCCTTCCCAGTACACCTTCATTCTCTGAGATTTACGTTGTAGCTCTGCTTCTGAAAATATCTTTACTTCTGTAGTTCTTTAATCTACCTTGGGTGTTTTTCTTGTTTGGTTCTCTTTTAGGGCTTTATTTTTCAGTTTTATTTATTAGGTCCTTATCAGTCAAATGAAGTTCTTTTATGTTTTCTGTCTTTATTTTAGACAAATTGATTTTGTTAAGTTTGCTCATTTGTTTAGTTAGTCTATGTCTGTCAGGCATCCTGATAGTATGTACAAAGTATAATATTCTTTTCTGTCTTATATATTCTGCAATAATTGATTCTATTTTCTTGTATACTTCACTTTGTACTATTCTCAAATCTTATCCGTGTTTTGATTTAGTTTAGGCAAGTTCTAATTCTTCTTCTTTCAACTTCTAATATTCTGTTTATTTATTTTATTATTATTATTATTAGTTTTAATTGAGTATTACAGTACGTGACTTCTGGTTATACTAATATTTTGTACTGATTTAGTTTGGTTCCTATTGGTAAGATTTTTTTGTTGCACATATTTTATTTTAGTTGTTGTGTTTTCGTAGTGTTTGTGCTTTCATCCCATTCTCTTGTTCATCGTTGTTGGGTTGTATGCTTTCCCCATTTAAATTTTATTATAAAATAATTAAAGTGAAATTAAACAGGATATATTAAAACCTAGCCTTTACACTTTTATTTGCATGCCTGTGAAGTCTAGAATATAAATATATTTCACATACCTATTATTATTTATCAGAGGAATTATTCCTTAGTGCTTATTACTACTGATTAATTTTAATTTGCACAAAATAAGATATGTAACGATTCGTTGTAAACTTAAATATAGGCCTATTTATATCGACGTTTTTATAAGAAAAAAAGAAAAAAACACTCACCTAGGATTTTCAAAGACGTCAAAATCTGAAACATTCATATAAATAATTAAGTCTCAGAAAATATTTAATATTGAAATTTTTAGCATCTAACTATTAGAACGACTGATTAATACATTAACTGTTTTTTATTTTTTTTTATTTTAAGACAATATATTTTGCATTCTTAGTTCGTCTTCATAGTCATTTTACAAGGTATCTAACCTTTTAAAAATATTGCAAAATAAATAAATAAACGATGTAAAGGAAATGTAAACGTACGAAAATAAATAATAAATTTAACCTAGTGAATAATTCATTATGAATTTATTTTAATTAAATTGTATGTCATTATTTATTAGTTTTAACGATTTAAAATTTTTTGTACGCTAAGATATATAAAATCAATTCTCAACATATTTTATTAACAATTAACAATTACTATATTTCTTTTAAAACTCATAACGGCCTTACAAATATTTAATTTATAACTCATTTCCTTGAGATTGTATTTCATTTAAATTGTTTATTTAATTTATGTAGAACGATAAAATTAAATCCCAATGTCGTATTCAAATAACGATTAAAACAATAACACAACGAATAATAAATATAAACAATAAATAATAACAATTACACATAATTCATACAGTTCAGCACAGGTATTTTTACGTCAAAACAGTGTTGCAGAAGTTGAGCACAGACGGGAGTTTGAAGTTGTAAGCTAGTCACTCATTTGATGTAAGGTGGTGGTGTGGTGGAACGTTTCCCTCCACTGATCAATCCCTAAGTGCACTAAATAGTATGAATCTACGTGTACATTTAGTTGAAATGCATCGGATTTACGAATTATACAAGGCATACTACCGCTGATCTTTTAGCTATGTTTGCCTTTTCAGATCGCTTCCTTACACACCATATGTGATTATTTAAAAATGTTATAAGAATTTAACCTCAATGAAATGTATTAAATTAGTTTTTTTGAAAATAAACCAATAACAGTATTAATTTTAGTTTAGTTTCAAACTTGGCTTTTAAATTTGGTACTAAAGTTACTAATAGAGCCTGTCTGTTACGAGTAGTAAATGGGATGATGAAGATGTCTACAGTTTCATATTATATATCTCGTAAAAATTTCAATTTATAATAAACTAATCAATTAATAGCATTATTTGAAAATTATTATAACTTAATTATGCAAAATGGTTCTAACTATGAATTTATGGCGTTATAATTTCATAAAAAAAGGTGAACGTCCTTTTATTTCAATAAAAACTAACGCGACATTTTCTTAAACCTGGAATTATGAAGTGAAAATAATTCCTAACAAATGTTGGTAAAATTCACTTTCTCATTACGATTACTAGATAAACCATATGTATGAACACGTTATTTGAATTACGAAAACACAAACATACTATGCTACTTTATTTAAAGGAAACAACTGGAGATTTTATGTGTCGGATGTATATAAGTAAAGTTTGTTGCACCGGATCCCACCGGTAAATTCCATCGGGAATGGGAGACTAAACTGTGAAATATTTCAGGAATCAAATGACTTGAAGCTATATTCTTTCACCTTCTGAAATATCTCAACTAATATTTTTAGTTATTACGTATATAATCTAAAGCAGACGGTAGGCTACGGGCTGGTTGCGTAGTAGTAAGCCCCACCCATTACGTCACTATATGCGCTAACGAAATAAATATAGAACAATAGGCGTACAATTAAATCATTATGTCGTACTCAAATAACAATTAATAATATCAATAACACACACTACAATTTATTTAATACAGATTACAAATTAGTACAATAGGCTTAATTACAATTTGTATGATATTCTAACTTTCTTTGTTAAAAAAAAAAAAAATAAAAAAAAAAAATAAAAAAAAACACACACATTGGACTATGAGTTATCTATGATGACGTACGTTATGATGGCGACCTACCCCTACGACCTAACCACAATACATGTAGTCTACATTCTAACCAAAGGCCATCCACCCTTTCTCTCCCCACTTCTTCTCCCCTCACTTACTTCACAAATGACTTTATACATTGGGTAAATATTCCCATTATACAGTTCAATTTATGAAAAAGCAAGCTTTAAATATAAAATATGTTAAATAATACACTTCCAATTATAACACAAAATTTTACAAATATTTTTTGTGGCTCACTTTTGTTTTTTTATTTGTTATATAACCTCTTTAACGTTACGATGGTATTACATTTAATTGGTTATCTATTTAGGGAAAATTTAATTTTAAGATTTTAAATAAACTCGAGACCTAAAAAACTTCAGGAATTTGGCCGTTAGCTAGATAAATAATGTAATTTCCTTTATTACTTTAGTAAGTTTAGAAAATAATATGACTAAACAAAGATTCAAGTTTCTATCTTACGTACTTAAAACTTAATTGAATTTAACTTTTACGGTTTTAAATATAATTAACTGCTTAAATAAAATATGTATTAATTATTTTAATATGTATACATTAAATCTGTGATGAAAATGCTTGTAACATTTTTTTGTATTTTATTTTACACAAATTTCGTAATTTAAGAACCGTTACAAAACTTTTATTGATTTCACTTTTCACGAGCCTCTTGAAATTATATTGAGCTTATTAATATTTCTCTCTATATTTTGAGACGAGATTTTATATTGCCAGACGGAATTATTTTTTCAGCATGCTTAAGTAATATTTCTATCTTTTCGTAATATATAAACTGAGATATAACACTCACAGTATTCATTCTTATATTGAATGAACTTTTAAATAGTTTCTTGATTAGCATAAAACGTGTTGGTAGAAATAAAAAACAAGTGAACGTCACATAAAACAAATAAATATAAGTACAATATGTTATTATGACCAAAATCTGTTAGCCACGTTTATCATTCTCAGATCAACCGTATCAAGGTGCTACATACATAATTTAGAAGATATCCAGGCGTTTCGGCCATGCTGTCGTTTGACATCTTCAGTGGTATAGCTGAGACTTAGATCGGCAACTCACCTTCCAGCTAACATACCAGGTGGGAAACTCCTGGTTATCTCATTAGTATTGTAGATATCATCTTGAAGTGGTTGTCACCGGAAAATATAAATTCTAGTCATGACACCGGCCATTAAAGTCTAATATCTATAATCCAAAGTACGACTATTGAAATGTAGGACATCAATCAGGTCAGCAATAAAAGAATATATACGTATAAAAAGTTTAAATGTTCAATTTTAAACACCTTATTAAGCTACAAATGATTCTAAAATATATGATACAATACAAAGAACAACACAAATTCGTTCTACAATATAAGTCACAAATATAATTTGGTCTAAATAAGGCATACGATGTTTAAGAAATTCGATCACCATAATACTTGTGTAGTGGGACGTTAATTTATTTTTTATTTCTACCAACACATCATTAATTAAGAGACTATTTAATGGAGCCAATTAATATACGAAATCCCATCATCTTATAATATTTTAAACCTGATACTTTGACGTAGAAGGTATATTTTTTTCACCCCAATTAATATGTACTGGAGCTCTCGTATTCTGGGTAAAAATTCATATAGAAATAACCACTGGTTTGTGGTACATTGTGTTTTAATTACTGGACCATAAACAATGAAAATTCATATTAGAAGAAATGCCTAGGGGTTGTAACGTTCCGGATGTTTATGAATGAAGTTTTTCCCCCGGAACACTCCGCTGTATTCCACTGGGACGGAACTGCGAAATTTTTTAGGAACTTATGTGACCGGAAACATTATTTCAGGGGCTAAATAAATCTAAATATGCTGTTTATTTATTTATACCACCGTTCCATCAAATATGGTAACCAATCTTAATGACCAACAGGTGAATTTCAATTATTCTTGCTGTATAGATTTTTTTATTGTGTTCTAAAGTTTTTTAACGCATTATATTTCCACGCACGTTTTTGTATTTCAGACGTAAGCTATTTATGGTAGTGAATAATTGTACGTGTGACCATATCACGATAGGTTAGGACGCGGGGTTAAATCAAAGTGTTCCTTAAAACACTAACAGAGCAGCTGAGTCGATTTGATTGAAAGCTTATAACAGCTGATTGATGATTTTAATAGGGCCAGGAAAAATATTACGCAGTACAGTCTGCTGGATTTATTTTCATAAAAAAGTTATGATAAAGGTTGATTTAGTCAACTAAAATATTATTAAAATTTAAAAAAGTTATATAAGAATATAAAATGTCAGCCTTTATTAAAAAAAAACAATTAAAATAAATTATTACTATGAGTATCAATTTCATGTTAAAAACATTGGAGTAACCATTTAGTTATTACTTTTTTTCAAATTTACAACGTGCTGGCGAGTGTTAAGAAATTATTTATTAACTACTGTTTTAACAATTTCTCAACTATACTACTGTGCGTGTATGGGCGGGTGGGTGGGTGGGTCAATACCAGTGTACGTTTGTTGGCGGGTGCGTGGGTCAATAGTAGTATACGTTAATTTACGTCAATTCGTCAATAGTAGTACACGTCAACAACACTGTACGTGTATGAGTGGGTGGGAGGGTCAATACCACCGTACGTGTATGGGTGGGTGGGTCAACACCATCGTACGAGTATGGGTGCCTATTTTTTCATGGCTGCTGTTTAGGGTGGGAGGTACAGGATCTGCTGATTACATAATGTGCTCGGAAGTGGGTGGGTCAATAGTACAGTGCGTGTGTGGGTTCAGTGGTCCAGAGGATCTTAATTCAGCCTGATAAATTAAACAACAGCCATCTTTACTTATATTCGTTGTAAAAGTAACTGTCAAGATGACATTCTTTTACATCATCTGTAGTGAACTTGTTTAATGATGCATGACTTTTCAAATTCAATTCAAATCTCTCCATTCAATAAATGTACAAGTACAATGAATGGCATCACAATTTTATCACTAACTTACTTCACTGTGGACATTCATTTAAACAATGCACATTTATAATAAACCTACTGTAAAAACACTATAATACACAAACAGATTCTCTACAAATTTACGTTATTTTATATATTTCAGAGTTTAAACTAAAATTATACATACAAATATTGGGTGACAAATATTCCATGAGTTATTTTGTTCTTTTTAATACAAATTTAGAGTTATGAAAATACAATGTTAAAATAAAGTAAATGCATAATATTTGTTTCAATTAGGTAAACAATGAGAAACTTGTTCTCTTTAATGCAACGCATTATCTAAGAATAAGTACAATAATTTTGTACATTACCATTGGACACGTTCAATACCTAAATGAACTATATATTCCAATAAATTAAAATCATTTTAAACAAATATAAGATTAAGCATAAATGAATATTTATTATAAGGTACACATATATGCAAACACTAAATATTTAAATATTCTTCCTTAGACATATTTTTCTAAAAATTTCCTATTTAAAAATCTCAACAGCTTTGTAATATTATTGTTTTTCACATGTAATATTTCGGTATTATATAATTTTTACACACTTATTTTCGTATAATTTGCATTTTATGTGTAGTAGTTGTTTTAAAAATATTAAAGATGTTGAAATATATTTTTATGCAATTTAAATTGCACAGCAAGAATTAGTAATATCAAATTTCAAAAAATAGAGGAACTTAGCCATTATTTATTACCACCCCGATTCGTACTGATAATAGGATGAAACAATTTCAAATGTTTCCTCAGTGAATATAACTTTGTCACATAAATAATTCTGATTTTTTCCGACAAATATTGAATGTGATAATCAATTTAAAACTAAAATCTATTGTTAATGCTAATGCTACAAAACATTTTTCATTCACAAGTACTTAAAATACGCTAATGGCAAACTATCCTTATAGATTAGTTGTGAACAAGATTAGTTAATTTTAGAATACTCTTTGGCTTTTATAAAATAACAAATATATTTTCTTGATTTTGATAGGTTTTTTAATGTAAATCATTATTTGAAAAAATGTGAAGCTCTTCAAAAATGTCTTCAACAACTATCAAAGCTAAGTCCTTATCACACGTAATAATCTTTTAAATACATACTTGGTCAAATTTTTTAAAAATAGTTTTCAACGTAATCTAAAACGTTAAACACCAAATATGTTATACACTATGAATTTCATAATTTTTTTTAATTTGTGTAGTAAAATGTTTTTATCAATATCATCATATTCATTACTGATATCTGTTATCTTTATTTAATCTTATGACTCAAAAATGCTTCTATAATGTGTCTCAATAACAAATTATTTCCCTTGCCTTTCAAGAAGCCAAATTATGTAATAAAATACAATCGTAGGACCTTTTCCGTTAATTCACTACTACTACTTTTTTATCGCAATTACGGTTAGGTTAGGTTAGGTCAGGTTATGTGGCAACTAAAGTTGATCACACACTTATAAATCCAATTATTGACATACCGCCGAATGCGCTCTCCGTGTGTAAGTTCCTAGAAAGTGATAAGATAAGGCCAGCAATATCGGATTCATAACGGATAAGGAATACCACAGTGGACGTGAAAATGATTTGGGAAAAGTTTTTAGAGCAATAAAATATATATCAAGTGGTAGTGAATTAATGGAAACAAAAAGAAAGTAGTGGTAGTGAATTAACGGAAAAGATCCAAATCGTAAGTATCAAACCTAAAAACGTATCTGTATAAAAATTTAAAAGATTTTAGAAATAGTATGTAGCAAAGAAATAGGTCTATAATTTTTCAACAGCTTTTATAACCAAACTTACGCTCTGACTCAACGAAAGTCCGTTTAAGTTTGCTTGGAAAATACATTGATTATATGATGGTTGAATACACATGTAGAAGGAGCTGCTAAACATTCGAAATTAATTTTCATGGTAGAAATAAATGCAGACTATACCAGCTCTTCTTTTATCCTTTATTTTAGACACAATTTCAACAAAATTATCCAATGTTAATTGATTAGTTGGTCATTGTTAAATCAACAGTTATAAGTTTTCATTGTTGGAGAGCAATCACATCCAGGCTCTGTCAATTTCATATTAATTCATTAGGTAATTAAGTAAATTAACTTGAAACAAATGGGCTATTTGCTGTTCATTCAATCACGTCAAACTTGACAAGGGGTAATGGTGGGGCACATTATTAAAGTTGTCACTATGTGTTACTAATATCGGCTGTTATAATGAACAATTTTGTCACAACGACAACTGTATTTGGCTCTATACTGTTAATTTTAATTATACTCTGTGCATGTTCATATTCATACAATTAATAATATCTGAATTAAAAAAATATCTCTCTCGATTATTTAAATTACATTATCTTCATTCAATATTATCCTTATTCAGTAGTTTGAACAACTAAGTTTTTCGATCATTGTATTATTATAAAGTCATATACTTAATGTTATCTATGTTTCTTATTAATTTTTAACACTGTGACCTGTTTTGGTTATTTCATTTAAATTCTCTTGATTCAGTATTATTTTATATTTATTCATTAATTTGAACAACTCATTTTTAACATTTATTTATTTATTATATAGTAGTTTGTTTGAGGTTTTCTATGGTCTTTACTAGTTTACACTGTTTTGGCTGAAGAAGATTGCTTAAAACATAATTTGTATAGTTCATAAAATTTTTCAAGCCGATTCTTCAGCGATTTATTGTTTTAGATCTTACTCGACTGTCTTATGCCAATTTTTGATCGAATAAGTAACACTTTGGGAAAGTAGGATGTTTCATGATTGTGGTGAGTTTACATGACATCATATCGTTATTAGATTTCAGTTTTTTATTTTTAAATTTGTTACAAATTTATGTCTAATTTGTTGAAGATAGTACATTTAAATACGTGAATTATTTTTTTAACTAGTGCCATAGAGGGTCTAACCTCACTCAGAAATTGAGTGGATCCCTACAATGTATCGTGCAGTTGTGGTTGTTATACTGTACTAATTGTACAAACATTAAAAATAATTTATTTCAGATATACAGGTAAATACAGATATTTTAAGTGTTGTGAAGATCTTATGTATGAAACAAATTGCCTAGTGAAACATACATTTAGGGCGAATAATTAATAATATTATAATATAGCGCCAATGCAATTTGACGTTTCAAAATATTAGCTAACTGTTCTTTTTTGCAATAAATGTAATTAAATTTATATTTATTCATTGAACTTATGAAAACTTGAAATGACTCTACTTTATTAATCTATTGAATTTAAAAGGTAAATGATTGGAATCTAAATATGCTCTATTGCATTAGGTACTGTATTGTGACAAGAATGTCCCAAACTTACATTAATGTAATGAGTGGAATAAATTGATAATATTGCAATTATAAATAAAATATTAAATTACGACATTTTCTTATAATTAATTATGCTTTTCAAAATATGTTTGGTAAAACTTAATTAAACAATTTAATGGCACTTATTTAATGTTTGTGTATTGTTATTATTTATTGGTGTCAGGAAAATAACTTTTATATTATTATTATGAGAAGATATGTAATACAGGTTGTGCTGAAAGTAGATACTATTATGATTATTATAAAATAATGGTTAGCTACCTTCATGCTAAATTAACGAACAGTTTTATAAATGATGTATATGCTACTAAAAAGAGGTATATTTGGGCTTTCAAATGGAAAGAATTTATAATCATGTTATTATGCCAGCACAAAAGATTGCCTACGAGATTTTATGGTTTTTTCGTCCGAACATACTTCAAAAGGTACACCTTAGCTTATTTTAAACATATAGAATTTTAAGTATAAAAATTTATTAAAACATTAGGGACTTGCATGTGATATTATGTACATTTTAATATTTGTAAATAAATAATATTGGCAAAATAAATAATACTTAGTAGGAATCAGGAAGTATGTATAGAATAAATAATTAACATTACATGTTTATACAAACAATTTCAAATTCGCATTTTTTATTGCATCTAATTAGGTAAATTTATTTTGTCTGAAACATAAATACAACAATTAAAATTCTCTTAGTTAATAAATAAACATATGTATAACAAATAATACAGATGTGTACTTACATGTTAGAGGGAAGAATAATTAATTATAATTAAAATCTATGCTTAAAATGAACGTATAAGTATTGGCACTAGAATAAAATCACTAATATTTACTTCACTGAAACACGACGTAGCGCCTTCATAAGCATGTGCGACCCGCCGCACGTCACGGAACACTGGCGGGCTGTCAGTAGCGCCGTGTTTATAAACCTGTACAGCAGCGCTCCACGCGGGACAAGATTCAACTACACAGTCTACTTGCTACATGGTAGGGAACCAAAGTGCAACGGGAGCGCTGTCCGAGCAAGTTTCTACACAACTTGTGAAAAGTATTACCATCTTTAATTGATTAATATTGAAGCAAAATAAGTTTATTTTTTATGTCATCATTCCATAAGTAATTTTATTTTAAATTATTTCTTGATTAGGTCTATGTATTTTAAACATTTAATTAATTAAAATGAAAAGATTAATGCAGGTGTAATAAATATGACCAGAAACGAAAAGTAAATGCCAATATATTTATTTAAAATGAGCTGTATGAGCAAGTGGCTTTAATTTTATTTCAATAAATGACATTTTACAAGTAGACTTATTAATATTATGTAAACAGTAAGCTTAAAACTTTTATTTAAGTAAACAGTTTGTAAAAAAATGTTCAATAAATTAATAAAATATATCATATTGTTGACTTAAATAAATGATAGTGAATTGTTATCATGCTTCTTGGAAACATTTTTTGTAGCAACGTTCTGTCTCTTAAGATGACATTACTATCAGCCTACCGTATTAAAAAAAAAAAAAAAAAAAAAAATACTCTAACAAAGGCAATAATTGGTCGGTAGCGAAGTTGATTAAATTCCAGTTTCTAAGCTACAGATTTTCTGATTGATCTCAATTAGTGTCATAATATATTTTGAATTTTGAAATGGATCAGCTGTAAACCACTGGCTGTTCAATAATTAATGATACTTTCTAAGGAATAATCGGACTTAGTTCGTAAGAACGACTACAATTGGTAATTCGAAATTCATATTCGCCCATATATTGACGATTTGCGTCTTAATAATAGGTGGTAATAAATGATCTGATTTTAAAATTCTTGATACATATAAATTTAAATCCTTAGTTTTGGAATCAGCTTTATATACAGTATAATAAATATAAACTATAATATATGTATAGTTGGTAATATACTATTTATACATTCATTTAGTTTTGGATGTATTTTCAATTAATATTGAATCTATAACAAGCTTTACTTTTAATAAGTTTATTACCTATTTTTAACATACATGTAAATAATTTTTTTTCCACCTTTAAAGACGTGAACTATGTTTAAAATTCTGTTCTTTTTTGTAAAATTTCCTATAACTCATTGTTTAATCTTATAAATAAATCATACTATATTTTAATTTCCCTTTAATTCTATCCTAAAACATACAATTACATTAAACTTTTGATTTTTCGATATTTGTATTAAACTTGCTATAGTTGCAAAGAAAATACATAGGATAGACAAAAAGAAATTTAAAAATAACACTCAAAGAACATTATTCAGATACTAAATTTAACAGGAAAGAAATGTCAGCAGCTGCTAAAAGGTTTTTAAAAACTTTGCGTCAGTAAATAAAATAAAAAATAAAATAAAATCTGTTTCATGTTCAGAATGTTTACATTCCTGGGAAACTCATTTCATATAGAAAACAGATTTATCTTTAATGAACAATGAAAGTCGGCATGTGCATAGATTTCGTGTACCACATAAATACGCACTTTATCAAAACTTCTTCTAATAATCTCCATATTTTGTCAAACTCATTATAGTCTTGTTTCGTTTATAAATAAATAAACTTGTATTGCCTGATGGTGCCATTTTTGGTGAAAGGTCTAGTTAAAAGTAATTTATTGGTAAAATCATTGATTTTATAAACATACATTTAATATTTTTAGTAAGTATAATCAAGGGTAATATTTGAAAATTAAAAACAAAATGAAGAATTTAATAAGCAATTAAACAAATGTTTAATCCAACAATATACGATCAATTTACGACTTTATTTAGAGGTTAAACAATATTTTCCAAAAAAAAGTAATAGCACAAGTAGGGGTGGCAACGATATACGATACATCGGAATTATCAATACATATGTTTCTAAATATCGATATATTAGTATCAATATTTTTGTCCGATATATCATATCACTAAATATTGGCTATTCTCTCTCCTCAAAATCATCACGATTCGAAAAACAAACACATTTTAATTGCCTCTTATGCGTACAAACCATGCATTGAAATAATAATGTAAATTTATTTAGGGTTTTTATTTGAGGTTAACGCTCTAAAATGTAGTTTATTGTAGACCAGTGGGTGGAACGGGTTAATGAAATTGTGTGCGAGTTGGCAATGCTGACTCTACATTATTATTTTATAATTAACATAATAATTAAAGAAAACATTATTCCAATTAGACTTTTTTCATTCCACCCCACAGATCATAATTATTTTTGTGTTAATAAATGTATTTAATTAAGATATTCTAAATATTGACAGCAAAATATGAGTGTAATTTTGCTCATCTCATCAGGAAGAGTTAGTGCATAATTTTAAACAGATAAATCATTTAAAATTAGATATATCAGCTACTCGATGTATCGATATTTTTCTTTCGACATTATCGTTCTTAAGATTGATAGTTAGTTTGCGATATATCGATAATTCGATATATCGATTTGTTGAACCCGATGTATCGATATTTTTCTTTCGATATTATAGTTTTTAAGATCGATATTTGGTTTGCGATATATTGATAATTCGATATATCGATTTGTTGAAAATATCTGCCATCCCTAAGCACAAATGACTGTATGAACAAAATGCAATGCCTTCACGAATCGACGTCTTGAATAGTAAACAGGGACTACGACTACTTATGATTACAGTGTATTACTGTGTAACAGCAGGGAATAAAATGAACCAGTATTTTTATTTTCTAGTAGGAGTTAAACTATCTTATCGCAACAGATAGCTCAAGTGATTACTTGATCAAGCATTTATGTCTTCACGAAACGACGTCTTGAATAGTAAACAGGGACTATGATTGAGGTTATCTTTGAACATTTTACTTTGTAAACGTAGGAGATAAAACGTAGCAGTGTTTTATCTGACCGTTTAAAGGATGTGACGTCGTCCTTAATCCGAGAGTGGCGGTTTTATGTGTTCTATGGGTGGCTTTGACAAGGATTTGTCGTTGGAATCTAAACGGCATCACTCGTTTAAATAAGAAATTTGTGTAAAACACTTATAAACAGAACTATAGCTTAGATTTTGATTATTGATAGAATAAAATTTATATGATATCACTGTTTATAATCCAATTGATTGGTCATTCTTGACAGATGAGAATCACTTTATCTTTGACAAAAGTAATTAAATACAAACAACTTCTGTAAAAGAAAAGAATTCTACCTATTTTAAAACCCCGTCATGAAATTCTGTTAGCGTCATACTATTCAAAACGTTCTTTGATAGAAACGAAAGAGGGGGGAAAATAATCGATTTCGACTGTAAATGAGTCACAGAAAATACAAAGTAAATTAAAAATTGGGACCTTTTCCGTTAATTTATACCAATACACATTCCATTACTTCACTACCACTACATTTTTTATCGCAATTACGCTTAGGTCAAGTTAGGTTAGGTTAGGTTAGGTGGCTACTAAAGTTGATCACAAACTGGTAAATCCAATAATTGACTTACCGCCGAATGCGCTCTCCGTGTGTAAGCTCTTGGAAAGCGATAAGATAAGACTAGCAATATCGGATTCCTAGCGAAAAAGGAATACCACAGTGGATGTAAAAATGATTGGGGAAACGTTTTTAGAGAAATAGGATATTTATTAAGTGGTAGTGAATTAAGGAAAACAAAATAAAGTAGTTGTAGTGAGTTAATGTAAAAGATCCAAAAATTGTTAAAATTTAGTTTTATATTTTGTTTGGTAATTTTAAAATTTCATTGCTTTCTTTGTACTAAAGTATAAGAAATATTACAAAGCTCACAAGTGATTAACAACTCACTTGCTGTTTTCAGTTAATTTAATGAATTTTTACATTAGTTTGTAAACGTAGAATAGAACAATACTTCAATTATCTACCCTAATCTAAGCTACAATACACGCCCACCCCCTTGTATTGACCCACTCATTAATATAAGTATAGTGGTATTGATCAATCGGGCGCACTCGAACTGGGCACCAGCCAAAAAGGGTTCAATAATCCTTACCTGATCTGGGCACCGGCCCAAGCTAGGGAGAAAGCAGACAATCATATAGTTGGCGTATAATAGTAACGAGTCATAGAAGAGTATAAATATAAATTTACTTAATTTGAAAATAGTGGCCATATTTAGAATTCAAATTTAATATCTAAATAACTAATTAATGTACAAAAACACTAGGTACGAAAAGATTGCACAATTTCCTAAACCTTTATGTAATAATTTTTAAGATTTTATCATAAATAAAATAAGTCTGTTTACCAAAATACATGCTACTTTTGCTAAATTCCTACAGTTCCGATCTTTACAAACGTTACACAAAGAATTTTAGGGAATAACAATTTGCTACTTTTTTGTAACTTATAATTAATTTACTACTGCATTATTATTGTTGTCTTGTAATTAATTCGTTTATTTGTTACTTTTAAGGATAAGGCTTTGGAAATTAAAAATGGTTAGCATTTAAAAATGTTCAAATAAAATTAATTATATTTTAATTCCTTTTTGGACTCATTAATGCATGCCAAATTGCTGAGTTTCAAATATTTCCGTTTAGCCATTCCATAGACATAAATTATTTTGTGAACACAAAAATAAAATTTATATTAGATAAACGAAAATTTTTAAAAACTTTATGTTTATATAAGAATAATTTTACTTGGTTTTGTAAAAATTATTATTTTTTTAATTTGTGCGTCCTTTCACGAATCACCCTGTAGGCTATATTATATTTTTGATTGATGATATTTATAGGCGAAAAATCGTTCTTATTAATGTTATACTGAAATTATAAAACAAACAGGTGCATCAGTTTATTTAGTAGTTTATTCGTGCAGTTTTATTTATTACTACTGTAAAAATTCATTTGTTTGTTTATTTTTGTTGTGTTTTCTATAAAGTAGGCTATATTGTGATTAATTCTATCTTTTTATTGTATAGTTGTAGAAAATTCCTATTTATAGTGTTAGTAAACATGCTCTTTCATGTTTTTAGTTGCAAAAGCTTCTAATTCATACTTTTATGAGTTAGAAATCAAGATGAGATATTTATATGCATTATATTATTTATTGTTTTAAATTTTACTACTGCTGCTTGGTAGTCCACACAGCAAAGACAATTTCAAGATCTTGGACTTGTTTCCACTTGAAATAAATTGAGTTTTTTCCTATGCATGTATTATAATTAATAAAAACGCATACCACGCTATCGCAAATATAAATAAGAACAACGATCCTCACAGAACATTATACGATTCTATACCATTCAAACCACAACTTAAATTATTACCTTATCCAATAAATGGAATGTTTTATCGTTATATACTTCCAAATAAAAATATTATTTTAGTTCATTACAAATTGTTCATAATTTATATAAATGTTTGTCAATAAACACCACGTACACCTGTAACAATTGCACATTAGATATATATAATAAAACATCAAAATTATTTAAAAAATATTGGGTGTGCGTCGGACCACACGGTGGAAGTTATACTTCTTTGGCCATTCTCATACACCCACTCACGCACACAAACAGACAGGATATATAAATGAAATATAAGACATTTTTCAATATTATTCAATATATTTATCTTCAATATATTATACGTGACTTCATTATTATATTATACACCTATATTATCATTATCAGTAATTTCTTCGATTAAATTTCTTCGATTAACAATCGATTAATCGATAGTTCTTAAAAATTTGTTCTTACTTTTCAGCGTGACGCGGTTTCTCGACCAACATCCCATCCCAAAGTGTCTAACGGGCGCAAAGAAGTATAACTTCAAAAAAAAGTTAAAATAGTTTTTCACTACACTACTATGAGTTTAGCTGTTTTCGTTATGTGTTTACAACCTGCGAAACGTCATATTTTCAACAGCTGTCTATTGTTTACTACCGAAAGTAACATTGTTTACAACCGAAAATTTTCCACAGTCAACAACACCTGCTTTTATTCCGTAGTGTAGTGAAAAGTATCGTTCAAAACTCGAGCGAAAGTGTTTTGTATGTTCTCGACCATTTGAAGTGCTCGACAAGTCTCGCACTTCAAACATATGGTCTCGAACATGCAAAACCCCACTTTCCACTCTTGTTATGAAATATACTAATTATTGTTAGTGTATATAAACAGAGTTCAGTGGTATTGTCAACCAAAGTTAATTAAAATGTGGTTACATGTACACTCACTGCCACTGCACGTTTTTTAATTAAATTGTTTAAAATAAAAACAATACCGTTTAATTACATAACAAACATAACTCACTTTACTCGTTTCCCATTAAAAATAAAAAAATTTAAAATAAATAAAAAACACGAGAACGCTAAACAACACAAATGTGAGACCATTTCTTCATGAATCTCATCTTGTCTGATAATGATAAGTATTGTTTACCGTAAGTCTATATATTTTTAATAATTATATGGTTTAAAAATATAGTACTCAATACCACTGTAGGTGCGTATGTATTATAGACTGTATCCAATAAAGTTAAAGTTAAAGGATGTCTTGTTTTTCCAGGGCAAGTTATGGATACGAAGCTCTTTCTAATACTTAACCTGGGGACCAATGTTTAAAGGTCACTTGCAAACCCCCATCACTGGGCATGTGGACTGTGTGCAAGGACTCTTCCTTGCACACAGTCCACATGTCCAGTGACTCTTCACTCAGGAAGCCACCCGTCCAAGGAACAGCCACGCACGATGTTGCTAGACGCCGTCATATTGCGATAACATCGGAACCCTTCGGTCAAGGCCACAGGCAAATCATTAAACATATAGTTTTTTAAAAGAACGGAAGTAACAACCAATAGGAATTAACCAATAATATCACAGCAGCCGCCATTTTTACGATTCCAGCTAGTAGGGTCACGTGATCATAGGTCTATAAATTGAGTTGTTGAACACCATTTTCCATTCTTTTGTGAATCCCTCTGGTCTGAGGAAGGTCAGCATGGTTCACCAAAATCGATCACCATAATATTTGTTCATTTTGTACTTGTATTGTAACATATTGGTGCATTTTGTGCTTAAATTGTAATAAATTTGTGTTGTGTGACGTTTATTTGTACTGTATACTAAATATATCTAATATCACAGTCACAAATCAAATCCTAAGACTTAAGAGGGTTTACTTTTTAAATATTGAATATAAGACATGTAACTAAACAAATTGCTGATTAAAACAACATAAAAGAGCTAAATAATTACAGTAATTTTCAAAAGGTTTGTTTCCCTAAAGAGGTCTATTGAAATATTGCAGTCTTAAATTAAATTGGATATTCTTTGGTAAATAATAGATATCTATTATGGAAGCGCAATGAGGGATACATTAGATACTCCTTGGAAATTTAGTAATAATACGAGTATTATTATAATCATGCATTATTACTATAAGTCACCAGACTTCAAATTGATCAATATATATTTCTATATTATTGTCATTTACGTTCAGGCTCAATAGTAATCCAATTAAAATTAATTATTGTATAATCGTTTGTTGTCATTTCTTCGTGCACACATTTTTAATTCTTTTGGGTTTCGCTTCCTTTTCCAAACTGGCTCAGGTTTTCCCAGTTCTTTCACTCCCCCTTTTACATATACAAGGATGTATCAGGTTCTATCCAGTCTCAAGTCTTATTATCATTAGATTAGGTGCAATGCCAACGTTTAAAATGAAACCTTAAAAGCCTTATAGGATAAGTTTTATATATGAAATTTGTCTGAATATAACCCAATTTGTCCTTATGAATTTGTAAGGGGACTGAGAAGAACCGGAAAAACCTGGTTTAGTAAAGAAAAGAAAGCCAAATCCAAGGTAATAAAACGAGCATGGGAATTAAAAAATATAAACATCAAATCAAAGTAAGATTCCATGAGGTAAATATATTAAGTAACGAAAATCTTACATGTTAATTTAAGGCGACAATTTTTAAATATACGACTTTCACAATATTCAAAACACCTTTTTAAGAAAATTATCTGTTTTGAATTGTTTTAAACACCATATAGATTGATAGAAATATTTTATTGCTTAGTTAAAAAATACATTGTATTGCAATCGTCAATAGGAATTAAGCTGCTTGATTAAATATCTAAAATTTTGTCCATTCATGCTGCATCGAAATAACAGACATACATACAATTGTAACATGCACTGCAATTCTCATTTATTCTAAATTTTCCCACTCTAGCCTCTCTGTCGGTCAGCAAATTATAAGGTCTCCCAACTATGTGCCATGAACTCGTTTGAACACCAATCCATTTAGTTAAATATTTTATGTTCATTATTTCAAAAGGATACCCTTTAATTATTTGGGATATAACCAAACCAGTGAAATATCCCTCTTTTAATTAGAATTTTGGCCGTAGAACAGTGAATGGAAGCCTTTGATCACTGATGAAGCTACAAACAATGAGCGAAGCCGTGTGACTTCACCCGACGTAATCCGTTACAAGCTTCAGTGACTCTCACATTATTGATAAAATCACATCAAATGTTACCATCGTTATATGAATGAAAGACAATAGAGTAAAATATGGATTATAATTTCTATTATTCAGCTCAAAAAATAATTTAGCTCAATCAATGCCTTGAATGTTTTTGTAAATTCCTCCGTACTATTTGAAGTTTTAATATTATTATTTTAGAATAACACATTTGTAATGATATACCAATACCGGTTTTGTAAATATAGTTTATTTCGTTCTGTACTTTTAAGGCTAAAAGTCCCTTACACAAAATCATATTATCTTTGTAATATATTCATTTAATTTTAATCCCATGTGTAATTACATTAATATTTAGTTGAATAAATATTTTTTTATTTGGAATTTGGATTTTTGAACAATAAATGAAATTTTATGAATTCCTCTGGTATGATCGTGGATCACAGAAATCGAAATTATAGTATTTTTTTTTCATTTTGTACCTAAATTGGGATAATCTGTGTTACGTAACGTTCACGTGTATTTTATTTCTACCAACACGTAATATGCTGATTAAGAAACGTTTGAATCAATAAAGATATTTTACTCATTTCGATTGGACTTAAGATCTAAAAAACAAAAGCTTTAAAAAATGTTTAAAATCACTGATAGTTAATTGTGACTATTACATTTGTTGGATTAAAACAAATGGATTAACACCGTTTTGTTAATGTTGTTCTTTTATCATCAATGTAGGAAAATTAACTTTAAAGTGTTATAAATTTTAATTTAAGTACAAGCGTATAAAAAGTAGAAAATAATGTAGCATATTGAAACAAAAAGCAGAAGTAGGTCCACTTTCAGTGTTATGTGTAATTAGGACTGGTTCAAATCTAGGGGATATTCTTAACTAAAACTTGACATACGACTTTCTTTACTTTCACAACTACGAAACTTATACGTGATGATTTGCTTTTTCTTTGAACTTAGTTTATGTAATTTTTGTAAACGACGAAAAACACAGTTGTCTTCAACGAATCAATATTTCCTGAAATACTTAATAATTTCTGTAAATTCATTACCAACAATATATTTGGAATGCACTTTTTTTTACATTAATTCAGAATTAATTATTGGTGGATTTTGTTTGATCATAAAAATAAATAAAAAAATTGTCAATTTTTGTAAAACCACCAATATAAATAAAAGAGACGATTATATGCAAGATTAATGTGTAACTTTTATATTTACAAATAAATATCACATGTGGCGTTTCAAATTTGTAAACACTGACCTAGAATCCAAAACAAACGCTTGTCTTTGTTCGCTGATCGATTCCTGCATTTGTACGTGTATTTATGTAACCTGGTTTTTCAATTGGATTGAAAACGGTTCTTCTGTATTGACATGTTTTTATCGATTCTTTTCGTACTGTATGAATACCATAGTTAAATATCGGATTAACAATATACTAATAATAATCAATATGTTGAATTAATATTTGTAAAAGAGAAATAAAACCAAATGATAAATTGATGCTTGACCGTCGTCATGACTATAACAGTAAAAACAGTATTTGGTGAGTTTTGTGCAGTTTTTAACAGATCGAGTGTATATTATAAATTTATATGTACAACGTCCCTTCGCCCATTTTCAGTCGTTTACTGATTTACTATTAATGACTGGTAAATTTGTAATATTTGTATAATTTATTCCGTAAATTTCTCGTTTACTGATTTACTATTAATGACTGGCAAATTTGCAATATTTGTATCATTTATTCCGTAAATTTCTCGAGGTAGGCAAAATACAAGATATTTTTGGATTAGGTAATTCGAATTATTTTTAAAGACAAATAGAATAGGGCAGTGTGGAAATATCAGAAATATTGAAAATTACCTCAGCTCCATCCCACGGGCTCTAAAAGATCGAATGGTAATATATTATTTAAATGTTTCTACTGATACATGTAACAGCTGTTTATGATAATAATGTTTATGCTAGTGTGTTTATAAACATCGCATTGTTTAATGTGGATTTAAAACCATCTGATTTTATTTTAAATAAAAGACACCTGTAAAACAAGAACTATAGTGAATATTTTGTCTTATTTCTTTTAGTAGTCCTAAACTAAAGGTTATCTACTAATAATGTTACCGTAATCACAGAACCGAGGCCGAAGGCCGAACCGACACGAGTATAGGAACTGGCGGGATTAGTACGTGAAGCTAGCAGGGGTGTCCCCAAGTATTATAATTAGTTTATGTACTGGTTTTGTTCTAACACGGGTGAAAATTAACTTCACTTGAATATAATACTGACTCATTAATTGCATTCTTTCATTCTTATGAGACGCTGACACGATGTTGTGCGTATTTCAAGGTGAATATTAATGATGATATGAGTGTAGGATGAGTATGAATGACTGTAGTCTGGTTACTAACTGAGTTCAACTGTTCCTCAGAAAGGGTAATTTATTAATAGCCCAACAGCTAGGGAAACTAAAGGACCTACATCTTTCCGTGGAATCCGAACCACGTAGTGTTGGTGTGATTTTCAGCTAACTGACAAGTCTGATACTCAGTTCTCTCCCATACACAACATCCGAACATTGACTTCCCCCCAACATATACACCCCAGACTTCTCTAGTAATGTCCACGTACATGGCAACCGTTGAGCGAACGCCATGTTGGTATTACAGGGTAGGAGGACCGAGCATGGGTTACTATAATTTATGTCCGTGCGAGTATCGCCTACAAACTCCCAAACACTATCTCCCCAAGTAGCTGAATTAAGACTGGCACTCCAGTGAAATATGTTGAATTATTATTTATAAAAAAAATCTATTATTTATCCATTTATAACGAATGTATCAATTCGAAATTTCAAAATTGTTTGAGCAAAATTCAGGAGGAAACGGGTGCTCTTTCTCGATGATTAACTTCATAGAATACACTTTCACCCATTAGAACATTTAAAATTCTGGCATGCAATTGTATTATATAATCCCCTTTTGTGAAAAATATAAAACAATAGGAAGTCACTTGGTGAGTTTTGGAACCATGCAGCTACTAGGAGACTTGTATATAATACCTCATCTCAAACTAAAATTACTTTGAACATCCTATAACAGTATACAGATTGCATTAGGGATCTCATAGGTCCAAGGGCCTTTGTTTAGTCATCATTTTGAAAATAGGAAATAAACTTACTTCCAAGATGCATTTAACAAAATATTGTTTAATGACATTGTAATACTTTTACAATATACGTTTTCCATCAAAAACATTCCCAACAGATTTTTATTACAAACCATTACAGATATTTTTTTATTTTTTTTTATTAAATAAGGATCAAGAAATATTTCATATTCTTTCTTTATATATTGCCTTAGTTCTCGTAATTAACAAAGTTTTTATTAATTTCGAGGGATTATGTACTAATGAGATCGAATTCCTCTTTAGGATATATACTTGTTTGTTGCCTAGAAGCAACTAATAACATTTAAGTACAAAAGTATCAACAATAGTTATTAAACCCATTACTAATTTAGTTATTAAACCGTTATAGGTAGATATACTAACTTTATCTAATTATAGACTACCAGAATAGCAAGCATATATAATAATCAAATAATTTGGTATGATTTTTTTACTGAAATACAAATGTTGAAGCCGAAGACTGTATGCAGTAGACCACCACAAAATGCAACTATTTAAAAAAAAAATAAAATGCTTTTATTTATTTGCTACTTGCCAGATCAATTATAAAATGTAAAGAAATAATATAATTTTAAATAAATACTTTGTCTATTTTTGTAAGCTTAGCAAACAATTGTAAGTGAACTATATTAGATTATGATGGTTACATTTTGAGCTATAAAATAAAGCTTCATAAATGTAGAAAAAATCTCTTTGTCGGTTTGTGCATTTATCGTTTCGATTTAGCTATTTTTAAACTACTGAATATTTACTGTAAGTGCTCTTATATACTGCGACCGTTTACTTTATTTTCAGTGCAGTATTGAATTCATAAAAAATAACTATAAATAAACAAAACATTTTTATATTCTGTATATAATGGTAATCTTAAGTCTGCCTTTAAGAAATGGGAAAATGAAAAATAGCAACCAGTGAAATTTTATTACATACGAGCTTTTTAATGTTTTCATAAGAAAGTTTTCGATTTGGTAGTGATTAAGTTATAGGATTAAAATTATTATTAGAACTAAATGTATTATTCTCTCATTTTTAATATTTTTTGTTTGAAAAATATTTTTGTAACTTATTTAACAGTACAAGTAAACGTCACGAAACACAAATTTATTACAATATAAGCACAAAATGCATAAATATATTATAATACAAGTACAAAATCCACAAATATAATGGTGATCGAATTCGGTGAACCACGCTCACTTTCCTCAGATCAGAGGGATTCACCAATATTCTTGTGGTTGGTATTTATACAATACGTTTACTTCTACTGTATATATACCTACACGTATTATTCTAATTAAAAAAAAAACTAACTTATTTTATTTGGTATTTAAACAACAATATATTGATCAACTTTAAATTGAATCAGGTGATAGAGACATTTTTGAAAAAACATTTATTTAGTAATAGTAGACAGCCCTTGCCTCCAGACGGAGTGGTTCTCTATGCTTGCTTTCCTTCCGTGGTTCTCTCTAAAGTCTAAACCATCACATCACTATAATATCAGCCCGCTGCCGTACTCCAGGATAACCAAGTCTAAAATCCCTATAAATCTACTTTAGAGGGAGCGAAGTAGTGTAATCATGTCAGAGTTAGTATAAATGAACTTAAACATTTCACAATGAAAACCGAATCATACAAGGTTTTGTGTGCTGTTTATAATTTTAGGATCTGTTATTTGAAATACATTATTAAATCCCATTAATGTCAATTTTACTTTCATGAAAAAAGGACAAATTAACGGACTGTTTCTACTCCTTAGGAATGGAATTTCGAGAAATTATTCTTGGTGGGTCTCTCTGATACAAAAGCTACCTTCTCTCAAAACGTCATCAAAATCAGTTCAGTGGTTCCGGATATTTCGTAACGAGTGAGTAAATAGTTTTTGGATTATACATATTAATGTTTACAGTCTGTTCAAACAAGTCAAATATGAATAAGACGTAAAACTGTTAAAGGGAGATTGGTTGATTAGTATCCAAAGACCACAAACAACATGGATATTTCATAAACGATCACATGTGTCTTCAGCCAACAAATATGCTATTTAATGTCCAGCAGAGTCTTAACGAGGTGGGTTTTGTGAGCTTCAAGCTTTCATAGGTAACATATGCTAAATTGTCTGATTTATTCTAACACAGCACATAAGACGTTATCGTGAGTTATAATCTGCCTCATAAAGTTATATGAGGCATAATCTGTCGTTCAAAGTACTATATAAAATCCCAAACTTAGCTGACGGCCGGTACTTCTCTTTCAGTGAAGTTCACGCACTGGCCTGAAGCCCATGTGAACCGGTGGGTGAAGTTGAAAAAAATTAAAAAACGAAATTATTTGAGTTAGGTCCAAATGGCATTTCCAAATGTGAAAGGTGTGCATTCGAAAATAAACCACTGTGGGATACTCGGCTGAGCTGGCTGTAGTCCAGGATGTGTAAAAACAATGACGTATATAACGCCCATTTTGGCAGAAGGGATTATTTACGCAGTGGGAAGCCATGAACTTCCGTTCACAATTTATTTTTCACAGACAATAACTCTAATTTGATTTAATAGAATATTTGTTACGAAAAATTATTTTATTAAATAGTAGACTGATGATTGCAGTTTGAATGTAGATGAATGTTTTTAGGAATATCCCCTGTTTTACTTAAGCTTAAAATATTAATATTATACTTTTTGACAAATTATTAAGTAAATAAAAAAAATATTCCTCTACTTGTAAATAAAAAGGCAGTTTCTTCCCTTTTTACTGCGCCATATTTTGCAATTAAGTAAGGGATGTAAGGCTAGTACATTAGTTTTTCCTCATAGTATGACCTAAAGTTGTTGTTCAAATCTGAAAGTAGAGTGGGATCTTTTCCGTTAATTCACTACCATTACCTTAGGTTAACCTAACATAACCAAAGCAAACCTAACATAACATGACTAAACCTAACATAACCTAACCAAACATAACATAACCAAACCTAATATAACCTAAACAAACCTTACATAACCTAACCAAATATAACATAACCTAAACAAACCTAACCTAACCAAAGTAGTGGTAGCGAATTAACGTAAAAGGTCCGTAGAATGTATTAATATAAAACTGTTATCTTTTCTTTTTATAGATATTATATCGATTGTTCTAATAAATTTCAGATAAGCAGAAATAGCTATAGCAAAAAGGTAAAATCATTTAAGACAGTAAAAAGTTTTACTTTATGAATATAAATTCCTTATTACACTTACTAATCTAAGAAAGCAAACAATGTACTGATTTAAATTTTGATTTATTTCAGGGAAAACCAGGATACATTTTTTGAAAAATAATTGTTTAAACTCCCCCTTTCCCTGAGTTAATTAAAGATAAAGACTTCTAAAAATAAACTGAGAAAAATAACCAGCTTGTCATACGTGTATGAAATATTCAGGCAGTTTTGTTCCAATTTATGAAATGTGTTTTATTTTATTAATATGTTACTGGTATGTCACTATTAATTTTGAAATAAAGTCATTTGTCATATTTAAAGTCGAACGGTTAGTATAAAATGTGTGACTTAACAAATAAAATAAACAATCTTTGATTAAAAAAAAAAAAAAAACAAAAAACAAAAAAACAACAAACTCAATAAGATAGTTTATAGTAAAATATGTTTAACAATTTAGCATATATTATTAGGCAGCTCCTACTACACATAGTAGATGTGTTCCGATCATCTTTACGGAAGTGCAGTAGAATGAAATTGTCTGTTCTAGGAGGGGTTGAAGGAAGGAGGATAACAAAGAACATTCCTAGAATGGTGGTCTCTGGCGTCCAGTACATAATATCCCAAATAATAAAACATATAGGGAGATTTTAAAAACGTGTAAGTATTCTAAGAGCTGTTATAAAAAATGACGCCAGTCTTTTACTTCTGGCGAAAATGGGGTTAACGAGCGAACATCACCCCTTCTTAACTAGTAATAACTAGTAAATGTGGCTTATGACAACCAATTATTTACGCCATTCCATACAAATAATCTATAAGAGGTTCTATAGTAGTGATAAAAACTACATGTTGCTGTATGAGTCCGTTACACCTCCTCGATTTTGTATTTTACTATCCATAAGGCTAAGGTTAGTTTAAAAAAGATTACAGCTTTATTTTTTAACGTATAGTTTCAAACTTGACATTTATCTAAAGAGGACAAAATTGTCTAGTGCTCTCTGAGATAAGAGTTTTATTTTATTCCTTGATTTATTTGTTAAAAACACATTACTATGTTCCAATTTATTTTTAATTAAAAAAAATAAAATTAACAAACCAAAACCAGTTGGAAAAACTAATTTTAGGCAGCACCAATAACACGTATTCTATAAAGATTGTTACATTTTGAATTACACATTCAAACAAATGTGTATTTCAAAAAATGTAAATGTACAAATGTAAGCGTAAAACATTTTAAAATAAAGTAATGTTTAACTATACAAAGTGGGCGTCAGATAGAGATAACTTGCACTACTTTCTAGCCAACCAGACGGCGAAGAGAACGTAAACTGCCACGACTGTTCAACTCACACAATGGTTTGGGGACGGACGGACAGATGACAACCGGTTTTCTGATAGTCGTCGGAGATACAAGTAGGTCCAAAGTCAACGCCAGGAGAGAGTCGGAGCCTCGACAGTGACAAAATGATTCACTACAGTAGGCTGCACGTGGACCTGAAATGTAATTTATAACGCAATGATCATAGTAAATGCGTTGGTGCAGTTTTACATGAGCCAAAACTAGCCAATTCGGTGCCAATATTTTGAGCATTAAACTAAAAACTCATTAGGCCCATTTATATTGCATCACCGGTCATAACGTAGGATCAATAGCATTATACTAATGTCATTAGAACTCAATCACCCCATTAGTTACAGTTTAGCTTGGACACTGTCCAGTGTAAATCGTATATTAACTGTTTGAATAACTAGTCCGTAATTTTTTTCTAATATTTTAATATACTTAACTAAAATTTTGATGATGTTTATTTATTACACTCATGTTTCAGTATATCTGATAATATTTAATAAACGTTGTCACAAATATGTAACATTTTGATGGTGATCATCTATTTAGTGAGTTATAGTAAACATTTTAAAGTTTTATAGATAGGCGGTCTATATTAAGATCTACTAAAAGTACCGATGCGAGAAAGATGCACTGAGTAGTGGAAGTGAGATAGAGAAGTACAGTTCTCCAATGTGTAATTGCATTTAAAAATTGTCATGTAAACAAGGTAGATGGTAGGTCACGTGATGGTAGCGCAGTAGCAAGCCTAACCCACTACGTCATGAACTACAGTGATAATTGGTTGGTTTGATTAATAATAACGAATTAAACTTAGAAAGATTAAATGACTACTTATTACTCAAATAACAAGTGATAGTAACACAATTAATACTAATTTAAACAATACTAAAGAAACTTTTACAGTTCACTAGTTTTTTCTTGTTTTTTTTTACCATTTAACTGAACACTGTTAGTTGTGGAAGTCAGTCGTGCCCGTGATGTACGGGAGATGAGCGGTGGTACGATTCTCTTCTGCTGCCGAAATCCATGTATACACTAAATGTTACACACATTTTGCAATACGTGTGTCTAATTTAAATAATGATATTTCAGTAAAAAACGAGACATTTTATATACTCACACAACAAATTTATTTGGAAGAAAAACGCTCTATATTATAATACATAGTAAGAATATTTTCTCTTATCAAAGCTACGCCCCTCCCTACTAGGTCTTTGGTCTATACAAATTTTAAAATGCTAAAACTCTATTATTATTTTATTAATTTTCTAACAACACTACAAACCTAAAATTTGCTTATCAGTACAATTACAAGTAATATAATCTGTTAAAGATTAATGAAAAAAGCATTTCAGGACGTTTTAAGTTAAGTTAAAGAGCTTCGTAAGTAAATAGGCTAATGTTAACCATAAACTTCACTATTGGTATTTTCACTTCATTAAGTAAAAGATAAGGAAACTTCTGTTAGAAAACTTTGGCACTATTCCCTTTAACGAGCTAAATCCTTTATTCAGTTTGCTTTACTGGAATGTTTTTAATGTGTCTGAAATTTAAGATTTTTACAAAAGAAACGCATTTAATTCATGTTACATTTATTTAATTGGTAAATACATACATTAGAGGTCTCAATCGATTTTCAAAAATTTGTTATTTAAAATACGAATTTAAAGGAACTTATAATGAAATATCTATATTTTGAGAAAAAATCTAAAAAATGTTCACCAAATGTAATAAGTAACATATACTGTAGGCCTATATTACATCATTCTTGTATAGTTCTTTCTCTTAAAATATGCAACTAATTGAGATATTATACAAAAAGTTTGATCATTTTTGTTTAAGTTACCTTGTGTTTTTGAATATGCTGGTAATATTTTCCACTAAATTTTAATAAATCATACAATTACTACTGTATTTATTTAGTAAGAGTATAGTCATGTACTTAAAGCACATTCATTCTCCAGAATGTTTCAAGAATATTCAGGCTATTCTCTCTTTCTTGAATAACTGACCTGACTTCATTACACACCTTTTGTTCTTCCATGTTATCTATTGGGCCACATTCTGTTTTACCTCACAAAGATGAAATGAAATGATATAGTTTTTATTGCTTTTTGACAATATGTACATGTTGTATAGCAAAAGTCATATTATTAGTAATAATGATCATACAAACTAATGACACATTAAGTGATGGGATAAAATAATTATAATAACAATTTCAGCAAAGTTTAGTGGGAGAGTTCATTCATTCACTACAAACACTCTTCTACATCAATAACATTCATACAGAATCTCTCCCGAGCCGTCTGCAAATTAGGGGTCTGCTATAAATTCACCCACAGAATAACAAGCGAGAGCCACTAAGTAGCCTTTTTATCGAGACTTGAATTTGTTTAAATTTTGTTCCCTTTTAATATATTCTGGGAGAATGTTTAAAATTTTGACGCCTACTAGAGACGGTTTGCGTTCCAGGGCCGATGTACGGTGCCGAGCCACTCTAAAACTGTGACTACTTCTTGTTTCGTGTTGATGGATGTCACTACCTCGTGTTAAATTACACTTGAATCTACAATAGAGTGCAGTCTCCAAAATGTAAATGCAAGGCAGCGTTAGCAAACCTAGTTCCCTGAAGGACTGTTTGCATAACTCTCTAACTTTTAATTTTGGAAATTATTCGGATTGCTCTTTTTTTGTAGCCGAAAAACTCTTTTGAAGTTTGTCTAAGGAACAGCTATCCCACAGTCTTACTCCGTAGGTAAGGTGAGGGTAAATGAGACCAAAATAGGCCATTAACTGTACCTTAACTGTGCAACATTTTGAAATGTTTCTCAAAGCAAAAATACCAGAGGGAATTTTTGCACAAACGCTGTCAATGTGGCAGCTCCCGGTCAACGCCCTATCTAGGTAAATTTCCAGGAACTTGATAGAGTTTTTTTCATCAAGAAGAATGCCATTAACCATTATCAGTGGTTTTAAGCAAGACTCTTGATCTCTTAAAGAAAAATGAATGTAATTGGTTTTTGAATGGTTTGTCGATAAATATTCCCTTTCAAATTGCTGAACACAGGCATTAAGATTAGTAAACGCTTCAATTTAAAGTGCAGGAATGGACTCAGATTTGAAGCAGAGTGTTGTATCGGCCGCTTATTGAACGATATTTCCACTCAAGACAGAAGACCCTACCTCATTAACGTAAACCAGGAAGAGAACTGGGCCTAGAATAGACCCCTGTGGAACTCCACAATGAACTCTTTTACTATTAGAAAATGAATCACCAATTTGAACACATTGACTTCTTTCGTCCAAGTAAGGTTTGAGCCACGAGTAAGGAAGGCCGTGAATGCCATATCTTTAAAGTTTTGCTGATTGAAGGTTGTGATTGACACAATCAAAGGCCTTGGACAACTCTAAAAAAAACACCAACCGTTTTTGTCTCTGTTTTCTAATTCGTCCAACACCAAATCGGCCAGTCTGGTGACAGCGTTAATGGTTGACTTTCCAGGTCTAAAACCAAATTGGTCCTCGCTCAGAATCTTCTCTTTATCAAGAAAATCAAGCAGCCTGAAAAGAAATACATTTTCAAAGATTTTGCTTGGAGCTGGTAAAATATAAATAGAGCGGTAGTTGTTCAAGACCGTTGGGGCTTCCTTTTTAAACACCGGAACTACTTTTGCATTTTTTAATTTGGAAGGAAACAACCCCGTTCCGAACGAAGAGTTTATTATTTTCGTCAACAGGCACAGAATACTTTCAGTACACTGTTTAAATAACCACGTTGAAACACCATTGATATCCTCCGATAATTTAGGTGAAAGATTTTGAATCACCCAAGCCACTTCCGCTTCACACAGAGGAGACAGCATCATTGACCGCAAAACCCGCCTCTCTTGGGTAGTGTCCATGTTACACGATTTTTTATATTTGGGTTCATCTGGACAACAGTTGAAAAAAAGTTATCATATTCCGTTGCTACTGATTTTGGGTCATCGTAGACATGCCCATTAATATTTAACTGGATTGGTTTCTTTGAAGACACGTTTTTTGTGTTATTTATTATCTTCCAAGCAGCTTTGGATAAGTTTTTAGCACCATCAAGTGTGTGGTTGACTTCTAGGGATTTGGCAGCCCTTATAACTTTGTTGTATGTTTTTTTGTATCTATTGTAAAATTGTTTAAATAATGAGTTATTCGAGTCTTTAGCTAAGACTAGTAACGTTTGAGCTTATCGCTAGAAACCAAGATACCACGCGTTATCCAAGTATTCTCTTTCCGTTAATTTTTAAAATTTGTTTAATTATGGGCAACAGGTATATGGAAGTTCAAACATTCGTTGAACGCATTGTTCATATCATCTGTGCTAGAAAAATTTTCTATAACACTCCAGTCTTACTTCTTAAGTCGTATTTTCAATAACATAACGTTATGTGGCCGAAGAAGCCTTTTTAATGAAACAGTGGGTGGCTCTTCCTGCAGAGAGCATCCCAAGATTACTGCCTCCTGTCCGTAATGGTCGGATATTGCTAATGTTAGTACTGACACCGAGACGTTTTTTATGTTAGTGATTATATTATCAATGGCTGTGCTCGAACTCGCTGTAACTCGTGTGAGCAAATTTAGAGACCACTTCAATACGTAAGATTGTGGTGTCCCTAAACATGCTGGTCTTTTGATCAGCATGTTCCAAAACATTTATGTTAAAATCGCCTATAATTATAAATTGTTTGAAAGAAGAATATAGCCGATGGAGAAGAAGATCAAACCCCCGGAAAAAGGCACCATTGTCTCCACTAGGAGACCTATAATGGTCCACGATAGCAACCATCCCCAAGGGGCCCACCAAGACTTCAACACCAGCCAGCTCCAGATCGAGTTCTGAGCCTAAGCCTGAAATGATACATTTGAATTTAATTGGAGATCTAATGAATATAGCCACACCTCTTTTATAAGATCCTTTGTGATTGGATCTTATAAAAGAGTTTGCAAGATTATAATTTTGAATCTTAAAATAACTAATTGTGTTTCATGTAAACCCATGTTCTGAAGCAATAAACAAATCTGGTTTCAATTCATCACACTGCAATTGGTTGTTTAATTTATTTGTGGCTGTTTGGCAATTTTGATGTAGAATTTTGAAAAGGTTTACGGGTTTAATAAATGATATGGGAGGGTGGACATTGTCGTTTTTTCAGACGGAACTCTGGTTTGAACTATCTTGCTATTAAATAGTTTAATTATTTTCTGTAGTTATTAAAAATTGTGTTTAGTTTATTTCTTAATTTGTTATTTGATTATATACTACCCATTTGTTTGTGTTGTTGTTATGAGATATACTGTATATAAAACTGTTCCCACTAAATGCAAAATTATTATTAATAATACATAAAATAATCTATACTTATAGTTCTTTTAACCAATATAAGTAAATATTTGTTTGTGTTAAGTTTTTCACTCAAATGACCGGTCCTCTTCAGATTTATTTTTAAGGTCAGGGGCCAAGAACGGCGGGAAAAGTAGCAGAAATATAAATAGTTTATATTAGGTTCCACTTCACTGGCTGTAGTAGACCCAATGGTTTCTATCACTTCGGTGTTTTTGTTGCTACATACATATAACAAATGTTTATGCTAATGTAAACTTGTTAAACAATAAACATTGTAAATATTTGTTCTTTGGATTTTAACTGTTAATCTAATCATAAGTCGCAGAACGAGCCGGATGGCCAAGTGACTGGGTTGGCACGCAATGCGTGCAGAAGTGTCCCCTGGTATATAAGTTGTTGTAATATTTAGGTAATATGTACCATAGCTCTGTAGAAGTAAATATTTACTTAAATCAATAATAATTATATATTTTGATTTAAAATATATTAAAATACAAAATAAATCAAACGATGTTAGCTTTTGTTAAAAAACTGTCCTTAGATTAGAGAAACTCACAAAAGAATTCCTCTGTCATACCTTTCCTCTGGTCTGAGGAAGGGGAACGTTGTTTACCGAAATTGATTACCACAGTATTTGTGCTGTTTGAAGTATACTTGTGTTGTATTGCTAACAACACGTAAAATGCTGAATAAGGAAACATTTTAAAATAAAATCGTAAATTCTTAGATATTGTATGTTTTCTTTTCTTTTTCCTTCTCATGCTTTATTTTCTTTAATTTTTATTAAAACAAAAAGTTATGTCCATAAGTGCCTTTACACAAAAAAGAATTTTTTTAAATCAAGAAGGTAACTTAAAAAATGCATTAAATGGGAGATTATTCAAAAACCTTCTTTACTTCTCTTTAAACAAAAATCATTTACAAATATTTTATGATTTATAGTAACTTTTATCTTTTTTTTACAATTAAAACTTCATTTCGGGTAGATAAACTTGTACTTTTTATTATAATGAAAGTTTATTTACGCCACATGTTATTAATGTCTTTCCATGTACAGGATGAAAAGGCATCATTCACAATTTGTTGTCAGTTAGCGCAGCTGCGTTGATAGATCGATCAATGTTTAAAATTAGTTCTTGTAACATGCTCTAAATACACTGAACATTGTTCCAATGCATAATGTATAGGGCCACGCAATTTTATGTTAACATGTACTACTAAAAAGAACACAGTTTAGTTTAATTAAATGTAATGTATAGCCTATGTACTTATCTTGAAGTGAGGAAAAAGAGAACCACAATAACTAATCGTAGCGAAAGAAATTTATTTATTTAACAGATTTGGCAATAATTACAACAATCAAATGAAATAAATAAAAGTATATTAAAAGCAGCAAATAAGCAATAATATAACATAACCAATACACGCAGTAATACTGGAATAATTATTTAATATTGTAAACATAACAACAGCAAATATGACAATAATTTAATAACGGAAAAAGCAAGACATTATATGCCATAATCGCACAATATAAATAACAAATAGAGTGATAAACAATAACAACAATAAACAGTAACAAATAACCCAAACAATATTAGTCACAAATGATAACAGATACATCAATAACGGAATAATAATTCAACAACAACTAAAGTAATAAATGGTTCCAAAGAATTGGCACAAACTTTACCTCATATTAAATATACAAATTAAAACTTTGAAAATTACCAGTTTGATTCCCAAATATGTTTTTTTGCCATAGCTAAAACACTAGTCAAGTTAGAGACATGCGATTTTTACTAAAATACTTAAATTGTAATTCATATCTTTCCTGAAAATACAATCCAAGTTGATAATCAGAGCCGTTCCATTTTTGTATATTATTTGTATGTGAAAAATTAAAAAAATTCTAGATATGTTGGCTAAATACACCAACTACATACCAAATTTCATAAAAATTTATCCATCCATTTGGTCTCCAGCGAACTGAATACACACACAGACAGACACACAAACGGACAGACAACTTCATTTTTCTTTTTTTTTCGAAAACCCCCTTTTTGGGTTCAGGAGACCATAAAATGGATTTTCAGACCAACTTGTAAAAAAAGTTTTTGACGATCACAATACTTTCTCTATGCTAACACATATGGGGGAAAGTACAAAAAAAGTATCAGCTAATAAGAATCTGAAAGACAGGCTGATGAGAAAAAAGAAGAATTGAATGAAGTGAATTGTTAACCTTTCTAGTCTACTCTACAGTATAATATAACACAGCTTGGTTGAGGTAACTCCATACACTATCCTGTATCGAATATAATGATCTCCCACGGCAATGATTTATATGACGTGTTTATACGAGATGGTACGTAACTCATTAACTTTAACAATTTCCTATTGGATAATAGTAATGAAAACTTCAGTTTATTGAAAATGCATTACATTGTTGGAGATATATCATTGTTAAATTAAGTTTGACGTAATTCTGATTAATTTTAGTCTAGTCTGTGTGTCTGTAAGTGATTTTTTAAACATTTTAAATATCTTAAAAACATAAAATGGTAAATATTTCAAAGTAAAATAAAAAAATTTTTTCAAACTAAAAATTTTACCGAAAAACGGCAGCATTTGTAGACTACATTACGCCAAATTTAAGGATATGTCAATTTAAAAATAGAATTATAAATAAAAGAGAAAACTCATTTTTTTAAGACTGAAAGCATGTCACCTGGGATAAAGAGTACCCAGATAACAACGATTTCAATAAAAAATTCAGTGTTCTCTTTTATTTATCTCCAATAAAAAAAATGAGTGTTCTATTTTATATAACTCCTAATTTTTCAAATCGCACATCGTTAAATTTGGTACAATATAGTCTACGAATGTTGTGTTTTGACATTGTTGGTTAATATTTGTTGTTTTTTTTAATTTTTTTTGACTTTGAAATATTTAGGCAGCCGCCATTTTGAACATACAGCTTTTATACGTGAGATGTGTCTTTCTAAGATGAATTTTAATACGAAAATTGAGTATTGTATGTTAAACGATTTTTGAAGATATTTTAATTTTTATAAAAACACATAAGATACACACAGACAGAACATGAATATAGAAAGAACATATGTTATATGACATTATTTTCTTGTATTGGACTTGACGAACAATCCTTTAAAGTCCGTGACAATAGAAGACACCATGCATGACTTTCACGTGTGCCTTTCACGTATACTAGTTTCAAAACTAATAAAAGATTACAAATTCTGATGTAGTTTTATGTAATGTATTTACAGATAATAAGTAATTAGCCTATAATATTTTAGCAGTCACCATTTTGACGATCCCAGCCTACCATTATGTTTATCACCAGCCAGAGTTTATTTAACGACATAGCCATTTTTTACAGTATTAAAACAGTGTGATGCACAACAAAGGTCTTACAATGCTATCGATACATGCTGAGAACAGTGGATAATAGTACAATAAATAAATATACCATGGATAGCAAACAGACAAACAAGCAATAGATAATATATAATGGATTTCAAAAGGTAAATATACTATTGCTATGATAATATGATTTATCACCGTGACTTGTCTTAATAAACTTAGTGTAGTTAATTTAATTTTTTTTAAATTTTATTTTATTGCATTACAACCGCAAAGCAATTTCTCAATTATCAATATATATAAATATTTATTTTTTTTAAAGATTATGTGGATATGGTGATTATTTAAGACAACACTTCCCACTATTACACAAACCTAAAACACTACCGACTAGTATAAATAATACATGCAATAAAGAAAAACACCAAAGTAGATATAAATGATAAATGACATGCAGTGATATTACCTAATAATACTGTAATAGGAAAACCATAAATAAGGCATAACAAATTAAATGCATGCAAAGTAGTACAATCGTATAAGTTCTTAAGATAAGTCAAGAACTGTAGTGGTAAGAGTAGAGGATAATAATTCAAATGACTACGAACAACTGAGTATAACTGCTTTCCGACAGTAATTTCCTGTCATTTTCTTTTCCTTTTGATCATAGGAACATGATATTGTAATATGAGAAAAATGAAGGTTGACCCATATATTACTTAGAATTACCTAAAGAACAATGTGAAATTGTGTTGCATGCTAATTATTATGGTAAGAATTACAACTATAACAAAGCTACCTGAATGGTAAGCTTCCATAATATTTTTCTACTAATTATAATACAGCAAAGAGAGAAAACTATATAAACAAATACTATGTACATAACCAGCCCATGATTTCCCTTGAATTACAGAAATCATGTTGGAGAAAAAAAACCAAAAGTTAGAAACAAGTTTCATTCCTTTGTAAGTCCCTCTGGTCTGAGGATGGTTAACGCGGTTAACCGAAATGTATCACTATAATATCTTTACATTTTGTACTTATATTTCAATAAACTCGGGTGTAACTTTCAGTAGCATTGTGTTTCTACCCAACATGTAATATGCTAGTTCAGAAACTATATACACCGATAACTAAGTGATGACACTTGAGTTACAGCTTAGAGACCACCAAGTGGACCTTGTTGAAATGTATTCACGACAGGAGAGAAACACAACAATTTCCTGTCACGTGGAGTTACGTTGTTTATGAAGGATTAAAATGAACACGTCTCAAGATGTTACCGTCTGATTTTAGACGTTTGGATTGTTAACAATCCAATCGTCTTATCCACACTCTTTGACTGTGTATATAATTCTACTTTAATCTGATAATGTTGTAAACACATATAACCGTAAACACAAACAATCCACACTTTATATAGTTTAGGTCCAACTATCATAAAATTATGTATGTACAAACATTATTTGGTAAGAGTTAAAATATATTATCAGTTGACCTGTACATTCTCGTGTGTTAACACAGCGTCCTCCATTTACTCCACTTAACTCTATCTCTCCAGGTTCCCTCTCATCCACGTTCTGGATTTAGGATGTTGTATTATCTCCATTCATCTTATATCTACATCCTTCCATACTTGGTTCTCCCACCTTCTTCTCGGTTCTTCCTCTTACCTCCTTCTCCAGGGCGTCATCTGCAATCTATTGGTTCCCATCCTCTTCACATTCCTCATCTACTGTATCCTCCTTCTTTCCTTTGTGTCTTTTTCTAGTATAACCTTCATCTGGTCATTTAGTTCCTTATTCTATCTCTGCTAATCTTCTGTATTCCTCTTAAAAACTTCATTTCTGCTTTTTTGTAATCTGCTTATACCATCTTTTGTCCATGTCCTGAGACCCATCCCCCCCCACCAAAGCTGGTAAGCGTGCCAACCGGGGGATGGCTCAAAACAAGTAGAGCGATGGGATCCCGGGTGGCAGTTGGAGGGTCAAAATAACACTCGGCAGCTGAGCAAAACGGAATTTATTATCAAGAAAACCAGAATAAAATAATCAAAAACGGCAGAAGGCCACAATATTAATTCTCAGTAAATCACTAACAACAAACACAAAAAATTAACAAGATACTGCACAATAATAACAAACGCTATAAATACCACAAACTCAACAATTACCAAATTTAACAATTAACAATTGTATGGCCTATCTGCAGTTTAGCCTGAGACACCCCAAAACGTAAGCCAAATTAATTAACAATTTAAAAGTACAAAAAAATTATAACATATTTGATAACCCCAAACGTAAGCAAATTTTAAGCCCCAAATAAAAGTGAAAATTTAGAAAACTTTTGGATCACAACACTTTAACCCGGCAATTTAGCCCACACATCCCTTGATTCCACCGGGCCAGGGAGTAAGCCGGAATCCCTGGGCAGCTCCGAATTAAAAATTAAGCAAAAGCACCATAATCCCCTTTTGGTGAAAGTTTAAAAATTAAATAATTTAAAAGAAAATATAACACGGTACCGTTTTAGTAAAAAAGTCACTTCACGACCTCCATAATACAATGAACGAAAAATATAAATAACAATCACTAGGCCTAAACATATAAATAAATAACATAACTTAACCATAGGGACCTAACAACTATAAAATCTAAAAGATATAACAACAAATAAAACTAATTAAATAACTAACAATAAATATAAATAAATATTAACATCAAAAATATTCTTTATGTATTTTTAAAGCTTTTCTTTTTAAGTAAATAAAAAAAATATAAGTCCCCATGGCTGTTTCATCAATCACTGTTCCAGTTTAGGCCTAGGCCACAAATTAAACAGTTCCATAAACATTTGTTTTTTTTTCTTCTTTTATATTTCATGATTTTTTCTTTTTATTTCTTTTTTTTCTTTAATATCACCAGAACCCCTCAGCTCAGCCGCCGGGAAAAAAAATGGACAGAACTGACCTGAGGACTGAAGAACTCTACCCAAAGCTGTAGAGAGGGTAGCGGGCGAAACAGGCTCCAGCATGGTCCTCAGGCCAGGCTAGCAGAGCAGATGGTCGACAATCCCCGGACGGCAGGCCGAGGGCTGAACGTCCCACTCGAGGACCCTGGACTGTAGGACAACACCACAGCACATTAAAAGCAGTCCAGCCATCACAACACAAATATTATACATAACCCCTAAACATGACATGGCAACACAAAACGGGCACAGACAAAATTATACAGGATTATCACACTAGAAAAAATAAAAGATCTATTTTTTAGGTCATGAATAATTATGTTGGCAAACTCAGATTTAGGAAAAATTACCATTAACAAATTATAAAAGAATTAATTACGTATATGGACTAAAAAATGACAAACTGAATACTAGGCCATGGATACATGAGCAATATGTTAAAACATGAAAATCAAAGGGTACAGCTAGGCTAGGTTATTGGCAAAGAACAAAAAATATGATATCGGTAACTACAACTGTAAAAAGGCTCCATAAACATTATACAGAATTACAATTGAAAATAAAGGCAGAAATAAAAAGCATTAACGGTAATTAACGGTAAAGATTAACATGGAAGCACATGGCTTTAACCTAGTCTGAGAAACATCTAGACAAAGAATACAAATTTAACCAAACTCTGAAAACACAAGCAAGAACGATTAATATTATTGAAACAAAAGTATTTTCACCAAAAGGGAGATTAAATATTAGAAATTACAAAATTAACACTTACGTTTTGGAGTCTCTCAGCCGAACATAGTAATCTCAGCAGGCAGAGCCAAAGACAAAATGACGGCCAACCTGAAAGACGAAGGCTCCAGAGAAACTAGAACTACTCGAACAATCTAGAAGCCGGTCAACCTGACCGAAGCTGCTGGAAACCGGAACGAAACGGAACTGGGCCAACGGCTACCAAAGTACGCAAAACGCAGGGCAAAAACGAATCTCAGGCAGCCTGGCAGACAATGACGAAAAAAACGAAACTGTACCGGTCCAAGACCCGGTACAACCTCCCTCTGCAAACCTCAACACACCCAGGCAGGGGAGAACACTCGGTACCTCAGGGAACCAAGAGAAGACGAAAACCTCCGAAGAGTGGTGTTCCAAGGACGTCCAAGAGAAACTAAGAGGGGAAACCCCTCGAACAGGGAGCAAACTACCCTGACTGTCGGGCCCGACAAGAAAAAAAAAGAGAAAGAAGACTCTCTCAGAACAGCCACCTAGGGCGCAGAGGTGATCAATCTCTTTGCCCCAAGAAACCCCCAGGAACACCAACTCCTGGACCAACCGTTCCCCGGAAAGCCTTAAGCTGGGACACATGGGCTTTCCTAAACACCCTGCCTGACTGGGGATCAACCAGCAGAGCAGTCACCGGTGACAAAAACCTGTCGATGCGGTGGGGACCAGACCACCGATAGCACAACTTTGCAGCTCTTCGTTCCGCGGCCGAACTGACCGGGTGAGCCTGACAAAGAACCAGATCTCCAACCTGAAAAGGGTTAGGAGTACGACCCTTATCATACCTCCTCCTCACTCTCTCTCTAGCACGTAGCAGGTTGCGCCGAGCAGCCCGCCACGTGGACACTACGTCAGTGGCACCTGGCGTAGGTAGAAGATCCTCTAACCTCCACAAGTTGGACAAAGGATTGTTAGGAGGGTAGCCATGTAGAATCTCGAAGGGAGTGGCATTGTGACTCTCATGCTTGGAAGAATTAAAGGCAAGCTGGAGCCAAGAGAGACTCTCATCCCAGGTGTTCTGCTTCTCAGCATGGAAAGTAATAAGGGCAGACCGAAGATTGCGGTTGAACCGCTCTGCATGAGAAGGCTGTGGGTAATAAGGAGAGGTAGTCACATGCCTGATACCATTGCCAAAACAGAACCTACGAAACTCATGGGAGGTAAACTGGCTACCGTTGTCGGACACAAGAGTGGAAGGCACACCAAAGTGCTGGAAGAGTTGGGACTGGAGAGCACGGATGGTGAGCTTAGCCGTGGCACTCCGAAGTGGGAAAAGCCAAACGAACTTCGAGAAAGCATCCACACAAACAAGTAGGTAGGAGCTACCTGACTTGCTACGGGGAAAAGGACCCACGTAGTCGATGAACACCTTCTCAAAAGGACGCTCGGCCACCTCAGAAGATAACAACCCTAACCTTGCATTCTGACTAGGCTTGCTGAGAGAGCACAGGTGACAAGCCCGCACTCTGCCCGCAACATCCCGGTCCATGCCCTTCCAGATGAAGTACCTACGAATCTTAGCGATGGTCTTATGAATGCCAAGATGACCGCCCACAAGAGAAGAGTGATAATATTGAAAGACCATCGGTACTAGATGACTAGGCAGCACTACACGGGGTTCACCCCTCTGTCGAGGACGGCAACAGAGTACCCCTTTGGACAGAAAATAGGGAGGGTGGGCACCTCCCTCTTGAAGCTCACCTAAGATGACTGACAGCTCGGGATCTTTCTGCTGATGGGACAGTAGGTCGTCAAAAGCCAGAGGAAAATCCAGAAGAACAGCACCACACTGAGCAACAGCCTCAGCCGGTGGATCACTGGGTTCGTGGTACATGCGGGAAAGAGCATCCGCGATGACATTCTGGGTACCCCTAAGATGTTGAACTCGGAACTTAAAGGCAGAAATTTTGACCACCCAGCGACCAATTTTCCCGAGCTGTCGGGGATGGGCAAGAAGCCAAGACAGTGCCTGATTGTCCGTCTCCAGCAAGAACTCAGCGTGTTCCAAGAAACGCCGAAACTTGTCCGTACCAAAGACAACAGCCAGACACTCTAACTCATAGATGGAAGAAGCTTTCCTTTCCTGGTGAGACAACGTCCTCGAAGCAAAAGCGATGGGCTGCCTGACCCCATCAAACTCCTGAGAAAGAACAGCAGCAATGGCGGAGGAGGAGGCATCAGTCTGAAGAACAAATTCTCTGCTGAAATCAGGCATCCGCAGGACAGGAGGTTGCATGATAGCCTCCTTGAGAGCATCAAAGGCAGTCTGCTGAGCTTGGCCCCACACAAAAGGGACACCTTTCTTACGCAGCTCGTTCAACGGGGCAGCAAGCTCGGCCACGTTAGGGATGAAGCGACGGTAAAAATTCACCATCCCCACAAAACGGGCAATCCCCTTGGCATCTCTGGGAGGAGGAAAATCCCGAATGCCCTGGGTCCTCGCAGGATCTATGCAGACGCCTCGAGAAGAGATAAGATGACCCAGAAAAGAAATCTCAGGACGAGCAAAAGTGACTTTCTCTGGATTGACGGTAAGGCCAGCTGATTTGAGGCGACTAAGAACTTCCTCCAGACGTTGCATGTGTTCCCCGAAAGTCTCACTGTAGACAAGAAGATCGTCCAGGTAATTTAAAACAAACTTGAACTTCACATCATGGAAGATGGAATCAAGCAGACGAGTAAGAGTCTGGGCACCCACAGCAAGACCCATAGGAACCCTAGTGAACTGGTAAAGATTCCAGGGAACACAGAAGCTAGTCATAGGCCGTGATTCCTTCTTCAATGGAATCTGATGGTAGGCCTGGTTCAAATCGAAAACACTGAAAAACTTAGCCTTACCGAACCAATCAAACGCAGAATGCAAATCAGGCAGAGGTACCGAGTCAATAGCGACCTTAGCGTTGAGCCTCCGATAATCCATCACAAGCCTAGACTTACCATTAGGCTTGGGCACAAGAAAAGCTGGACTGGCATAAGCGGAACGAGACGGCTCAATCACACCCTTGCTCAGAAGATCTTCTATCATAGCCCTCATAACCTCCATCTTTGGGGGAGCAAGTTTGTATGGATGACTTCTAACGGGCTGAGAATCGGTGAGGTGGATCTCATACTCCAGAAGAGAAGTGACCCCAAGCTCAGCCGTAAGCACATCAGGAAACCGCAAACACAGCCTCCTAATGGCCTCCGCCTGCTCAGGGGGGGAGATGACCAACTGGATCCACCTTGGGTTGTTCGGGCTCACAACCCACCTCTCTGACTGCAGGAGGGCAGTCAGAATCACCTACTAGAGGCACCAAAACTCGCCGATTAAACTTGAAAAATATCTGGCGCTTCTGGAGGTCAAGCACCATACCACTCTTAGAAATAAAGTCTGCCCCTAGGATACAAGAAACCGCCAGGTCCTTGGCAACAAGAAAACCCCACCTCCAGGAAAATCCTTCAATTTTAACATGTAATGACGCCTTTAGAAGTATGGGTAGAGGAGTTTGGGATGCCGTCCAGCAAGTACTAGAAGAGGGCTCGGTGTGCCTGACAAGTCCTAAGGCGTCAAGGGACTCAAAAAGAGAAAGGCTGACGATACTGCATGCCGAACCAGAATCAAGAAGGGCTCGACACACCGTACCACCAAAAGAAACAAAAACACCAGGACACACCGAGGTGACCGCACTAAGTCCCAGGGAAGCCATGCCAGCAAGGCCCGAAAAATCCCCGACACTCCTGCTATGGGCACGTGTCAGAGGCAAATGGCCACGGTCAGTCGCAACAACGCGGGGAGCTACTGTGGAGGCAACCCCCCGCGCTGAGCGTTTCCCGCCCCACGACCTCGAGCACGTGGACAGTCACGTCGAATGTGACCAGGTTGGCCACAAGCAAAGCACACAACCGGAGGCCGAGAACCACGACCCTCCACTGGCTGACTCACACCTACAGACATAGCTGGTCGACGGGTGGGGCGAGCACGATGACTCTCAGAATCCCTCCCTTGCTGGTCTGAGAACTGCACGCTGCGCGAAACAATGCACAGCTGATGCAGCTCCCGAAAAGTCGAAGGAACACCAGCAAAAACCAATCTGCACCGTTCTTCGGGAGAAATGCCATCCAGGATGACACGAACGGTGTCAGCTTCAGAAAGGGTGAGGCGCAACGCTTGACGAGCTTCCTTGACTGAAGAGACATAGGCTGCCAGAGACTCGCCCCTACCCTGCGACCGATAAAATCTGTCCATGACCATCCTCTCCCTGAGTCGAATGGGAAGAAACGATGAAAGTAACTCTCGATGGAACGAGTCCACCGAGGCATCACTGGCCAAGACAGAACTCAGCAACTCCCCAACGGGACCTCTGCAATAAGGGAACACCAGACGAAGCAAGTCCCCAGCCTGCATGCCGGGCATCTCACTAAGTCTGAGAAAGGCCACCAGAAACTTAAGAAGCTCCTCAGGATCCATCCCATCGATCACAGGGAGATTCTGGATCATGGGCGTGAGAGGGTTAGGTAGCTTGTGGTAGCTCAGCTGCAGAAGAGCAGGTGAACCCAAAGAAGTAGTAGGAACGGCAGCTGGAGCCGAACCACAAGCGACCCTCAACAGAAACGCCTGCAGGCTCAGAAGGAGCCTCAGGCACAGTGAGAGCCGTTGTCTCAGCCTGCGGCCTCGACACGTTAGGCGACAGTGTGAAAGTAGGCCGCTGACCCAGACCCGTAGGAGTCGTGGACCCGGAGAGTGCCTGAAAAATCTCATCCAGCCTAGACACACTCTCCAAGATCCACGCCCTATCCGATGGTTCCAACCCCGGTGCCCGGTTGACCAGCCTTAAACGGGCAAGCAGATGCCCCAAACGTGCAAGGCGGCAGGCCCGGTCACGACCTACTGGAGGTTCCAACTGCAAATCCTCTAACACCCCTTCCCAATCTTCCACCTTCCGTTTACAAATCCCCAACTCATCACCAACCTCCAGCAGGTCAGACCAATCCACCGCCGTACCCGCGGACAACTGCTCCCGCAGCAACCTCCGGAGATTCAAAACATCACCCTCCGGAGTCACACCCCGCGACCTCAACTCGAAAATCAACTCCTCCTTGACCAGGAGCGCAACATTCTGCAGATAGGCCATCTCGCAAAACAAAATTCTCAACAGTACACAAAAAACGACAACTCCAGGGTCCAAGACGAACTAAACCCTCAGCCTACCGAGCCACTGCCGACCACTCCAATCCACCCATGAAACCCATTCAACAAAGTAACCAAGCGGATTGCCTAGGTTTTTTTTTTTTTTTTTTTTTTTTTTTTTTTTTTATATAAGTTAAATTATTTATTAGGATTTTCTAATTGTTTTGCTTTTTAAATAATTTTTATTTATTTTATTTTTTTTTTTTTTACAATACCAAGACACCTTGACGGTAGGTCGGCAAATCATGACCTACTAACTGGTAAACACCCACCGTCAACAACCAAGAAAGAATCAATTTTTTTTTTTTTTTTTTTTTTTTTTTTTTTTTTTTTTTTTTTTTTTTTTAAAGCAACCACGCTCTGCTACCAATTGAGACCCATCCCCCCACCAAAGCTGGGAAGCGTGCCAACTGGGGGATGGCTCAAAACGAGTAAAGCGATGGGATCACGGGTGGCAGTTGGAGGGTCCAAAATAAAACTCGGCAGCTGAGCGAAACTAATTTATTACCAAAAAACCACTATTAACAGAATCAAAAACGGCAGAAGGCCACGATATAAAATAGGCAGAAGGCCACAATATAAATTTTCACTTAAATAAATAATAACAAACACTAAAATTACCAAGAAACTACACAATAATAACAAACGCTATAAATACCACAAACTCAACAATTACCAAATTTAACAATTAACAATTGTATGGCCTATCTGCAGTTTAGCCTGAGACACCCCAAAACGTAAGCCAAATTAATTAACAATTTAAAAGTACAAAAAAATTATAACATATTTGATAACCCCAAACGTAAGCAAATTTTAAGCCCCAAATAAAAGTGAAAATTTAGAAAACTTTTGGATCACAACACTTTAACCCGGCAATTTAGCCCACACATCCCTTGATTCCACCGGGCCAGGGAGTAAGCCGGAATCCCTGGGCAGCTCCGAATTAAAAATTAAGCAAAAGCACCATAATCCCCTTTTGGTGAAAGTTTAAAAATTAAATAATTTAAAAGAAAATATAACACGGTACCGTTTTAGTAAAAAAGTCACTTCACGACCTCCATAATACAATGAACGAAAAATATAAATAACAATCACTAGGCCTAAACATATAAATAAATAACATAACTTAACCATAGGGACCTAACAACTATAAAATCTAAAAGATATAACAACAAATAAAACTAATTAAATAACTAACAATAAATATAAATAAATATTAACATCAAAAATATTCTTTATGTATTTTTAAAGCTTTTCTTTTTAAGTAAATAAAAAAAATATAAGTCCCCATGGCTGTTTCATCAATCACTGTTCCAGTTTAGGCCTAGGCCACAAATTAAACAGTTCCATAAACATTTGTTTTTTTTTCTTCTTTTATATTTCATGATTTTTTCTTTTTATTTCTTTTTTTTCTTTAATATCACCAGAACCCCTCAGCTCAGCCGCCGGGAAAAAAAATGGACAGAACTGACCTGAGGACTGAAGAACTCTACCCAAAGCTGTAGAGAGGGTAGCGGGCGAAACAGGCTCCAGCATGGTCCTCAGGCCAGGCTAGCAGAGCAGATGGTCGACAATCCCCGGACGGCAGGCCGAGGGCTGAACGTCCCACTCGAGGACCCTGGACTGTAGGACAACACCACAGCACATTAAAAGCAGTCCAGCCATCACAACACAAATATTATACATAACCCCTAAACATGACATGGCAACACAAAACGGGCACAGACAAAATTATACAGGATTATCACACTAGAAAAAATAAAAGATCTATTTTTTAGGTCATGAATAATTATGTTGGCAAACTCAGATTTAGGAAAAATTACCATTAACAAATTATAAAAGAATTAATTACGTATATGGACTTAAAAAATGACAAACTGAATACTAGGCCATGGATACATGAGCAATATGTTAAAACATGAAAATCAAAGGGTACAGCTAGGCTAGGTTATTGGCAAAGAACAAAAAATATGATATCGGTAACTACAACTGTAAAAAGGCTCCATAAACATTATACAGAATTACAATTGAAAATAAAGGCAGAAATAAAAAGCATTAACGGTAATTAACGGTAAAGATTAACATGGAAGCACATGGCTTTAACCTAGTCTGAGAAACATCTAGACAAAGAATACAAATTTAACCAAACTCTGAAAACACAAGCAAGAACGATTAATATTATTGAAACAAAAGTATTTTCACCAAAAGGGAGATTAAATATTAGAAATTACAAAATTAACACTTACGTTTTGGAGTCTCTCAGCCGAACATAGTAATCTCAGCAGGCAGAGCCAAAGACAAAATGACGGCCAACCTGAAAGACGAAGGCTCCAGAGAAACTAGAACTACTCGAACAATCTAGAAGCCGGTCAACCTGACCGAAGCTGCTGGAAACCGGAACGAAACGGAACTGGGCCAACGGCTACCAAAGTACGCAAAACGCAGGGCAAAAACGAATCTCAGGCAGCCTGGCAGACAATGACGAAAAAAACGAAACTGTACCGGTCCAAGACCCGGTACAGTCCTATATTCCAAGGCCATAATATTTTCTTTACCGGGTTAAAAAAAAAAACTGTCCACTCATCCATATGTTATTTACTAATTATTTTACTCCCTAGAGATTTAATACATAGTAAAATTATGTAATATGGAATTTAAAATATGACATATAAATTATATATGAATCGATATTAATACAGGAAATCTCGGATTTGGATCTTTTCCGTTAATTCATTTCCATTACATTGTTTTCCGTTAATGCACAACCACTTGATTAAATTAACAAATTGTTCCCCACTCATTTTTACGTCAACTTTGTTATTCCTTATCCGCTAGGAATCCAATGTAACTGGCCTTATCTTATTGCTTTTCAAGAACTTATACACGGAGAGCGCATTCGGTGTTTAGTCAATCATTGGATTTACCAGTTTATGATCAACTATAATACCCGCCACAACTGTTAACCTGACCACAATCCCGATAAAAAAAGTAGTGGTAGTGAAGTAATGGAAAAAATAGTGGTAGTGAATTAATGGTAAAGGTTCTCGGATTTTATTATAATTTACAAATTATGTACAATAACTTGATGAATCATAGCATTCAAACAACGATATCAACTAATTATGTTATCAAATTCAAAGTTGGTGCTCTCAAAGTTTATAGCAAAGGGAAGCTTATGGAAAACATATGGAAAAAATAAATTTTGAAAGAAAATATAAGCATCATAACCAACTAATGAATGATCGGGCTATTTTTTTATCAAAATATAATGTAGATTAATGTGTTTTCACAGATAAAAAGACCAAAGGCAATATACATTAGCATTGTTGCCCTATAAAATTAAGTGATATAATCTCATCTTCCATAACTATTCATTATTTTTCATTGTTCATTTCTAAAACGCCGATCGTAGAGATATGGGTGAATATGAGGTTAAATGAATGTAGATGAACTAGTGTAGTCATTGTTACTATCTGAGTTCAAATTAGCTCTGAAAGGACCATTTATTAATAGCCCAATAGCCAAGGCAACTATGGGACTTACAGTTTTATTTGGAATTCGAACCACGTAGTGTTGGTCTGATTTTCAGCAAACTGACAAGACTGACATTAAGTTCTCTTCGATACACAACGTATAAACCCTGACTACCATCCAATATGGACACCCCAGACTTCTCTAGTAGTGTCCACGTCGATGGCAACCTTTGACCAGATGTTGTGTCGGTAATAAGAGGACCGATCATGTAACCTATCGCCTACAATCTCCCAAACACTTTGTTCCCAAGTAGCTGGGTTACATCACTGCCGACAGACAACACGTTGTGTTACTCAGACATGAAGTGTGTTGGGTATATTAGTTCTTAACCAGTTTCATTCCTTTGTGGCTCTTTATGATCTGAGGATGATAAGGATGGTTTACCGAAATCAACCTTCTTATACTTGTATCATCTTATACGTATATTATACTAAACATGTGTTATATAACAGTCACTTGTTTTAAATTGCTGACTACAAT
>JAQJVL010000088.1:1496295-1802768 GCA_035578905.1 Stictocephala bisonia | reverse complement strand
GATGGAAGCGTTATGACCCTGGAACATAATTTATCTTATATGTAGTGCAAGAATGTAACGTATTTAATTTCGAACAGCTGTTTTGTTTATTTATTAGTATATGTTTTATCTAGATTGATATTTCATTTCTATTTTTTTTAGGAGTACTTTTTTGGAAAAACTTGTTGATCTTAGTTTTGCAAATCAGGAATGTAAGTTCCTTATAGCAAAGTGATATTATTTTTACGTTTTAAATTTAATATAGAAACAAAGAAACAGCGAAGTCAAACGATTCCCGTGAGGCAGGTTTTCCTGTTCTATAAAATTAGTTCGTGTACAAATAGCGTCAGTGGTCTCACACTCTACAGCCCTAGGTAAGCTAATAGTAGCCTAATCCAAACAATCACCTGGGTGATTATTTCAAACCATTAACTGTTAGATTGCAGCACAGGCACGCTTCCACAGTAATTTTACGGCTTTGTTGTTTTGAAAAATTTACATTGAACTCATACAGGACCTATGTTTTTAAAACAACTTTGTTTGATTATGGTTTTTAGTTTTACTGGATCAAAATTTTTGAATATAGGTAAAAGCAAATAAAGTGAATAAGTAGAAAAGTGAATGTCTAGCCTTAGAACTTTCATCAGATTTCAACAGTAAGTAATGAACGAAAAACCATTTCTTGGCTTGGTCTGGTGTCTGGTTTATCTGGTTTGGATAATTTTGCTAAATAGTAAGTCTGTTTTATAAAATTCAGTTTTAAGATAGAAAAACTATCAGAAGGCTAGAATTGTATAAAATGTAACTTGAACAGATAAATTTTCCATTAAAATTAGAAATTTGAACAGCTGTTTATTTAAAAACCAAACGAAAATCTGCTAACGAATTCTCTTATTTCACAGGGCATAGTAGTATGTTCATCCAGATAAAATTACTCAAAACACGAAAGATGGGAAGATTAAAACGTTTTAAATATTTTTTTTTGATTACTGCGTACTGGTAAATTAATATTTTATTCATAAATAAACCAAAAACAAGCTGGAAAACTACTTTAAAGGGGTACTAGTCACACTTATATTATAAAGTAAAAAGCAAGACGACATTAAAATTTAAAAGGCATGAAATATTTTCAAGTGAAGTAATCTTCAACCGCAAAACACGGGCTTCAGCTACTTATAAACACACTCCCTGGTGGGTAAGTGGGGAAGAGAGAGTAAACTGCCACGAGTATTCAAATCACACATTGGTTTGGAAGTGACGGACAGACGATAGTGATTATTCTGATAGGCGATAGACTTACAAGTAGGTGCTAAGTCAACTGGTGCAAGAAGGTCAGAGGATTAACAACGATAACGCAGAAGACTGTTAGTGTACTGAAAATAGAGAAAATTATCGGTGAGAGACATTTGATACAGTAACAAAGATACACATCAAAGATGTCTTTGCCACATCATGTAATAGGTGCGAGAAAGTAGCATTATGAATAAATTACATATGAGGCATGCACAGTTCATGTGATTGTCTCTGTAACGAACACGCATGTTACGATTAAATTGTCAGTGAATGTTAAGACATTAATGTAACAGTTAGCCGGATATATCTAAAGCTGTCATATCCATACGTGTCTGACTGATCTTTCAAGTAATTAAGATTGTCATATGAAAGTGTAGTGAGGGATATCACATTATGGAGCTGTCAGATCTATACGTGTCTGACTGATCTTTCTAGCAATTAGGATTGTCAGATATAAGTGTAGTGAGGGATATCACATTATGGAGCTGTCAGATCCATACGTGTCTGACTGATCTTTCAAGTAATTAGGATTGTCAGATGTAAGTGTAGTGAGGGATATCACATTATGGAGCTGTCAGATCCATACGTGTCTGACTGATCTTTCAAGTAATTAGGATTGTCAGATGTAAGTGTAGTGAGGGATATCACATTATGGAGCTGTCAGATCCATATCCAACCAAGAAATCCATGCCTCACACCACGCCTGGTTTTAGTTAGTAGACTAGGATACAATAAGTGATTCAGGGTCATACATTTATAATACTTGGGATAGAATTACCAATGTATCAAAATATAGTCTGCCTTGAGTTATATAGTTTTTATACATTTAGATTGATTGACAAATATTTTTTCTATCCCAAAAACGCAATTTAGTTTATATTTTCTTATTATTTATATTCAAGTGAAATTTTAACTTAAATTTCAAGTGTGGTTATGGGACAACGGTCCAAACACATCAAGCCAAATTTAGTTGGACCTTCCGTTTTTAGAACCTTTGGTTCCTTGCCTTTAAATCGAGAGTGCTAGCCACTAGTGGGCTAGGAAGAGGTCCCAGTTTAAAATGGAATACATATAATATTGAAAGTAAATCTTTAGTTCAACTGGATCATGTAGCAATATAGTGATCGAGTCGTATTCGAAATGTTTATCCTGCATGGACGGCGAATATGCTAGGAAATATCTAGGAGAGATAGAAATATCACCATGTGGGGTTTTCTCTTTGTAAAGTTCACCCACACACTGAACCCACGCTCACTCTTTTATCCTCTAAACTAGAACTATCTTAAACCAGGTGAGTTGTCTTTCAGCAATGATATTCCACTTTATGTCCTGTTTTCATAACTATCTTCCATATTCCGTCGGACTGATCTTCTGTCTGAATCATGCATAAAGGTAAGATATTTTGTAGCAAGTTATTAGGCAATTTTCCTGGTATTAGCTCTTTGCTTCGTAACCCTTTTTCGTCTGAAGAAAGTATTTTGAGCGGTATCCTCATTTTCATAGTATTAGATAGGTGCTAGTGTTGATTTTCATGTTCTTCTCCAGGTGCGTAAATACGAAACTGCTATACTATGTCCTTGAGAATTATATTATTATGATTGGTTTAGTATCCAATTTTGTATAAATTTGAACTGTTTATTGAATGAAAAATAATACTTACGGTTCCTGGTATAAACTGTTTATGTATATGCTACATAATAAATTTGACACTTAAACTTATTTAAATTGTATAATAGCAAATTTAGATATCATATCACCATGGCTCAATAGTGAAGGTTTAAGAGTATCGATTCTATTGTGTCCAAGATTCAATCTCCCACACTTTACTCATAAGTGCTCATTCAAGCTCCCACACTGTACTTGTTGAAGTGAGCCCACAATTTTGTAGATGGTGTCAAACATCCAGACATTGTTCAAACGGCACATATTTTCCAACAGTTGTTGTATGTAACCTTATTAAAATAAAAAGATAACCCCCACTGATAACAATTTGTTTTACAGATAGAGAGTAAATTACACATGTCAATATAAAGATATACAAGTCAGACATATGTCACAAAACCACATAAATATAAAATTACAGTATAATTTATTTGTTAAATTAACCTTTGTATTGACTTACGTATTTTCTTGGCTTCAGTAAATTGTAATAATTAAAATCTCATGACTGTAAGTAGAATATGATTATTTTAAAATTATAATAAATGTTAATGATGCTGATTAACTAACTGAACTTATATCTAGTTAAAAAAAATATGTAAACCGCATAAAAAGGTAGTTTGGACTTTTTCCTTTAATTCACTATCGATAATTTTTCCGTTACTACAATACCACTACTTTTTTTATTGAAATCACCTTTAGATTAGGTCAACTTAGGTTAGGTTAGGTGGCTACTAAAGTTGATCACATACGGATAAATCCAATAATCGACTTATCGCCGAATGCGCTGTCCGCTTGTAAGTCCTTGGAAAGCGATAAGATAAGGCCAGCGATAACGGATTCCTAGAGGATAAGGAATACCACAGTGGACGTAAAAATGATTGGGGAACAGTTTTTAGAGCAAAAGAACATTTATCAAGCCGTAGTGAATTAACGGAATAAAAAAATAGTGTTAGTAAATTAACGAAAAAGTACCGGTATTTATGTATCATGAAGGTTTAACCAACAGAAAAAGACTTAATATTTTATTTACAGCATGTTTCTAAGGAATCAACATAAGATTTATGAACCATATGTACAGCTGTTTATTTAAAAATATATAGTAAATTAAATATTAATTAATAGTCCATATAGACTGTGCACTAAAAGTAAAATACAATACATTCTCGGGGAGCCGCTAGTCCCTATCTCACCCATGTTAAATTATCAATTTTTCTGTACCATTTTCTCCTAACATACTGCACCAAACGAACTGAAATTTTCACTGCTTGTTTTCATACTTATATTCAGTGAAAATAAGATTCTTTTATTCTTTATGTGCAAAAATAAAAATTTTATGATTTTTTTAAGAAAATCTTTTGAAAAGTGTTTTAAAAAAATCATAAAACCAGTTATAAATCAAAAAGTATTTATAGTAGCCTATTAAAAAATCGTATTATTGTTAAATACACCTACAAAAACAAGTGGTAAAAATTTAACTTGATTTGGATGAGTAGTTTATAAAATAATGGTACCCAAAGATGAAAAAACTAAACTTTCGGGAAACGCAGTTTAAACTGAGATTTCAATAAAAATGCAAGCGTGAAATGAGCTGTTACTCCTTGAGACTACTACATTCAAATATTAATAAAACCAACAAATAATTTTATAAACACTAAGTATTTGATATCAAAATGTTCAGAAAGAAATACAAAAAAATATAAAAATAAAAACCGAAAATTGAAAAAAAAAATCACTGGCGGCTCCCCTTAAGCCTTGTAAAATATCAATGATTTGTATTATGAAAAAATAAACAAATGAATTTAGTGAGAAAAATAAAATTTAATCACAATTACAATAATGAAGTTGTTCTGTTATTAAATTGTGGTTATTACACAGCCAAGGAGAGGTGCTGGAATAGAAACTTGTTGCTTTGAGAGGAATTACATAATCCATGCACTCTGCTGATGCTAGCTTTCCTGTTTATAGGACAAGTCTACCCCAAGCTTACAAAGCATTTGTATAATGTATACCTGACATGATTATACTAACACTGTCCGACACTCTACGTCCTGCTCGTTCTCAAGTAGTACAACTATAAAACCTAGGATCAACTAATTTACCAATGTGAACTTAATTGATTAACTTAACTAGCATTTTGATGTAGTGCTGTAATCCGGCTACTGTTACAGGGAATGGATTGTGAACCAAGTGTTGAGGAGAGTGTAAGTGATATGTTCTGTTCTCAGCCCTCTCAACACCAATTTGGTGTCCACTCAATGGTTGCCATCGACGTGGAAACTACTTTCCGGCTGTCGGTATTTTGCGGTGGCCTCTATTGTTGTGCGGGGGAGAGAAGTGAGTATATGGCTTGTCAGTTACTTAAAACTCAGGCGAACACTACATGGTTTAGGTTCTACGTAAATCTATAGGTCCTTTCCTGGCCTTGGAAATCGGGCTATTAAAAAATTATGTTTTTCTAAGTAACAATCGACCTTAGTCAGAAAATAATTACAGTCGTTCGAATATACACCTTGGATATATTTTCCATAAAACTAATATTTAGTATACTTTTTTATATTTTATGAGGCTAAAAACGTTAATAACGAATTTTAATTCTTCCCACATGCGTTAGCACAGAGAACGTATTGTGATCACTAAAAAAAATTGTTTATAAGTTAGTATAAAAATCCATTTTAGGGTTCAATGAACCCAGAAAAGTTATTTTTTCGAAAAAAAATGTTGGTGTCTGTCCGTATGTGTGTCTGTCTATGTGCATGTGCAGTTCACTGGAAACCAAACGGATGGATGAGTTTTTATGAAATTTGTTATGTAGGTGTATTGAGCCAATATCTCCAGATAATTTTTCAACTTGTTGAGATTTTAGTTTTTTTATATTTCTATGGGAAAACATACAAAAATGGAAGTTTTTCAAAACTGCTCTAATGATTTTGATTAAATTTTAATAAAAGATGTGAATAACAATTTAAAATAATTTAGTAAAAACTATATGTCTTTAAATTGACTAGTTTTTGAGCTATGACAAAAAAAATATTTGGGAATCAAACTGGTAACTTTCAAAGTTTTGATTTTTGTTGTGTTTGATATGGGGGATAGTTTATGCCGATTCTTTAAAAATAATTATTTCAATTTCACTTCATTACAAATTAAAGATCTAACAAGCTATAAATATGCGTGACTGACTAGATAATCATCAAACAGGATTTCTGTCAGCTTGAAAACACTCTGCTAATGAAGTTTGTAAAGGATAGCAGAAACAACTGCCATGAATTTCTTTTGTAATGTTATATAGCAAGTAAAGAAAATTACAAAGAAAAACAATTGTGTATTGCAGTGTCAAGAGAACCATTTTGCTGTCCTTTATATAGAGCCAGAGGTATTTATCACGCCGTTCAGCCGGTCTAACGAGATCTGTCGCCATTTTTCACCCCGGTCCTCCCTCGATACGGTCATTGTGTTCACACTCCAGAGACAAATTTAAGACAGTTTATATCTTTCTGGAAATATGACTTTTGTAAATAAAACAACAATATTTGGTTTAGGACTAATTAAAATAAGAGCTTTGAGTCAGCTCTTATTAGTAGTAAACAGTTTAACAACAAAAAATACAACAAATTCAGCATTACAAAAAATAATTAACTATTGGTAATTATGTTGTTTCAGAGCTGTAACAGATTCCAGAGTGAGAAAACGTCATAAAATCTTACGTAATTCAAAATTTCATCACTTAATGTTATATATTCAGAATTTTTATTTAATAAGTATTTTGAAGAAGAAATTAAATTATTAATTACTATTCATTATACTAATATTATATTTTAAGTATTCCATTATTTAAGTAAAAAGTTACAGTTTTACTTAAATTTAAAAAAAGTTTTTTAAGGAGAAAAAGTTTGAGTTTAACATTTTATTTTGTTGAACTAGTATAATTTTATTTTATTTACTATTTTATTTTATTAAAGAAGAACAAGAACTGTTGAAAGAATTTTCATTTGTTCCTTTGTTTGTGTAAATAATGATAGAACATATTGTAGCTATTTTTGTTTTTGATTAATACGTCATTGTTTATTTATATTTAACGTATAAAAGAATTTATATAACAATAAACAGGGTCTCCTATTACCATTTGAAAATACTTTGACACATTATTCTGCAGGTCAATACACACGATTTTTGCTGTTAATCGTTGAGCTGATGATAGTAGAAAAACTTTATTTTTTGCACAAACCGTTTATCAGCGATTATAAGGCCAATTCATATATACTGCAACAAGAATTAGCGATTTAAATGAAAATAAATAACTGGTAAAAATGAATTGTGTTATTGATTATTTGTAGAAAATTATAAATAAGCAACGTAAAAGTTATTGGTGGTAAATTTTTAGTTGCAAATTCTAGTTGTAAGCCTTTTGCAAAAAAAAATTTCTCTGTTATCTTCAGCTTTTGCAAAAAAATTTATTTTCTCTGTTATCTTCAGCTCAATGGTAAAACTTGATTCATCATGTGTTTTGGCACAGAATTCCTACATTTTAAAAATCTCAAAGTGTGTTTCAAACGTTTTAAATGTTCAGATACTAACGATTACATTATTTGATTGTCCTACTGTATTGTGAAATAAAATTATCAAGGAAAACAAAAATGTTAGGTAAATTGATGTGTCCTATTAGATAAATATTCTTAACAAGTTTGGGTATTTTATATTTTTTAAATTTTTGAGATACTTAGACGTAAAAATCACATATAGACAGAAAACCAATAAAGGTTGAATACTTGTTAAATGTATTATTTGTTAGTATCGACTTGCTTAACAATGGGATGGATTTTGGGGTTTAAAATGGTTGGGGCTCACCCTGTATATATTCTGTACCCTCCTGTATACGCTCCAGTATTGGCATGCCATTTTAGAAACTTACAGACAGAAACCTACAATTCATATCACTATGTAATGGACAAGTTATATCAACAACTTTTACAACATCATTACGATCTTTAAATGCCAGTGTGGAAATGAAGGTGTTAAGTAAATCAATTTTACATTATTTTAATTATATAACGATCTCCTCCAGATAGGTATACAAAACTGCCTAGCAGAACATAAATACCGTGTCTAGTACTGTGTGATCCCTGACGTGTCTTGTACGTAGGGTGGGTGTTTGGGCCAGTATTTAATACTGTAATTTTCCGTAAAAATACTAAATAATGATCCCCACTTACTTCTCTTTATATGTTTATAATATAAACACGTGATTTCTTTTATAAATATTTACAGAAAAAAATTACCTCATTCCATATTATCAGTCATACTATGGGAAATTTTGAAAATTTTAGTAATTTATTTAAAGGAGAGGTCTATCTTCTTTTAATTCTTACTCTACGTATTCACAATAGACTATTGATCTATTGGGGAACTTCTCAGACAGAGTTAAGAGGGCGAACCAGTACAGTACAAGGTGAATATTGCTGATTAAAACAAACAGTCAGGGCCAAGATTCGAACCTGTGATATCACTTACTTTTTCCCGAAGTCCTGACGCCTTAGGCCACTCGTTCAATGGCTTTTCCATTAATTTAGATTCTTAATATCCTACTTCTCTCTAATTATCTGTCTAATTAAAAAAAAAAAAAAAATAGTTTGCCATAATTTGATTCTATCATTCTAATATTTTACTTATAGCAAGCCTTGCCATTTCACTTATAAGAGAAACATTGAAATTTTTGTTGGAAATCTGCCAACTATAAAGTTTCTGGCCACACTTCTATACTTGTTTTCTAATTTTACACGCCAGTTCACGTGAGCCTTCAGCGCATGCATTTTCTTTAACGAACAAAGTACCCGAAGTGCCGACCATTAGCTCAATAATTGGGGGTTCAACCCAAGGTTTGAAGTTTCCACTCCAGTCTGAAGCCTTAACCACTGACCCCGCCACTTCGTGGCTCTTCTATCGATCTCTCAATGTTTAAAGGACAGCTTCCTTTGATAAACTCTCATTATATATATGTTATCCTCTCTCTCCCACACTTAATTTTTAGCAATGATCATAATGAAACCTTTCTCTTTTATTTAAAGGATTTAAACGATTTTTTCCTCAAGGGAGAGGCCAATTTCCCTCTTCACCTTACTCTCCCCATTCGTCATAGACTGTTGTGATATGTGTAGGAAACTGATTTAGAGAAATGGGAGGACGAGTAGAGTACAAGGTGAATATTACTAAAAAATATTTCTCTAATCAAAGTCCTAACACGTTAGACTGCTCGTCACCAGATCGCCCTCTTTGATTTATAATCTTTTTACAATATCTTATTTTTTCTTTGAGAAATTTATCTCTTATTTACGGATATAAAATATGACGTTCTTTCTGGTGGATCTTGATTACCAAAATGCATCCCAAACTCTCCCATTCTAGGGAGAGGAATTTTTCACTCCCTTAATTAATTAATATAAATTAATTACTTTTTCACTCCCCCCATATTAAATAATGTGAATCTCTACAGTAGACTTCTATCTATCCAGATTGCTACCTTTAGGTAACAGCTGTATGACATTCTTTGATAAACGTTTATGCCTATTAAAAGTTTTCCTCTTCCCACTTACTAAGGCTTTGATAAGAGGGTAAACGTTGTTCATGGCAATTGTAACAAACTTCCCCGTGACAAATATTATGAATAAATCATAAAGAATCTTTATTTCATCAAAAGTTTCATTTAACACAAACTTAATGTATCTTACAATTTAAAATAAACTGTTAGTTAAAAAATATTTTTATTTGTTTCAGCCCATGAACCAAGATTTTAAACATATAATGGGGTTTTTAAGTTTAAACTAGATGAATCTTGATTTTGAAATAAACACAATTTGAAGTTGACTTACAATAAAGAGATACCATATTTTTTGTATGTGTATCATTGTTTTATAAATCAATATTGCGTTAGGTTTATGCCATAATACAATATACATTGAGAATCATTGAGATGGTAGTAAATAAAAGGAAAGTTGAACCATTTCCGTTAATTCACTACCACTACTTTTTTTACCGCAAATACGGTAAGGTTAGTTTAGGTCAGTTTAGGGTAGTTTAGGTTAGGTTAGGTGGCTACTATAGTTGAGTACCGCCGAATGCGCTCTCCGTGTATAAGTTCTTCGAAAGCGGTATAAATCGACAGTTTTAAAAGCAATACAATGTTTATAAAGTGGTAGTGAATTAGCGGAAAAGATCGAAAGTTTGTTGTAAATGGGTGTTGGATATGGGAGGGAAATATTTCGAGGTAATTAAGCAGTTAAGTCATTAATGACTCGATTAACTTCTGTGTCTATGCTCTGAAGTAAGTAAAAATTCCTGAAACTCCTAAAAGTACATTTTATGTCTCATTGATTTTCATATCTTTATATTGGATTAAATCCATTAATGTATGTATACAATTCATAACATTCCTGAGTTATACTACCTTCACTGAAATTACAGATAAGATATAATATAATTTTAAATTAACTTTTTTCATCGGTATCTTATGTTTAATTAATTGCAACAATAATATCGTTTTAAAATATCAGATAAACATAGGAATGCTCTTAAAGACCTGATTCTTTTATTTAATATTTTATCCTACATTTACTAGTCAACATACACGTGCTATGATGTTTTCTATGTTGGTACTTTCAAAATAATTTTATAATCACATTTATTCTTTCAATCATTTTAATCGTGAGTTTTGCAAGGTTCTGTTAAATTCATATAGTGCTCTCTTTTTTAGTTAAATTCATACATTTTCAATCCAAGCATTTCTAGTGCCCTTAAGAGACCCAAAAAAATAGGCCTTTTTACACGAATTTATTCCATTTAATCATAAACAGATTATTAATTTAAGGTTAAGATTAGTTTAATTTTATATCTAAAATAAGATACAACCAATTATTTCTTTCAAGCATCTGTTCATAGTAAAGTTGGCTTGAAATATAATACTGGCTTAAAATTTATAACCTGTCTGGAAGTCCCAGATGTAATAATGGCTTGTGTTCTGCCTTGCTTGAAATAACTGAGAGATAACCCGCAGTAGGATAGAGCCAGCCATATATAAAATGCGCCATATGAACGAAAATATATATAGCAAACTACTTTTCTGAAAATTCGTGTTCAAAACACACCTTATTTTTACAAACCTGTATTTAAACCTAATAACATATATGTTCCTTTTATACTTTTTAAAGATTTTGACATAGATTCGAGCAAAAAATCCATATTTGTCTATGATGCATAATTAATGTTAAATAAGATAAAGATAAAGTAGATCTTAATTTAGCAATTGAAGTTAAAGCTAATAATCCGTTTTTATTACTTAACCGGGACCAACGGCTTAAAGGCTGCGTGAAAGGGTGGGATCGCTCAGACGATCGCCCATCCAAGGAACAGCCACGCTCGATATTGTTTGACGACACCATCTTGCGAAAAAGCCGTACCCTTTCGGGCATGGCCACTGACATAACATTTATATACATGTTATCTATATATTATAAACGGTAGAAAACTGACATACTCGAAATAAAACCTACATTTACGTGGTTAAGTTTGTAGTATTTAGCCCTTTTATCCACTTATCCCAAAAATCAATATAAACATTCAAATATGACATTAACAATTAATTCAGCTTAATTAATGATGATAATTAAATAATATTTTTACTAATATACTTGCTGTAATATTTACATTAAATATTATACTTCACTAAGAGTTAAAACGAAATACACATTTATTTAATGTGAAAGAGTACATAAAACAAAAATATTCCTAAACCAATCAATCACCCCAATATTACTAATTACTTTAATCGGAAATATAACCAGCCCCAACCCCATAAGAAATAAATAATAATTTTTTCGTGTGATAAAATAATAAACTCAGACCGACTATTCCTTAGGAAGTTTCATTGATGAACGACCCATTGACCAACATCGATATAATATCGATGGTGACAAATGGACATCCGGTGGTTATCAGCTGATCACATTCAAAATCTGTTTGACTCTCGTCAGACAAACAGAGATAAACGAAGATCATTATATGACGAATCTAAAAAGAAAAAAAAATAAATACACCAAGAACAATACAAATGTACAGAGATAAACAGGTATTATTTATTAATTATTACTGAATGGATACATTGTTTGCATGTATTTAAAGATCTTCAACAGTAAACACTTCACTAAATTAGAAAAACAAATATGAAAATGTACTTCTAATGATGACTCGATAATTATAACCGATTGAACAATAGAGATCGAAATGCGCAGTGTTTTACTATCAGATAAAACGCGTTGTATATTTGAAGTACAACAAAACATATATTTTAGAGAACATTTTAAATACATTGAACATATCTGTAATGAAATAATGTCACTCATCAACAAAATTTACAAAATCTAAAAATACAATTTATCTTTGAAATGTTAGATAATCTAAGAAATAAAATAATAATTTATCAAAATTTCCCTTAAATTGATACCCTTAATTTAAAGTAGAATCCAAATAACATAACTTCATCTCGTCAGCCATATATATAAAATTCATATAAAATTAAAAAAATAATGATTATAATTCTATTAAAAATACGACTGCTTAAGACATTCTCCAAATTTCCACGCCCGTTAACCCTAACTAATATCTGCTGTCAGTGTTAAGTGTTTTTTTTTTTTCATTTTAACACAAAAAAGAATATTAAACTTATATTTAATCGCAATATAAAGCTATCTAGCTTAGTTTTGTGATATTTTCCTAAGACAAAAAAGTTATTTCGTTGTTTGGATAAATAATAAGAAAAACATTCAATTTTGTTTTTATTTATATAACAATTATAATAATATTCCCTGTTTTGAAAGAACAGCTGTTCCTAATGTCCAATAAATTGTTAGTGAAAAGAATACTTCACATTTTTGTTAATTTAGATGGACACTTTAGAAAAATGTAATTATATCGAAATTTTTTATAATATCTAAATTATATACACACTTATATGATATCAAATATTATAAGTAATTTTTCAATCCATGATATTTTGAGAAACCCCCACTTTAACAAAACAAGTTAACAAGCAACGTTTTCTGAAACCATGAGAAATGTTCACTAACTGTTATTTAAAATTCTATATAACATTTAATGCTGATTTGGGTTAAATTTGAAACATATCTAAAATTTTCTATGTGTTAATAAATTAAACGTGGATTAAAGGTTTAAAAAACTAACACAAACCATTGGGCTGGAGATACGTTATACTCCTAAAAACATTCTGACGCAGTGCATCTCTTATTGAATCCAATCAAACGAAGTGAGATTATATAAATTCCAATCAGTACGAATACATCTGCATTGAAACACGACCGTGCACTTGCATTATAAGCTGGTTTACATAACACAACTACGAATCTTTGTATTTGTAGTTGTGTTATGTAAACATACACAACGACTTGTATTTGTAAGTACAAAACTGTGTTATAATATAAAAATATAAGTTACGACACAATAACTTTTTATTAATATTTTAATGTTAATCTTCACATTGTGGTTTCACAGTATATGGCTTTTTAAGCTAGCTTCCAAATTAACAAGAAGAGCAATAAAAAATTAGAAACCACACAAATAAATAAAATTTAAATAAAATCTAAAGTACTTGTCTTTATGTTTAAATATTGATCTGTCAAAGATCTAAATCCAGTTTTCGTAACCATTCATCACCTTCTTCTCCGATTGAATGAATACAAGCCGATCCCTCCTGGAAACAACGCAATGGGCAATCATTAACCATGTGATCCATAGTTTGAACTTCGACTCCGCAATCAAAAGACTGATTATTTGTTACTCTCCACTTATATTTCCAGAAGTTACGTCATCTAACACTCGTGTGAAAGCGACTCAATATAGTCCATTCCTTACAGAAACTTATTTACACCATCAAACGTACCCCAAGTTAACGCTCAGTTGGTTTTCGGCGAAAATTCATTAAATTAAGATTAAATATTTATGATAGGTCCTAATATTAAATATAAATAAAACTCGTTATATAAATAGTGTTGAACAACTGATGGACAGTGTTTATAACATACTACACAATCAATAGAAAAAGATTTTAACAGAACGAGGGTTCAATAAAGTGATTTTTTCAAACCCAACATACGAACAGTACAACAATGATAAATATAAATACAAAGTTTTAACAACCAAATGTAAGAAGGACAGAACGAAATATCACAAGAATATAAGCCCTAAAACTTTACATAAATGTATGATAAAAATAGTTTCTCTAATAGCAGATTATGTTTTAGTACGAATTACAAACCACTAATATGTTACTAAGTCTAAGATTAAAATAAAGAAAAAAACAATTTAAGTACCAGAAAGTATAACAGAGTAGTTTATTTGTATACGTCAAACCACAGTAATTCACAAAAGAACGGAACAGTGTTAACCCAACACACCTTTGGTGGAGAACGTTGGTGGTTGATTGGCATTGTTACGGAACCACTGTTTCGATCTTTCAAGTTTTTGGTTGTTGCTTTCTCTTTCCTCATTTGTTTAAAACACATTATTAGTCTCTACAATATTTTGTAATAATTGTGTTAGGTTTATGTAGTAAATTCAGTCTATTTTAGCAAACAAAGTAATGTTTTTATTGAATATGCCAATTAAAATTAATTTAATTATGTAATTTACTACTTTGCCTAATAGTAATTTTGCTTTTGGAACTATTATATTTTTCCATGAGATACATTATGAGCTTGTAGGAGATGTTATTATGAATTGCAAAAAACTTGTTTTAATTAAAAACCTAAAACCCGTATCTTTAAATATCATATTTAAATATGCTTTATTTCACTCATTATTTACACTTAATGATGCAACAAAATTATTTATTGTGTCCAAATACCTTTTTATTTGTCTCACATATTTTAATCACATGTAATAATTACAATTTCGTGGTTTGCGTTAAAAATCAGGTGCCTGTCTTTCCGATACGACTATACTGTCATATTTCTTGGTTAGTTATTTCATTTATTATCTGCACACATATAACTTCTATACTTTTTTTACACCGCAAAAGTAGTGGGACATTTTCCGTTAATTCACTACCACTACTTCTTTTATCGCAATTACGGTTAGGTTAAGTTAGGCTAGGTTAGGTTAGGTAGCCACCTAAGTTAGCTTTAAAAAGTTATTATCGACTTTCAAATATTTTGATAAGAAATGTTATTTACTAATGGACTTTTGTATCTATTGTTTGAAAGTTATTGGTTAGCATTGGATTGTGCAGGATAGGCAGATACTATTTGGAGATTTCCAATGCTCCAAGTGTTTATGAAACAAACACAACGTTTCAACATGTATAACAATCTCCTGTCGTCTTCAGGTTTCTAGCTTAGCATACATCTAAACATTGTTTTCCTTTTTTTCACTTACCTATACTAATTCAAGAAAGGACTTAAAACTACATGCTTATATAATACGTGCTACATGCTCAGTTCGTCTTCGACAGTCATGGTGAATTGGTCTCGTGAGTTTAGTGGTAAAAGACCACTTCCCCCCCCCCATTGGAGTTGGAAGCTGGTTGGGAACTTTTCCACTACATTTTCCGTTACTTCACTACCACAGTTTTTTTTCTATCACAATTATTGCGGTCAGGTTAGGTGGCTACTAAAGTTAATCACAAACTGGTAAATCCAATGATTGACTTACCGCCGAATGCGCTCTCCGTGTGTAGGTTCTTGGAAAGTGATAAGGCCAGCGATATCGGATTTATAGCGGATAAGGTATACCACAGTGGACGTAAACACTTATTAGGGAACAGTGTTTAGAACAAAAGAATATTTATCAAGTGGCAGTGAATTTACGAAAACAAAAAAAGTAGTGGTAGTGAATTAACGGATTAGATTCAAGTAGTGTTACCGTGATATTTTAAGCAATGAATGTTGTAGAGAAAATAATACACAACATAGATTCAAATTTAAGTTTTGTGAAAATAAACGTAAACTTTTTTAAAATTAAAACATATCTTGTAAGTATCCCATGGAATACTTCTACCTAGTAATCAGTGACGTATTAATTACTTGAAAAGTTGACATCATCATTACAACCAGTATCTGTATTTTGCTAAGTGCTGCATAGTATTCTTTAAAGAGTTTAAAGAATACATGAATGTATCATGCACTGTTAACCTAATAATAGTTGTATTTATTAAGGTGCAATAGGTTTTCGGTGTGTTCATTGTTTTCCGATTTTATAGTTAAAATTCACTAATTTACCTTCCCTTGAAACAGGAAAAAATATAAAATCTTTTTTAAACGCAACAATATAATTTGTTGTCTTATGAAATTAGCTGGTGAATTTAGCTGATTTTAAATTATTAAGACAATACCATACAAAGTGCAAGTAACCTTTTTATAACTACATTTTTTACACATACACATAACTAAAGGGAATATGTTAAGTATACAAGGAGTTTAACATTTGTACATTGAATGGTTTTGTCTTAATAGTAATTTAAAACCAGCTAAATTCACCACCTCATAAGGCCACAAGTTCTAATGTAGTGGTCAAAAATTGTTCATACTTTTCCTGTCTCAAGGGAAGGTACATAAACTAATTTTGATTATAAAATTGGGAAATAGTAAACTCACCGAAAAACGTTTGCACCTCCTTTAGTAGATCTCTTTAGAGCTAGGTAATTTATATTTAAGATTAAAAATAGTATATTTTATTTAGTTCTTTCTTACAGTTACACATCAATAAAAAAATAAAAACAAAACAATCAATCAGTAATTTAAAAATGTTAATGCTTTATTTGATATTTAACATGTACATTTAAGATTTATAATTCTTGTTTGTTGATTTTCTCTCTTAGTTGACACCAAAAGATGAAAAGATTCTGAACTATGATTACATTAAGAAATAGGTTTCTTTCTAAATGTAGGGATAACATTGGTATTTTGGTACTATGTTATGCTTAAATACATATACATAATATTGCTTTTGATCCCAGAAATCAAAAGTAGAAGGAGGAGAGAAACGTTTTAAATGTACAAAAATCTGAATTACAAAGAACATTTTGTTTCTTTATTTAACATTGTGTTACATATCAGTCTCCCATAAAAGAGAAGGCCAAGTTTTGTCACCATTCAACAACCCCTTCTCCGATTTAACTAAGACCAGCCAATCCCCCTCATAAAAATTATTAAATTATAATGATTATTTATAACCACCTAACAATATTATAAAGTCAACGGTTCTGTTTTGATTATTTTTCAGTTAAACTTCGAGGGTCGTAGTTGTAGTCTTAGGTAGTAATGGCATAACAATTTCAAATAGTGTTCTATCAAAACTTTATTTCACTCTGCATTCTAAGTTGCTTTATTAATTAATTGATATTTGTACATTAACTAACTAAAATCTGTGCAGTGATTTGTATGTAGAGAGAATTACCAGTGGACTTCTCTAATTCACTACCACTACTTTTTTTTTGTTTCCGTTAATTCTTTAATAACTCGATAAATATTCTATTGCTCTAAAAACTGTTTTCCAATCACTTTTATGTACACTGTGGTATTCCTTATCCGCTAGAAATCCGATATCGCTGGCCTTATCCTATCGTTTTCCAAGAACTTATACACGGAGAGCGCATTCGGCGGTAAGTCAGTCATTGGATTTACCAGTTTGTGATCAACTTTAGTTCCTACCTAACCTAATTGTAATTGTGATAAAAAAAGTAGTGGTATTGAAATAACGAAAAAAGTAGTAGTAGTGAATTCGCGAAAAAGGTCCGACCAAACAAATTAATTTTTAAAATGTTTTTTAAGGCCAAATGCCAATTTGTTTATCTTGATTTAATACATAATTAAAAGACAATATGGCGAAAGAAGTTACAAACCGGATATATTTTTTTGATATTACATTCATTTTTAAGATACGGGTAGCCTATTGGTTTCGAATAACTGAGTTTGTATGACAGATTGTAGTCATTGTTACAAACTAAGGCCAACTATTCCTTAGAAAGTATCATTAATCAATAGCCAATGACAAAAGAACAGCCGGTGGTTATCAGGTGACCCTTCCAAAATCTGACTTATTCAGATCGAACTAAGAACTTTATTTTACAAAGCTGAGGTGAACTTTGGTTATAATATTAATTACTAATAGATCTTATGTAATAGTAATATATATTTCAGTAATTTGGTTAATGAAGTTTGCAACCTCAGCCGTACGTATACAAGGAATTGCACTAGCACTCCACAATGGACCACATAATTAGATACATAATTAGCTGATAATTAGAAACAACATTTAGTATTAAATGATATATCTATCTACGTGTTTTACTAACTACGCAACCAACCAATTTATATTTATCTGACAATTTCAGATATATATTTTTTACGGTTAAATTATTCACCTGATATTTGAGTTGGTTATAATCTTTGTCCACCTAAGTATGTATAAATATGGATGAAAATAGGCCTCTTGCTAGCCTTGTGGTTAGAACTTCTGCTTCAAATACAGAGGGTCTCGCGTTCAAATCCCGGGAGGTCCACTTAAATTTGCCATGGGGTTTGGACTGTTGTGCCTCAACAATGTGTTAATATAAAAATACCACTGGTGTAGATAGTGAAATAAATATGATAGATTTATTCCTGAAAAAATTTAACAATATACTATACACATAGTACTTAGTAATCAAATTGAATACATTTTCCTACAATGACCAGTGAAAATACATAACAAATTGAAAATTAGTATTTTTAATACAATAAAATATTTAAATTCAACAATAATTGAAATCAAGTTTTGTTTTATTTTCTTTGTAATATCTAAATGGGTCTTTTATTTTACCATGCACAGGCTTATTTAGGGTAAAAATTTTAATATAATTAAAAAACAATATTTTACACCAAGAATTTTGTCATGGCAAATATATTCATCATAAAAATAACAAGTGACTAAAGATGAAAATGAGTTTTAAAAACAAGTTGACTAAAAAAGTTTATCACTAACCAATAGGCAATTAGTTGGAAGATAATTCGTGCTTTTAATCAGATCTGTGCTTATAGTACTTATGAGACATAATAATTTATTTAACAAGTCAAGGTATTATTAAACATCAAAAGTGTTTAATTTATTCTTTTAAGAATTAGGAGTCAAGAGTTTTTAAATTAAAATTAATTATTGTTTTGAAATATATTAGTGTAGTTTAGTGGTGCACACATTGAAGGTCTTAAACTTGTTCCTACTTGATAATACTATGTGTATGAAACATTATTGCACAAATATAATTAGGTTATTATGTGTTTTTATTATATATATATTATAAATAAATCATGAACTATAAATATTTAGAAGGATCTGCTGCGTTCAAATTTATACATACCAATCAAATTTCCATAAACAATTTAAAAACATTTAAAAGGGAATTCATTATAATGTTGTTATTAAGGGCGTCCCTAAATTACGTTTTCTAACTTAAAAATATGGTTCCTTAAGTCCAACTAAGAAAAAGTTCCTTTAGACATAGTTTCTAAAATGCTTTTTTGTCATTGGAAACACAACTCTGATCGTTATAAGGTATGCTGGTCAACAATGTTGAAACCATCATAAATTGTTTTAAGTGGCTCTGTTCAGCATCGCATACCTTACGCATACCTTTTTGTTTCTCTGTTATTTATTATTGTATTTTGATAAGAATGGGCTCACTGGATTTATTATTTAGTTGGTATTAAATATTTTTCAGTGACTATCGGTTTAAATATTTGAAGGCTTTTAAAACAAATTGAATATATTGTAAAATTATTTCTTACTTATAACAATTGATAGTATTATTAGATTCTCCATCTGGTTGGGTTGGTTAACCTGAGCGGTTCTTAAATTACAAACATTTCGTTAACATACACAAAAGACAAACGGATGGACAGCAGAACATTTTAGGACCATTCTTTTTCTTATTTTGACACGAGTAACCACATTGTTATTTTCGAACTAACTTATCCTACATCTAAAACAGTTTTTCTTTTTAATTAACCTATACTAATTCAATAAAATACTTAAAACTACATGATTAAGTGTTATGGATTACTGTTATGAAATTCAAATTTTTTTAGAAAAAAAAAACCAACTATCACACACATAACTTAAATATACAACATATAAACAAAATATGAAATACAAAAGAAATGCAAAATATAAAACTGTTCAACAAAACACAGAGCAGGTTATTACACGAAATATTCAACTTTTACAATCAGAGGATCTTTTCAGTTAGTTCACTACCACTTGATAAATAATCTTTTGCTCTAAAAACCGTTCCCCAACCATTTTAACGTCAACTGTAGTATTCCTTATCCGCTAGGAGTCCGATATCGCTGGCCTTATCTTTCGCTTTCGACGAACTTACACACAGAGAGTGCATTCGGCGCTAAGTCAATCGTTTGATTTACCAGTTTGTGATCAACTTTAGTAGCCACCTAACCTAACTTTACCTGATTGCAATAATACAATTAGTGGTAGTGAATTAAAGGAAAAGGTCCCAACTGGCTTCCAACTCCACTGAGGCGGGGGGGGGGGGGAAAGGTCCTCGCACCACTACAGAGTCAAGAGACCAACTCACCACGAATGTCAAAGACGAACTGAGAATGTATAACGTAGTATCTAAGCATGTAGTTTTAAGTATTTTCTTGATTAATATAGGTTATTGAAAAATATATATATATAGTTTTAGATGTAGGCTAAGTTAGTAAGTACACCTAGTGACGAAAGTATTTTGTTATACATGTCGAAACGTTGTGTTTGTTTCATAAACATTCAAAGTATTGGAAATCTCAAAATATTATCTTCCTATCCTGAACAATCCAATGCTAACAAATAACTATCAAACAATAGTCAATATACTCAACGGCCCATTAGTAAGTAATATTTCTTATCCAAATATTTTAAAATAAATAACAACTCTATAAAATATTATCTTATCCTTAAAGTTAATCAAGCTTTAGAAAATACGTTTTAGGCAACGTTTTCTAAAATTTGATTATGTTAGCTGAAAGTCACTTGATATTCTCAGTTGATATAAATATGCAATATTTATAATTAATATTGGCGTGTTTTAACTGCTGTGTTCAACCCCAATTATGAAAACACTTAAGTCCTCGGCGGAACACCACAAAGTGTTAATAGTTTGCGTTAATTATAACGAGGTATAGGCTACTCTATGGAAATATCAACATGTGAACTATTATTTAAAACACAGGTAACCACATCATCGAATTGTAGACATAATAACTTATATGAGTAATACATGTTATGACAAGTAATACATTTTAATCTCATCGATTTTTTTGTAGTCATAACTCGTTGATCGTCAAATTATAATGCCATATGGCTGTGAATGAGTGTAGATGAACGAGAGTAGTCAATGTTACTAACACTTAAATCAACTACAAATTTGTATATATGTCATTTATACATAAATAATTTGTTACACTAAAATATATTTTCACCACGTTGGTTAGTACCTTTTCCAACTATATTAATAATAAAATCAATCGCACGTTTTCTTAATAAGTAGAGAGGCCAAATTTGCCACTTTAGCTAGCCAAATCTCCATCTAGAAATTGTTTTGAATGTTTTCTCAACAAATTTATTACTTATAAGAAGTAAAACACTCTTATTTTAAAAGCATTCAAAAATAACTTTTGATCGAACACCCTTGAATTGTTGATAGGAAAGAGTTGGTAGAAGAATGGATGGACGGAAGAAATTTGAACGTAAACTACGAGTATTAACCTGCGTTGACATAGTATGAGAATTAAGAGATACACTGTACATCGAGTATGTCAATTACACTCTTCATTGAGAAGTGAAAACAAAGGGGATTTAAGGCACTGAGACAAATTTTAATAGTGAATTTAAAAAATGCAGTCATAATTTCACGATACGATAAATTGGTCATAGTATAAACTGTTATAAACTGAGTTATTTCAGAAAAACATTTATTTACATAATGGACATGTAAGTAGTCGTATAATGAATTAGTATATGTGGCAATAGAATATATAAGCAATTAAAATTAAGTGCACTTACGTTATATGTAAAATGTCGTAGTATACTCCATTCATTATATAATGTACGTACGCCTAAAATAATATCTTAGTGGTTACGTGTACAGCGCCTATACAAGTCTACGTACGTCACCGCACGACACGTAACACTGGCGGATTGCCAACAACAACGCCGCGATTGTAGGGTATGTCAGCGCTCCATGCGGCAAAAGGTTCAATTAGCTAATGAAAATCAGTCGAATCTGCACTATGAACAATTTAATATATTGAAAGTTTAACTTTGTGTGTGGATATCAAAGCAAATATATTGATGGTTCCAGTTAGGGGTCAGTTTATAATTTACCCTTTTAGAATTGATATGGGTCACGCATGGAAATCTCACAGAATTAAATTAAAGTTATATTTGTTATTGCTATCTTCCTTTTTGATTAAATTTGGTCACTAATCAATTAGTTAAATCCATAATTAATTAATCTGAAGATGATTATATTCAGAGTTGTTAAAATTATTGTTAACGAAATTTATTTAAATTCATCAGCAAGATAAATATGTATTTTTGCTGATGCCAAAGCTAGTACCATCTTCCAAGAATATGGCATTTGATTATACAACATTGAAAATTTAAAATAAATTCTAATTTAAAACAAGACAACTTGGACAGTTTTTCAATCTTTATGACAGTTTTTATTTGCCTTTTTTTGTTTGTGTTGAACTATCATCATATCATAGATAATCAAGACATGAGTTTTGTGGATTGTGATACAATGCTACAAGTGTTGTAAGAAATTGAAGTATCCTTTTCATTGTAAGAAGTAATTATGGGATACCCTAATTCTCATCTTCAATAAAACACAATAACAATCAAAAATAGGAATTAAATTATAAACATACTACATTTTAATAATAGACGTAGGACAAAAGACGTGATTTCATAACTGGCTATACTAGGGGGGGGGTCTACTCTTCTAAACCCTCAGAGAACGACCTAAGTTCGCCACTGTGGCTACACAAGTTTAGAAAAATATTACAAAATGATTTTTAAAGAGACGTTTTTAAATTATCTCTCAATGATGTTTTTTTCATAAAAACGAGTTTTCTGCGATTCATGACAACTCCGTAAAAAATGATTTAGGCTCAGAAGCATACTACTCATAATTACCTTTATATAAAGTAGTAAAGTGCCCATTTTAATTAGCTTATTGAATACAAACATTACTGTGTAACCATTAGTCTTTAAAAAACAATTACATAAACAGTTTGAAACTCCAAATAGCTTCTGCCAAAATAAAACTTCCAGATAGAAAGCCAGACAAACGTCAGTTAGTCTTTTCAAATTATCTTTTTAAGTTTAAGTGTACATTTTGAAACTAAGCTGCTTTTAACCTGAGAATTTAAGCACGAACATTATCCTTATCCTAGCGTGACAGGTGTATTTCCCCCTGTAAAGCAGATTTGTTCCCTTTATCCCGCAGAGCCCCTATATAAAATAAATGGTTTCAAAGAATTGGCACAAACTTCCCCCATGCTAAATACTAAAAAATAAAAAAAATTAAAATTACCAGTTTGATTCCAAAATTTTTTTTGCCATGACTAAAAAACTAGTCAAGTTACAGACATGCGGTTTTTACCAAACTATTTTAAATTGTAATTCATATATTTTCTGAAAATGTAATCAAAATTTTTCGAACCGTATATGAGAAAATTCCATTTTGTATGTTTCTTACCCATAGAATAACAAAATTAAATTAATAAAATTAAAAAGTAAAAAAATGATCTGGAGATACATACCAACTTTTATAAAAATGTATCCATATTGTCCATACAAAAGTCATATTGTAGTCTAGCCTAAACACTCACACACAACCGGACACATTCATATAATACATTTTGAACATGTATCCTACATTCTTACACTTGGCACCAGAATTGTGTGTTTGGGTTAGAGGTGTGCCAAACAGTACCAATGCAACTGCGACGGTGCCGGCCGTGAGACAGTACCGCGAGACAGTTCCAGTTCCAAACAGTTCCACGACTCATGAGCCACTCTCTGTGGTACTTTTAGATTTGATGGTTTCAGTTCTACACATTACCAGTACCACAATTGTTGTAGATTTTTAATCATAATTTCAGTTCCAGCTTAGTACTTATAAGATAAACAGTTACTACTATTTACTCTGTTAAACACATGTTTGATTTTAATACTACATAAATATTCATCTACAAGGTCCATTTTTATGGATATATCGATAAAATGCATATGATCGTGAATATTAAAAAGAAATAATCTCAGGAATAATAAGATTAAAAAAATAAAGAGGATAGTACTATTTTTTTCTTCAAAAAATACAGTTAACATTTTTAGGCCTATATATGAACAACATTTTAAATATGGCCTACTTTTTGACATAGTTATAATTCGTATTTAAATATACGAGTTTCCTAACTTTTGTAGTTTCAACTGAGTTCGTCTTTCATTAATTATTAAACCTGTCTTCGAAAAAATACGTTCACATGGAACAGATGTGGCAATGAAACGTAAGTATTGTTTAGCCAGAGTACTTAGTGATGGGTATAATTGGCCATGGGTCCTCCAACACGTACTGTTGACGTCTGGAACTGTCTCGCGGTAGGCTACTATCTCACGGCCGGCACCGTCGCAGTTGCATTGGTACTGTTTGGCATACCTCTACTGTTGACGTTGCCGGGACTGTATCGCTGGCGCTGTGGAGTTGGAACTGGGAGTTCCAAATTTCCTAGCGGAACTGTCGCGGTTACGAGCGTGAAACAGTACCAACGAGACAGTTCCAGTTACTTTGACCCACCTCTAGTTTGGGTGTTAACTGATTGTCCCAGCGGCTTTGAAAGAATTCCTCAACTGAATAAAAAGTACTTTCCATCAAAAGGCTTTTAAAACGTCTTTTGAACAAAATCAGGTTTTGATTTTTAATTTGTTCAGGGAGCAAATTGATTATGTTTACACCCACTTGTGATGGCAGACGCTAGAATCTTAATCACAAACAGGGTCTTAATCTTAACAGAACCAGGCTGTATTCAGGTATCTTATTTGCATACCTTTCTTTTGTCTAATAAAAATCCCATTAGTTTAAATACAAGATTAGGTTGAAATATTATTATTATTATTTTTTATTTATTTATTTTTTATTTTTTTTTTAAATGAGTTGTTCATAATGTTTTCAAAACCTTTAAGTTTGATTGGATAATAGTAATTTCAAGATCTTGTAAATGACACTGACTATTTCAAAACTAGAGTAGATCGGTGGAAATTACACGCATTAACGACAGTAAAAGTAAATAAAATTTCTCTATTAAAATAATAGCTGGCTCTGAAAGCCATACGGAATATGGTGTATATATATATATATATATATATATATATATATATAGTAATATAAAGTTAATTATATATATAACTATGCGTCTTTAAATCATGTTATAGATTTAACACGAAACACGGGTCTGAAAAGGTAGATTTGGTGTTAATTCATTAAAAATTACAAAACTTTACAGTTAACAGCATCAGTATAAAAGTGCATAAGTTAAATTAAATAATTAGGAATTGAAATTTTAGTAGTCAAGAAAATAAGTAGTCAAACATATAATGACTACTTATTTTCTTTAATTGAGATTTGGCAGTTTTTATTCAAAACTAATTATAAAGTTGAGGTAAATAAATCGTTTGATATTATATGAAGGTGTGAGAAGCTTAATCAAAACAGTTGAGGTGTTTGGCAGACTACACTCTAGGGACCTATTTCACTTCTGTGGAGTAGTAACCTTATATCTTATCATAATTTTGGTATCAACTATTTTATATGGTTTATCAATTACATTGACTATGGATACAAGAAGCCTGTCCGCTCATACGGATCCCGTGAAGCCGGTTTATATGTCCTATGAATTTAGTTCGTGTACTATCTTCACAGGAAGCGCTTGTGGCCACCCTGTCTCTTCATCCCCCCCCCCTCTCTCTCTCTCTCTCTCTCTCTCTCTCTCTCTCTCTCTCTCTCTCTCTCTCTCTCTCTCTCTCTCTCTCTCTCTCTCTCTCTCTCTCTCTCTCTCTCTCTCTCTCTCTCTCTCTCTCTCTCTCTCTCTCTCTCTCTCTCTCTCTCTCTCTCTCTCTCTCTCTCCCTCTCTCTCCCTCTCTCTCTCTCTCTCTCTCTCTCTCTCTCTCTCTCTCTCTCTCTCTCTCTCTCTCTCTCTCTCTCTCTCTCTCTCTCTCTCTCTCTCCTCTCTCTCTCTCTCTCTCTCTCTCTCTCTCTCTCTCTCTCTCTCTCTCTCTCTCTCTCTCTCTCTCTCTCTCTCTCTCTCTCTCTCTCTCTCTCTCTCTCTCTCTCTCTCTCTCTCTCTCTCTCTCTCTCTCTCTCTCTCTCTCTCTCTCTCTCTCTCTCTCTCTCTCTCTCTCTCTCTCTCTCTCTCTCTCTGTCTCTCTCAATGTCTATTCAGAAAACAATGAATTGACTCGTAGTACATAAGACAGTTAGTGCACTTAAATATCCAGCAAAAGAAATGCCTTTAATTGAGAACATCCACCACTAGGTAGTAGCACAAGATAATGTCTACAACAAACGAATTTCCTTAGTCTAGTTTTTTCTATACTTAGTGCTAATACTAAGGATATACTATTCATATGGTAAATATTTTGTAATATATACAGTAATATTTCAATACATTGCACTAATATTATGTATTTTGTTTTCCAGTTATAATTAATATCATTATTTATATTATTAGTACTTGATTTAGTCTTGCCAATTAATAATTTATGAATCCAAGAATATGACTCTTAGGGGAATATCAATATGCCTTACACATGACTCAATTTAATCATATGTGTAAAATACTACATTAGAACTTATTCGTCTCAATCATTAAAAACGATATGTCGTTTTCTTTCCTTTTCTAACGATTTTAAATTTAATGTTCATATAAATCCAACGACTGCTTTTAATGTTTCTTAAACTTTAAGTACGATAAATCGAACTTACATGCCAATTAATGAAATTACACAAAAATAAAAAAGATTGATCTAATAAAACGTAATGACACTATAATTGAAAGTAAGTGAATTAAGGTGGTGGGTGAAACAGCCCTTAAGTAATTTGTGGGGAGAGGGAAAGTGGTGAGTGACGTCAGAGGTCAAAGTCCATTGAGGGAACTGTCGTCCATTCCTTTCCCCCGTTTGTTCAGTACTATTTATAATTAATTCTGTAACAAGACAAATTAACACCCTGTATTATATTTTCCTGTTGATTTTCATAATAAAATTTAAAAGCGAAACATTTTCACATATAAAGCTGATTAAACACTATTATAATTGCAAATACGTACTTGGGTCGAAATAGACTCCTCCGATAAAAAAACCAGTGCATGATTAATTTCTTTAATTCTATGAACAATAGCTTAAACGTCTCTACATGACTGTACTCTAGTGAGCTGCTATTCTTTATAAATGACATATTAAGATAACGTTAAAAGCAGCTTCTTTGTGTTGATACTCTCACTTAACAATCCTCCAGTTTCTTAACCAAAGCACATGACACATGGACTTTTACACATATTTAATCGTAGTATTAATTAGTAATACATAACTTAGTTTTCTTATATTTCATGATTTTATAAATTATTAACGGACCTTTTCCGTTAATTCACTACCTCTACTTTTTTTAATCACAATTGCGGTTAGGTTAGGTCTGGTCAGGTTAGGTTAGTTTAGGTGGCTACTAAAGTTGATCACAAACTGGTAAATCCAATGATTGACTTACCGCCGAATGCACTCCACGTGTATAAGTTCTTGGAAAACGATAAGATAAGGCCAGTGATGGATTCCTAGCGAAAGAGGAACACCACAGTGAACGTAAAAATGATTGGGGAACATGTTTTAAAATAGTAGAATATTTATCAAGTGGTAGTGAATTAACAGAAAAGATTCTTATTACCTACAAAAAATAAAATTTTTATATGTTGGTTCAAATTAAAGATAGTTTTAATTAACTATTTTCTTTAATATTATTTAGCTAGTAGCTTAGAGCTAAGGGTTCAGACGTCAAACAATATCAAGCATGGCTGTTCCTTGGATAGGTGACCCTGTTCCTTAGTTAGGGATCCTGTCCTTACACGTAGCCCATCAACTCTTTGTATTTTGTTTCCGTATCCCGCAATAGATAGTTCGTTTCAGACAAAGAGAATGGCACAATAAAGTAAAATACGTGTTTAAATGAACCTTAGAAAGTGTTAAAAGTGCATTAAAGGTGACTGAAAATTTAGTTTAATTAAATGTTTGGCATTTATGTAAAAAACTAACGTTGATTTATAAAATAAACATAAACTTTAACGTATTATTCCTCAAAATAAATGAGTAAATTAATAAATTTTCCTCTATAAAAATAATATCCAATAGCATTATTTTGATGGAAAAATACTCTGCCACTTTATTAAATAGTGAGGCAGAGCTACAACAATTCAAACTAAAGTTTCAGTTAAGTCATTCGGACATTGATAAAGACCCTTCTAATGTACTATCTTTACTTGTTATCATACACTGTCATTTGTTCGTATTCGTGACATTCTTCATACATAATTTAATAATTGTATGAGAGAATAGTCTTATAAACGATGACTCATATCCAAACATCATATGTATTGTTATAGTTATAAGTAAAATAATTGTAATTAAGATTTTCAAAGATTGAAGTTTCTGTATAAGTATTTCACTGGCTTTACAAAGATTTTTGATAAAATATAACAAACTAAGTTGTATTTAAATTTAGAATGCACTATCATACATATATGTGGACTTATGTTAAACGACATAAATGAAAGTAATTAAACATTTCAACATGTAAATACCACTTTCAAAACAGTCCATTATTTCTTTTACTATTGTTCATATATACTGTATATATTTTTTTCAAATAGATAAATAAGTTTGTTTAAGGTATGTTTAGTTGCTCAGTATATAATTTAAATTAAAAAAAAAAATAGATAAAATAAAAACACGCACACAAACAATTTTATAATGGGACTTTAAAACTGTTAGTAATTAGAAGTCATACATAGGAGAGTACATATGAATAAATATTTATTGAAAACACGAGGAAAATGGACCATGATAATATTAGAAAAATAAAAATAAAATTTTAAATATAAAAACGACTGAATTTTTAAGACAATAAATAAATTTTAGAAAAACACTTTTATCATTTTAATTATATTATTTATTACAGTATTAACAAAATAGTTATATAATATCACATAGATATTTTTTTTTAGTTTCACTTAGCCACTAAAGAGGCTACTAAGACATCTTGGAAGTCGTTGACTTGATAAGTCGTTTGAAAACACTACCCCGGAAGGCAATGACTTATTCAGTACTATCGATTGTCCAGCCAGACACTGTAAGTGATCCGTGACTACTTACCTTCATTGAACTTCCCTTACACCTTACCATGACGTGTTGTCCTCCATATCCCTGACCAGCCAGACAATGTAAGTGATCAGTGACTACTTACCTTCATTGAACTTCCCTTACACCTTACCATGACGTGTTGTCCTCCAACCCCTGACCAGCCAGACAATGTAAGTGATCAGTGACTACTTACCTTCATTGAACTTCCCTTACACCTTACCATGACATATTGTCCTCCAACCCCTGACTAGCCAGACACTGTAAGTGATCCATGACTACTAACCCTCATTGAACTTCTCTTACACCTTACCATGACGTATTGTCCTCCATATCCCTGACCAGCCGGACACTGTAAGTGATTCGTGACTACTTTCCTTCAATGACCTTCCCTTACACCTTACTATAACGTATCGTCCTCCCAACCCCTGACCAGCCGACACTTAAGACCTTTTTAGTACAGCTCACGTAGATGGAAACTATTGAGCGTACGCCGTGTCGGTGCAAAGAGGAATGAGAATAGAACTTAACCTACAATAGCCATAAATCTTTTACGCCAAGTAGCTGGACTACAGCACTACGTCACTAGTGCCGATTGGATTATGGATAACCATTAACAGATCGATTTATTTTATAATGGGAAGTACGTGGGTACCCTATTGAGTTTAGTTTTAAGTACAATTAAGAATATTTGTTTTAAATAGATTAAATAAAATATAATTGTGCTACTTAATGAATCACTTATACACTTAAGAGAATACATTACATAAATCCTATGTAATTTCAAACTCTGTCAGGATTTATGTAATGTATAGCTTTATTTTTCAGTTAAGAACACCATTACTGTATTTTATGTCTTTTGGTTAAGAGGTTAGTTTATGAGACAGATGCAGTTTATTTCAGTACACAACCCTCATAAATTACAGAGCTATCTATCTCTGGTCCAGTAAGTCTGATATAGCTATAAATGTTTTATGTTGCATCAGGTCCCTTAAGTCCCTTGACATTTCGACCTTCAGCTTCGTTTATCGGTTTTTTTCGCCTTCTAAACTACTTCCATCTATTTGTCATCTATATTAAGACATCACAGTTTCAGTTTTTTTTTTAGTTTTATAAGGGTGATATATAAAAACTATTTTTCAAATTGTTTACATTAAAATCGTGTAAGCCTTCTGATTAGTTATACATTTTTGAGAGAATAATTTTGAATCAAATCCTTTATAGTGATGACCACAGAAAATGACTAATTTAGGGTTTCTAGGTACGTTACAGGTATAGAAATCGTGTGATATATTTAATAAAAATTTTGAGAATATAAAAATACTTAGAGTGGATAACAGTTCTAACCAGCCTAGCATAAAGTAAAACGTAAAAACATCATATTTTGAAAATCATAACCAATATATAAAAATGACATATGTACAAATTTCGAGTTGAAATTTGTACAATATTTGTTTGAAAGAGTAGATTTATGATATATAAAAACTTAATAGCTACATTTTGCTATAAATAAAGGAGTTATGTGATTTTGTAAAATATTCGGGTCAGGGCAGGGTAGGGGGGACAGTGAGGGAGAGAAAGGGGAGCGTTATATATGTGTTAGTGAGGCAGGCTCTTTGCTATTCTTAGTGACAGTGACGACAAAATATAAAAAGAAATTCTTTGGTTCGCTCGAATGCGTGTTTAGATGATCACCTTTAAGAGTGTTCTTTCTTAAACTCACTCTGCCCAATTCCATAGACTATTGATCTGGGCGGGAAACGTATTTATACAGAGTAAAGAGACTTTTATTTTAACTTAAAAGTTGAACATTACTATAATTAATTCTCTAAATGAGGCTTAAAGTTCAGGTTTTTTAGACGTCTTAGCCACAGGCTTGCCTAAGGTAACTAAGCTGTATTAAAAAATAATTACTATGTTGCTAATTATTGTTATTATTATATGTTTATGCCAAAATTTCCAATATCGAAAACTTTTACGTATAACAAGAAATATTAATGTCATTTTGTAAAATTAACTCTCTTTCTTTAAAATGATTTTCTACTGACGTAATTTAAGGTCTACCGGTTTTAATTCTAAATAATAAACTCTTTAATGATTCAAATTCAGCAGACTATTGCAACCTATGTACAAAATGGAAATTTGAGCCTCCCCTTCGACGTAGTGCTGTTAGTCAGGTACTTGGAGGCTGTGTTGGTGAGATTGTGTGGACAAGTTGTGTTCTTAATTTCAAACAACTGTTGTAATTGTAATTGTAATTGTAAGCCCCATAATTACTTAACGTGTTAATGTATAAAATAACTTTACTCGTTACACATTTGAGGGATTGTATCTTATAATAATACCTTAAACTTAATTTAATCAAAATAAGTTCTGTACCTAACCTAACCTGGGTAATAAACTACTGTGTATTTCAATCTAAAAACTTAGGCTTAAGCGGCTAGTGTAATAAAATATCTACATTTTTCACAGTATGGGCGAAAAGTCTGGTTATCTTGTAAATATTGTAGATAGTACCTTGACGTGGTTGTCAACGGAAAATGTAGATTCTAGTTACTATGTATTTTATTGATGTAAGTTAATTCATAACTACCAAAAACAATGAAATAAACTTCTGTATTAAGCATAAAAATTTAAATAATACTGATCTTCATTAATACAGGTGCCAGAAAAAAATTTTAAATTGTAAAACGTTAAACCGGTGGCCGAGCGGTCAAAGATGTCTGTACTTTGAGCTCGGGTCAGAGATAGCACTGGTTAGAATCCAGCCTGGACTGGAAATATTTATCAGTAATATTCACCTTCTACTGTACCAGTTCCCCTCCTCACTCTGTCTGAATAAGTCTCTCGTACAGTTTAATAGTCTATGGGGAATGGGTAGAGTAAAGTTAAGAAGATCGGTCTATCCTTTTTAAAAGATGTATACGTAATATCGTACGTGCTCTACCCAGTTAAAAAAATATAATATCATTTAATATCTGGAAGAAAATGAAGTTAAATAATACAAATTATATCATTTTTCATAATTGATTAGTAAATTTCCAAAAATAAGCTTATTCGGAGATTTTGTTTTACATTAGACTGCTAATCCATGTAAAGTTTTAGAATTAAGATATAAACTATAGTTAGTAGACGTTTTTGACAAACGATGTAGATTTTTAACAAACTTAGTTTTAGATTTGATTAAAAATATGATATAGGGAAAATAAACAGTAATTACATGGTTTTTAGTCTAAATGTTAATTTATCAAATTAAACCAAAAATTGTATTCATTATAACACGAATGTCTGTATAAACTTTAATGTTATATGAATTAAGATAAGAAAATATTATTATGAATAATACTGTGAGCATATTTACAATTAATAATATAAATATTTCAATTTCATTACCAAACAAATTATCCTGCGTCAACTGTTTTAAAAATGTACAAATTTTAAATATTGCTCTTCTCGAAATATATTTTTATTTTCAACTTTTAATTGGAACTAATAAAATAAATTTGGCGTGCTTAAGCTGACTTACTAATTCATTCACTTCGCGCAACTGACGAGAGACAGACATCTCGAAACGCAAATAATTGATGAATCGGGTCATCTGACCCCTTTCCACCTATCGACATGAGGTGGTGACAGCCGTGCATTCACACTCCATTCATACAACAAGTGCTTCATACATTCAATCTTCAAGCGCTTTAACCATACTGACCTGGTTAAGAATGGTTTTTGGACTCACGAGTATGTTACTCGCTACCATGTGAGGGCGAACCTCAACCATTGGTCGCTAAGACATCAATTATTACACATGATTGCAGTTTTCCGCCTGACAACAGTCTACGGGTTACTCTGCGTTAACAAAAGTAATAGTGCTCCAAATAGTGCTTGCTAAGGCATCTTCTGACAACAGTTGGTCGCTATGCATTGGCCACACCGAAAGGATAGCGTGGATAGTATAGTACGTGGACCAGATGGTCTCCATGTGTGCTGTTTCGACGTTGTTTCGTCTCATCAGGTGTAAAGAGGTGAGAGTTTTCTTACTCACCATTACACTACAGTGAACTGAGTTGATGTCATATAATTGTCTTCATTTTCTTGAAGCAATCATTGTCATACAGTTCCATTAGAGTGGATGACGGAGAATAATCTCAACGTTCTATTACTAATTCAGTAGTAAAAAGTATATATTAAATAATTACTCTTTGATGGAAATGGAGTTTTATGAAGCTTTCTTGACTATAAAATAAATGTTTATTATAACTACAAAGATTTACTCACCTTTCAAACAACTAACTGTTTCATTATTTCAAACGTGAAAACAATTGCTCACTTTAAGATGAACGAAGTCATGTAATGTAATGGTTAGAGGGTTGGGTATATGAAGGAGTTGCGTGGGTGGTTGCCAGCCCTAAGGGGGAGTTCACTCGGGTGAAAGCATCTTAAACACTTTCCCTCTGGCTTTTGTGATGTTAATAAACGCAGTACATATTTAAATCGAATAACAGCTGTTCTTTGAGGGTGATAATGTCTGTTTGTGTGTCTTCTCGTATATTACTGTGTTTATTACTTTCTCCCAAATGCGTTAGCATAGAGAAAGTATTGTGATCATCAAAAAACATTTTTTTACAAGTTGGTCTGAAAATCCATTTTAGGGTCTCCTGAACCCCATAAAGTGGGTTTTTCGAAAAATATTTTTGATGTCTGTCCGTATTTTTGTTTGTGTGTATGTGCCCTTCGCTGGAGACTAAACGAATGGATCGATTTTTACGAAATTTGGCATGCAAGTGTATTTAGCCAATATCTCCAGACTACTTTCTCACTTTTTTGAAAACTTATTTTCTTTTTACTTTTATGGACAAAAACATAAAAAAATGGAATTTTCTCAAAAATGGCTATACTGATTTTGATTTAATTTTCAGAAAATATACGAATTACAATTCAAAATATTTTAATAAAAACCGCTTGTCTCTAACTTGACTAGTATTTGAGATCTGGCAAAAAAACCATATTTGGAAATCAGACTGGTAATTTTCAAAGTTTTTATTTTTTAGTGTTTAATACAGGGGAAAGTTTGTGTCAATTCTTTGGAATTCAGCTGCGTTGAAGTTTTTGGTTTGTGAGAATGTGAGTTAGTGGGACTGGGCTCTCAATACCAATCTTTATTTGTGTATTCCTTGATATTTACATGTTTATTAACGTTATTATTTTTATATTTTGTTTTATTTAGGTATATTTTATGTTAGTCACTGTAACTAAAACGTACTAAGCCTACGAGGCTGAAATTTCGTAGAGTCAAAGTCTTATGTTGTAGATGTGTAATAAGAAGGGATTTTGAAAAATTCTTAGTAAATCGAAGATTGCAGCCTTTTTAGTGCAAAAAATTTAAAATTCCAAAAACAGCGATTCTCTAATTGGACTGTAGTTGCTAAATGAACGGTTCTACAGCAAAGCTAACACAATTTTCTATACCTGATTTGAGACGATCTACAACTTTGGCCCTATGACTTTTTTCTCTATCTCACCTCCTTCATCGTTAGGTAAAGCTAGATTTTTGTGCGTGTAAATCAATTTGGTTAATTTACGGCCTCTAAGAGTTGACTTATAGATTTTTCTAGACTGTGAAACTTTGTTATCTAGGAGAATATACAGCATTCAATGGGAAAATATATAATTTAATCTAAACACATGTATAGCCAGGTCATAGGACATGGCTATAAACACGATATTTCACTGATTCAGAGTCAATTGCCGTACTTTCCGGCCTCTAAAAGTAGACTTTCAGAATTTGTAGACAAACATAGTTTGTAAACTACAAGAAATGTCTGATTGAAATAGCAAGATTACAATAGTAATTTCCATACAGTGATAATTGACCTACTTGGCTCCCTCTCAAAGTAGGCTTACATTGTTTTACTGTAAAATAAAACTGTTGAGGTCGATGTTCATTAATTTATATAAGTGAAAAAATTTTTGCAAACGTTATAGGAATATTCAAAGATATTTTATATTATAATATATAATTGACTGCAGTCACAAATCTTTGAATACTCTTGAATTTATTGGAATGTTTACTTACATTTTGATTGCAAATCTTCAAACTTAATATTATGACCGGCGAAGCGGGCGGGTACAGCTAGTTTGTTTATATATTTAATGTGTGTTATAATTTGATTTGTTGGAGTTTTGTATATAATTTTCAGAAGGGTCTATCTTTCCTAGTTGGTTGTTTATCTGTTTGTATTATATATCATATTAATTATCTTGTTTATGAACTGTAGTGTCTAGATAACTTTGTCTAAATTACTTCCGCCTGATTTATAGCTCACTTTCACCTAAATTCATGCTTTTTCTTTTGTATTTTGTTTAATGTACATAGTTGGCTATGTTATCATTACTAATTTATTGTATAAATCTTTTGTAAAAGTGGCGTTAGTAAATTAAATAAAATTTGGGCGATTCCAACCAACCACCATCAGTTACCCGAATTGACATTGACGGTACAAAAGTAGAACAAGTGATTTGTTTAAAATCCCTCTTATCTGAGGAAAGTAAGTGGGATTTACTGAAATCAATTACCATAATATTTTGTACATATAATAATAAATTTGTGTTGTGTTACTTAAACTCGCACAACATAACATTTTAGAAAATTTTTTTCTAAAACTCACTTGTTTTAGAAAAAAACTTGAAAGTTACGAATATTATTTCGTATACTACTAAATATATTGTAGTAGTATGGAACAACCAGTTCAGTCTTTCAATTCTGACGTCACAGCAGATGCGTTCGTGAGGGAGAGAGAGATGGGGGGGGTGGGGGAATGGTATTTTCAGCTAAATGGTTAAATAATTATTGTCTCACCTTAATGGAACTGACGTGTCTGACAGTTCACCCCTGCCATCTGAAGACGTCTGACAGTGAATCAGTCTCTCTAACAACGCTTTAATTTTACAACAGACAGAAAGTTCAACTTAGGACTTTCTTGAGATTCATTAGAATTTTTCGCGTCCTTTTAGATTACTATTCATAAGTAATGAACGTTTTATATTCATTGTTAAGCTAAATATTACCTTCAGTTATAAATTTTAATATTGTAGTAGAAAATTAAGTTGCAATTTAATGTTATAAAACCCGTATGCCCTTCCTCAGACACAACTACTGGGGACAATCCACCCAAAGAACACCTATCTATTATTCTGAATGGCCCTTTCTGAGTATAAATCGAACTCAGTAACTAGACTAGGTCATTCACACTCATCGTACACTCATAGAATCATTCATATTCGCCTCAAAGTTGTGTCGGTGTTTCATATCTGAGAATGAATCTGAGAACTACTAGGGATCCACCTCTCCACCCTATCGTATGGTTCGTTGGGTTATGAGATATAAATAGGTAATATATCTCCCCCTCGTATATTTTAACAAAATACGTAATTATTTAATGTGATTCCAGTTAGGGCCAGAGTATCATCTAGATATTTATTTGCAAAAAAGTGAAGCCCCTAATAATTATTCACTTTTAACGTTTATTTATTTGAACTACATTTGTTTTGGTAGTTACTGTTGCTAGTAACCTATGCCACAGGAAAAATTATTTCAGGCCCAACAAATGTTTGGCTTAAGATATTTTTGGGGAAGTATGCAGATAGATCATACATTTTGTAGGTTGTTTACAGGATTATTAAAATGTATACCAATATTTGAAGTTTCGATGGACTTCTTAAGCATATGTGAGAAACTAAAATATAAGTGTAAAAATTTTATAAGAATACAGGGGAAACAGATCAGTATTACTTACTGAATAATCAAAAATAACCGATAATTCTTTTGAATGCATAAATCTACGTATTATCTGAACTTCCTGCTACTTGTTTAACTAGTGTAGTGAATTTTAAGAATACTAAACAAATAACTTTGATAGTTTTTTTCAGATTGGTTGATCTAATGCGATAGCTTCATAAAGTCATACACACAGTTACATATCACAGGAAATTTCCTGTCATAAAAGGAAATTGTAAATTAAGGTCTCTTATTCAAGAAATGCTATGTAATCTTTTAAAGTTGATTCTCCACACAAAGGAAAATAATTTATAATAACATATTTAATATGTTTTTAAAACTTTTCTATACTAAAACTGTTAACCCATTATTTATTTGAAATATTTTTTGTACATATACAATATCAGTATTGATAAAATTATGTATGCGGCAAATGTATGCATTTGTATCTTACTTCATTGACTATCTAAGAAATTATTTAAACGTCTCATGTCTTATATTAACATTCTACTTTATATTTTATATCTACTGTATTCAACTATAATGTTCACAATTAGTTAAAAAGTATCAATCAAACAAAGTTAGTGTCAGTTAAAAACATCTGACTTTCAATCTTGCTAAATTGCCATAAAGGTAGTTAATGCATTTTTTTAAGGAGAGGCCGATCTCCTTCTTAACCTTACTCTGCCCATTCCTCATAGACTACACTGATCTGTGCGAGGGGCGAACCAGTACAGTAGAAGGTAAATATTACTAATGCATCTTTCAGTTTAGGCCGGATTCGGACCAGCACTATCTCTAACCCAAGCTCAAAGTCTATAGTACGCTTGTATATAGCGTATACAAGTTTATTGGTTGTACGTACGCTAAAGTACGCATTAGACCGCTCGGCCAATTTATTACCAATACGATTATTACCTTAGCTAAAGGCTGTCAGTCCTTTATAGGTAAGGAAAGACCACCTATCATGAACGTGTTCGGTAGTTGCACGCACTATGCCATGTTATGTCTGGTACTTTGAACAGTGAATGGGTTATTTAAATATAAACTAACATAATATACTACATTTAATGGATTTAGTGATTATTTTAAAGTATGATTTATTAACATATTGTCATGTTCAAAACATTAAATTTTAAATCATTCATACTAATATTTACACTACAACAAAAGTAGTATTAATTTAATAGTGTGTTAGAAAACAAGAAAAATAGACGATTGTGAGAAGTGGATAGATAAACAAATGAAAACTGCCACAGTTAGACATTCCCAGAAATGCCTGCACAGTAATTGTTAGATCCATGTAATGTATGAACACGCCATGATACCGGTATACATCCTTATCACGCACATTGGTCATTAGCCTATCACATGGTGGTTGGAATATTTACAACTTATCTACATTATCTTCCTTCTAAAAATACATAAGTTCTGGTGTTCCAATTTAACAACGAGATAGTACAAAGTTGGTAGGTTTAAGGATTATCAGTTTGATGCAATCATTTTTATTTTAAACTAATATTGATTAGTTTTTTTAGATTTGTTCGATTTTCTGGCGTGGGGGCTAAGGCCTCGGAGAGGTCGAGGTCCCAGGATCAAATCCCTAACTTACCCACCGATCGGTACTCCACTTGAAGAATAAAGTTCACGTTTAGGCCTGTAGGCTCATGTGAACTCAAGGCTCAGTATTCATGAACTCATGTGTAGGCTCAGTATTCAAGCTCTTTAGATTATCGTATTCCAGGTTGGACCGTGTCTGATAGCTACGTAAGCTACTCTATGTGCATGTTGCCGACATTTCGAGTACATTGCAGCTCTCATATTCAAGACAACACACGCTGAATATATTCTGTTGATTCAGTGTGTCGCCCTGAAGATGAGCGTTAACAATGCACTCGAAACGTCGGCAATAATGTATATATACTGGACATACCAATCAGACATGGTCCAACCCGGTTTATGTAATGTAAATGGTAAACGAAGTGTTTGTTTAAAATGAAAAAAAAAACAAAAAAAAACAAAAGTTAACCTACAGTCTTCTCTGGAGAATAATTTTGTCACAGTCTTTTCTTACAAAACTGTTCAGAGCCTACTGATTTAAAATAACCTTGTGTTTACTAGTGAGGGAAACCGTAATTAAATATTTCATTTATCTCCACAAAAATCTATAAAACATTATTTATTCATCTTTTACCCTTATGATAACATGTTTAACTCATTCATTGATGAAAAAATATGTTGTTGCCTTAATTAGACACGTGATTGTTGATAAAACGTGGACGTATTTGTCAAGTTGAGTTAGATAACAAGTTTACCTGCAGAGCCAAAGTTAATTTGTCATGGACTGTCTGTGAGTGACAATGCAACCAAACACGACACCGTTTATTAGTAAACATTTAGCACAGTGAACTCTAGTGAGGAGCAATTTCATTTGAAACTGTCCCTGGCAATATCAATACACTATTACGAAATGTCATTTGTAAATTGTACATAGTTTGCTTGTTTTCCAGTTTATTTATCGTAGTTTTTCATTTTGTATTGTCAGTAGTATAATATACGTTTACATTCTATTAACATTATTTTTTCTTTTTTTGTGAAGTCCACGCCCTTCTATACAGATTATTATACTCTAGTTGTTATTAAATTTTTACCTGCCTGTTTCACTTTTATTTGCTTTTGATGATGGTACAAATAAAAAGTGTTTGTACCACCGCAAAATTTTGTATTATTAACAACATTACATCCATTACAACGTACAATATTTGTTGTACTCTCAAACATTCGTACGAAATATGACTTACTGATTAAGTTACGTATAAAATACGGGTTTTATTAAGTATCGAGAAACAAGCAATAAAAGATAAAAAAGTACTTAACAGTTGATCATAGACCAAAGGTAGCTATATAAAATACAAGATCATTTTCGTTAGTTCACTACTAATACTTTTTTGTTTCCTTTAATTCACTACCACTTGATAAATATTCTATTGCTCTAAAACCTGTTCCCTAATCATTTTTACGTCCACTGTGGTATATCTTATCCGCTAGGAATCCGATATCGCTGGCCTTATCTTATCGCTTTCCAAAAACTTACACAAGGAGAGTGCATTCCGATTTTCCAGTAAGTCAAACATTTGGATTTACCAGTTTGTGATCAATATTAGTAGCCACCTATCCTAACCTAACTTAACCTAACAGAACCTAACCTAACCTATTCTAATCTAACTTAACCTAACCTAACCTGACCTAACCTAACCGTAATTGCGATAAAAAAGTAGTGGTTGTAAAGTAACGGAGGAGGCCGAAAATACGTGTATTTATTATTATTATTGTTATTATTTTTAAGGATAGGCCAATTTCTTTATAACTCTAATGGTCCCATTCCCCATAGACTATAGATCTTTGTGGGGAACTTGAACTTATTGAGATAAAGTAAAAGGGAGAACTAGTTCAGTACAAGGTGAACTGATAAAAACTTCCAGTTTAGGACAGGATTCGAATCTACACCATCCCTAACTAGGGATAAAAGTCTTGAACAGGGCACTATAATAACAGGATCACAATGTTGTCTGTAAAATTGTCAGTGAATTTTCGCTGGTGTAGCAGATTGTCTTATAGATTATTCATCTTCTAGCAATTCTTTAGTTCCCAACCACAACATATAACAAAATCGTTGTCATGACTCCAATTACAGAACATGGTATGATTAATGAGTCTCTGAAAGCAAAGCTAACGGCTTGTGGCGACCGAATTTCTTCAAAGCTTCTGGAGATATTTTATATGTCATTTTATTAAGTTCCATGCAGCTAGACTCACATTGTAAATTATGTTTTTAAAATGTTTTATATTTTGTAGAACTGGCCATAGTACTAGTAAACGTGGCCAGTCATTTTCCAAACCATGGATATGTTGATTTTTATATATTTATTAATTGGAAAATAAATCATTTATTCATTTATATATTTTTACCTCTTAGCTAACCCACTAAGATTTAATATAAATTGTCAATTCATATTAGTGGGTTTTCAAAGTGCATGGAACATTTAAATCATAAAGCCGATCCACAAGAAAAGCTCCTATGAATATCTTGAAAATCTTAAGCCTATTGAATTGCTATTAAAGTTTTCTAAAGTAATTGAAAACCCCTTTAATATTAGACTCATTTTTAGCACATTTAAGATTATATAATCAATTTAGTTGTTTCAAATACATGTTTATTACCCATGCGATTTTTCATCTCTTACATTAAAGGCTATTAGAAACGATAAAAGGATAATTACAAATACTAATACAATTTAAGGTTGAGTTGAAGATTAAGTGGAACTAAATAGTTCAAACTCCACTTTTCAATATAGACATTCTTTCATTATTTAAAGGCTACTTAATCTACAGCTGGATGTTTTTGTAGGCCTTTGATCTAGTTGACAATTAGATACTTACAGATACATTTAGTCATGATGGTAAAGTAGGTATTCCTTTAGATTACATTTTATACTTATTGGCTGAGAGGTAGTAATATGTTGGAACTCCTTATATTGATTATTCAAGTGTCATGCAAGTTAGTCGCTCAAATTGGAAGTTCGTGGTAAGAGGTGATCCTCAAGGATCAGTCAAAGGCCCCATTATTTTTATTTCTTAAATAAGCGGTTTTACCTCTGGAATGTAGAATGTAAATATAAGTCGTTTTGCTGATGGTGGTAAATTATAGAATAGATTCTTATTAAAATTTACTGCAATGGGTTTCTGTAAAAAATTTGAAAGTCAATACAGATAAAACCAGCCTAATAATGTATTCTACATATAAACAACAGAAAATATTCGCAAAATACATGTCTCCTTGGATAATACGAAGTTGTCACTAAGAAACATACAAAACATTTCGGTTTAGTGATCGTCAGCACGTTCAAATTCAATGACTGCGTAGATATTTGTCAAAACTATAACCTCAGGTAATTTTAATTTACGAAGATGATGTGCCTGCCTACCTTGATACCCGTAATCTTTTGAAAATCTGCTATGAAAACATTAACCCTCACTTATCACACTTTATTCCAGTATGAAGACAAGGATTATCAAGAAGAAGTCATTTTTTTTTAAACTCCCAAAAGCAATCCGTAAGAATTACTTTAAAATTATCATCAAGACAAATATTTAAAAGTGTATTCCGTAAGAATATGTTTTTACCCCACATTCAATATATATTCTTGAGACTTTATTATTCGTAAAACAGTCTATTACATTTTTCCTAAAACACATATTTAAACACGTGCAACCTACCAATAAAACTGATTTTCTCATCTCCCAACACAAATATTACTTTAAAAAAAAAAAAAAAAAATTACTCCTAAACGGAAAGGATTGAATAATACAGAACTGTATTAAAAAAATTTTTTGACATGTTTATATGGTAATATTTAATAAAATACAAAAACATTTGTTGAATTTTAAAATATTTTTATATTTAAAACAAATGTATGTCAAAATAGGCACCCAACAATAACCCTTTTGTTCTTTGTTGGAACCCAAGATTAAAAATATAAAAACAAAACCATGTTGTAATTCTAAATACATAAAGATGCCTCGTAAGAACACCAATAAGTTTCAACCACTGTATTTTTATTGTTTGACATTTTTAGCTATTAGATTGCTTAATATTTATATATATATATATATATATATATATATATATATATATATATATATATAAAAAAAGAACCACACTTAGCAATCTTTTCTTGATGTTTTTAATGTTTAAAATCGATTTCGGTCTCGAAAGACCATCATCAGTTGAACATAGAATAGAAATAGGGTTATAAATATATCTTTAGAATAATTAATTTAACAGCTGACACTATAAAAAATTAAATAAAAAAATTTTTATTTAAATGTTTATAGTGTCAGCTGTTAAATTAATTATTCTAAAGATATATTTATAACCCTATTTGTATTCTATGTTCAACTGATGATGGTCTTTCGAGACCGAAATCGATTTTAAACATTAAAAACATCAAGAAAAGATTGCTAAGTGTGGTTCTTTTTATATATATATATATATATATATATATATATATATATATATATGTATTTTTATATTTTTATTCCAAAAAATGCACGATATGCAAATTAAGTACACTTACATATTCAAAGGTTATAAAGCAATGCTACAAACTTAAATATCAATCATGAAACCCAGGCAACAGTAGGCCTACTTAATAATTTTAAGAACAATCTAAATAAAGGAAGATAGCCTTTATTTATGTTTGAATATCATTCAATATTAGAATAGATATTTTTACAATAATATTGTGATGGAAATAAAAATAAACGATGTCTTATTAAAATGGTGTATTACAACATTATAGATAAGGGATTGAATTTCAATTCTATTATAATGCAGTCCCTCCTGAGAAAAGGATTTTCTCGAGTCCTCATATAAAACTGTGTTCATCTTAGCGTCAATAGGCTATAGTTATACATAGTAGGTACTAAACTTTTTTTTCAAAAAAAAGAAGGAACCCTTATTATCCGAACAGGTAGAGGTAGTTTGTATTATTTAAGTAAATACCTCTACTCAAACTTCTTTACAATTATAAGTGATTATTTGTTTACCGGATAATACTGTATAAGTTTGTAATTTAAATTAACGGATCAAAAAGATCATATCTACTAGAAATCTCCCCATTTTGCAAGATATCCCACAACATGCAGGACGACTTAAATATAGAAAACCATGAACCTTTTCCGTTAATTCACTACCACTACTTTTTCCGTTAATTCACTACCATTACTTTTTTTATCGTAATTATGGTTAGGTTAGGTTAGGTGGCTACTAAAGCTGATCACAAACTGGTAAATCCAATGATTGACATACCACCGAATGCACTCTTTGGGTGTAAGTTCTTGGAAAGCGATAAGATAAGCTATTTCGGATTCCAAGCGGATAAAGAATACCACAGTGGACAGAAAAATGATTGGGGAACAGTTTTTAGAGCATTAGAATATTTATCAAGTGGTAGTGAATTAACGGAAACAAAAAAAAAGTTGTGGCAGTGAATTAATGGAAAAGATCCAACTAGCTTCCCAGTTAATCTCAAATGAGTTTTCACCAAAAACCAACTGGGATTTAACTTGGGATAAGTTGAGGCTCGAAACAAGTTTCTGACATCAGACCTCGGGACTGTCATCGGTGGAATGAAACTCCCTTGTAAAGAATGCACGTTTTTAATCGCTTTCTAGGGGTGTGGAAAGATGCAAATACTGGACATATAAGTGGGGAATAGCAAATGATCAGTCATGTGATTGCGGCGTTGAACCTCGTATTATGGATCACATAGTTAACGATCGCCCATTTCGTTCATTCGGCCGAAGAAGCAGTTGTTGAATGGTTACGAAACCCGATTTAGCTATGTGACGGCAGATCAGTATTTAAACACTGAGACACAATTACACTGAGAGACAATTATACATATTATATGATTCTAAAGTGACTAACGTAATTTACAATACGACTTCTCCCTCTCTAGTGTGTAGTAATGTATCCCTCAATAAGTATATTTTAGGTAGTAGGTTGTACATTGAACACTAAGTAACCTGAGCAACTGGCAATAGAAGTGTTAACAATGTACTTCGTAAACAAGTCTATTTAAAGACTTGGAAGCCATTCGTAAAGTGTAAACAGGTCGAAAGTGTAAACCCATTACTTTGTCTGACTCATTGGACAGTCCACATAAACACCCCTTCACTCGCTCCCCTCATGCCTAACTCGGCCATTCAGCTTCTGTCCGCTATTTTTTATGTCAATGAATAAATTTCCTTGAATTAACAATATTGGATTTCTTGATAAATTTGCCAAAATGTATACAATATAACCCCACAATGTATTTACAGTTCTGTTATAGAAATAAAAGTGTTAAATTTAGAATTTCCCCCACTAGGCCAGTTTTAAAAGTTCTCTTCCAACAGAGTGGAAATAGCCCTCGAATTTGCTCATTTTTTTCTTTATCCCAAGCATTAACAATAGAATTAGTTTGAATTTATTATTGAAAGTAGGTGTAAATAAAGAAACACATATAATAATTACCTTAATTTAATTATTTGTTGACAAAATATGAATAATCGTAATTAATAGAGTAAATTGCTTCACATTTGAGTAATAAAGTACATTTTTAAAAAATATTATGTAAATATAAAAGTAAATATAAAAGGGGTTGGAAAATGTTTATGGTCTATTTCAAACCGTGTAAAATTGTGCTATATATTAATTACTGAAGATTAAAACGATGAAACGTTTAATATTGTTGAAAACCTCAAGGTAGTGGGATTTACTGAAAAACTATGTTGGAGATATCAGCTACGAGATTGCAATTGATACCAATAATTAATTGCTTTTATCATTAATATCAGGAGTTCCTTTATTATATAAACTGTAATTCAAACAAATAAATTTCGTATTTGGTGTTCTTTAATTATATTGGAAACATTTTTCAGCTGTTTGGGTATATTTTACATTGCAATTTACTGACATTTAATATGAGACTAACAGTAGAATTTCTACGTTGATCTTTTATAAATAATATCATGGAGCGTTATTGATATTATTAAATCTAGACTGACCTAAATAAATTTTTATAGCAATACAGTCATTGGCAGAAATGCACTAGTAGGTCCAACTCTGTTAGTTCACATCTGAAACAAATTTATATATGAGTCACTTACTTTGAGACCTACTGAAAGCACTGGTGTGAGAGAGATGCACTGAGTGGTGGATATTACAAAGAAATATTCTTCCCCACTGTGTACTCCCATTTAAGCTTGGTCATGGAAATGTGAGCATCATAAGCAGCAGTGAACAACAGTGTTTTTTTTTCAACATTAATGAATCAAGCTAGAACGATAAAATTAAATCATTATTACGTATACAAATATCAGTAAATAATGACTACAACAAAACAGTGAATAATAATGTATTTATCAATTTTTAGTTATTTTGCAATTAATTAAATCTATTTAAATCACTGTAAATCACTGTATTTAATTGCTCATAATAAACCAATGTATCGTGATGATATACAAGTACAGTAATAAGGATTACAACAAGAGCAATTAATTAATTTTACGACCTTTAGAAGCCAAGAAATCAATGTTTCAGGTAATAAAAGACCAATTTTTCTTGGAAAATTAAGATTCTAAAATTTCTAAAACTTATAGGAAACTTTCATATCAACCACTTACTAAAATATAAACGTGGCAAATCAATGGGTTTTGAGTAATAACGATGTAAATTTGATGTACAGTGAAAATAGATGAATTCCACTAATTTTTTGTTCCAACTAGAATAAAAATTATTGAAATTATAGTAAAATATAAAAAAAACATGTCAAACGTACAACCAAACGAGAAAAACGATGGTAAGATTTATTTGTCGTAGGCTTCTCAGTTTCTTAGAAAACCATCTTCAAACTCGGTTGCACCTAATTTCTGCGCGGGCAGTAGTTCAAACTAGTTCTTCGAATTTGTTATACTTTTATCTTAACATTTTTAGTATTGATGTTCTGCTAAAAATACGTCAGTTCTCTGTTCCTAAAATGTGTTATTTAAATAATGTATATCCATAGTTAAAATGCGTTTATTTTATCACAGCTAAGAGTGTATTTCTATCATATTTCTTCAAATCCTAAATACAAAAGCTCCTTATACTTTTAAATCAAAAGCAGTAAGGTACATGTGATAGGTGGCTGGGGAGTCACAACTTTGGAAATCTGACTACAACTTTCTTCATCATTGCCTTCTAATGAATTCTTCATGAGACTATACTGCCCTATAAAATTTTTTGTAACATATTTTAAATGCATGCTACAAAACAAATTGAGATACTAAAACAGGTAAATACTCTCCACAAGGTTCGAAATAGTAAAGATGAGCCCACAGTAAGTTTCTAACTGTTCCACTGTAACTAACTAACTAAATTGCATACTACAGTATGTTTACAGATTTATATTACCAGACAGATACTATTTAACACAGAAACTAAACTACCATTGTAGACAATAATTAATATCACATTATCACACTCGAGTTTTTTCACACAATATCTGTCACTATTTCGTGAACTGTCACTATTAAACACTGTCACTTCAACTGCAGGCTGAAATCTGAGTACACACTTCCACTAAAACCGACTGATTAGTATTCTCTCGAAAATATGTCAGTTCTCCTTTCCTAAAATATGTTATGATAGATATAATTACATTACGTTTTAAATATTCTCTTATTTTAAAATAATGTACATCCATAACTAAAATACATTTTTATATTAAAACTAAAAGATTCATCACTATCATATCAATATTATATTATCAAATCATACCTCTTCAACTCCTGAATACAAAAAGCTCCTTATACATTCAAATCATGAGCAGTGAGGCACATATGATAGGTGGCTGGGGAGTCACAACTTTGGAAATCTGACTACAACTTTCTTCAACATTGCCTTTTCATGTATATTTTATGAGCCATGCATGTACTGCACTACAAACGTTTGTTATAACATATTTTGAATATATAATAGCGTTCTTAATTAACATGATCCCAAAATAGTTAGATTCATTTTGGTATTATTAAGGGCATGGTAAAAATTATTATCGAAATCAATTATTACTTTTTTGCTATAAAAAAATATAACATCGATTGATACTAGCTGAAGATTTATAATATCAAGTATCTATGTTGTGAGCTGGAGTTGAAGTGTACTTATGTAAAATATTAGTAAATCCTAAGACATTAATCTTAATTGTTAGCTACACAACTTATGTAATTAGGATTGTAATAACGGCATCTTTATATTTAATATTTGGATTCAAAATTTGATCCAGCAAAATTATTGTTATTGCTTCTAAAACTATTTAATTTAAATGAGTGTTACGCTTTAATTTACCATTAATCCATAAATTTTCAGAGCAAGTGTAATGATATTTCTTCTTCTTTCTCGAATACGCAAATTATAGGGCTGGCTAAATAAATACCCAGTGTTATATTTTGTTATATTTTAAAACAAAAATTTAACTAATTATAAAGTTAATAAACAATTTATTTTATACTTTACCTACCCAACTTACAATTAGTTGATTGAATCTTAGAATTATAAATAATTACTCTCATAAAGTATACATATATAATAGTTTAAGATTTTGATATATTTTAAATTAATTATTTTTCAAATAATAATGACATATTTAAATGCATATTTTAGGAATAAGATCAGTTGGAGTATAATTAATAATAAGAACATACTATAATAAATTGATAGATCGATCCACTGGATTTTTAAGGACACCATCAATGTGAGACAGTTGTCAATTTGTTATTATTTACTAAATATGACTTTCTCTATCATATTTCAATATTATGTATATATTTTTCTTAAAATACACCAAGAAAGTATTTAACGCTATTAGATACAAAATTTCGTAAATATCTCCACTAAAGGCATCCAACGCTGAAATATTATTATTATCTGTATAACATTTGTAATGCATGATATTATTGTACAGAATTTACATTTCATAAAATTCATCGAACATATTGCAGATATCATCACACAAAATAGACTTTCTAACTATACTAATGATTTTCCTGTTATTAATTATTTCAATTAATTTATTTCAAAACAGTACACCTTAAGGAATTTTTAGAACATACTTTAAAACATGATGTGGTATGTGTTTTAAAACTACCCCCACTCAGCTTCATGCTATGATGGAGTGGGGGAACGTACCATGTGGAAAACGGAGCATTCTACTACTGGCACGAACTTTCCATGAGTTATATATTTTTTTATCCTATAATGTGTGTTCCTGAAGGAATCAACCAATCAAACAGTCGTTGCAGCTGATAACAGTCGGACACTGATTTAAAATTTCTGATATTATCAGCCCCATCTCGGGGAGTGGAGGGGTGAGGGAAGATAAGCAAAAGTCACGTAATTCTGTTATTTATTACCCTCCATAGAAAATTGGACATAGAAATGTTGTCTAGACCCCTTAACTGAACCATAAATAATGAAAACATAAGAACTACTAGCTACAATCGGGTAATAGATATATGAAATATATTTATTTTTTTTACACATAAACATAAAATACAGTAATAATAGTTAAATATAACTTTGTAATCAATATTCTGATAATTATATAAATACAAATTTGGAATATTTCAAAACTGGAAAATTTAGGCTTTAGTGAATGTCTTCCAGGAAATATTCAGATTTTCGTATATCTTATCTCTTAAGTAATTTATTTTTTCTGAGGTCTTTTACGAGTTTATACCAATTAAGTATAAGCTATTTATATACCAATGATAACAAAAATATTATTATTACAATTCTGAATGTTTTAATATTTGTCGTTAAATTTAGACTTGCCCTTTTTGAACGTTGTGTAGTTTAGTTGGTTCCAAACGGTTAGTTATGTTTAAATAATCAAACTTTACATCCTAATGTTTAACGTTACAGCCATTAACTTACGTGGGAGTAAATAAAAAAGAATTTTTTAATTAGTATTTTTTTCAATGTTTCATTATACAAGGAACAGGATAGTTATGTCATTTTGTATATATAATTAAAAACAAGATTATTAGAAGTATAAATACAGAATTCAAACGAAAAATCAACACTTTTGAGAATAAATTTATTCTCAAATTATAAAATTAAATATATTTTAAGCCAGTTAATTTTAATGCAGTTAATATTAAAATTAATTGATTACATATGGTGCTGATGATATTAAACATTAAAATAAAGTAAAATGTTTGAAACAATAGCCTAAAGTGAAACATAGCCTGCCATTTTTTAATATTTACTATTATTTGTAACCATTATCTCACTTAAACGTGTTTTACATCGAAACTTTACACAATTTTAGAAGTCACCTACCATTGTGAAAATGTATAAATTTTATAGTTTCCACCAGTTCATACCTAAAATAGACATGAAAACATAAATAATTGCTTTCTTAGGCTATATCTACAATTGCACTAAGATTATACCACTTTAAAAACGCTCAACAAGAGACATAAATAAAATATCACTCCGGGAAGTTTATTGTTCTATTAGAATACTGCCTGAAAGCTTTGGCCGTGGTAATATTTACTACAAACAGCTGGTCTGCTGTTAGCTTTGTAGTATTTACTACCAGTTTGTTTGTTTTTTGTGATGTTTACTCGCTAGACTGGCTTCGCTCTTCTCTGATCCTATTGTTATAGTCTTGTGTGTATTGAAAGCAACCCATACTTGCTGATTTACTGACCATTTTTATACCTAAGACTATTTCTGTTGAACTCTTCCCTGTACCCTTTTGTACTATTTGTCGTATTTTTTGTCCATTTTCTTCATCCTGTAGCAAATAAAATGGAAAACAAATGGTTAGTTGTTATTATATTTCTACCTAAATACTACTTTAAGAATTATATATGGATGTAGGCTATATTGTCAGGGGTTAGTATAGAAATAAATAAGAAAATATAAATAGTAATACTTAGCAAAGAGATCAGTTGTATTGAGATAATTATAAAGATAGTGTTGGTGGTGAATATTTATCCCATAAAAATTTACTTCTCATATCTAAAATACATACGAACAAGTTCACCAAAAAATCATAGATAAAAATAGTTTAGGATCTTTTACGTTGATTTCCAACCACTACTTTTTTCGTCCAATAAATTCACTACCGCTTGATAAATATTCTATTGTTCTAAAAATTGTTCCCCAATCATTTTGACGCCCACTGTAGTATTCCTTATCCACTAGGAATCCGATATCGCTGGCCTTATCTTATCGCTTTCCAAGAACTTACACACAGAGAGCGCATTCGGCGGTAAGTCAATCGTTGGATTTACCAGTTTATGATCAACTTAAGTAGTCACTTAACCTTACTGTAATTGCGATTAAAAAGTAGTGGTAGTGGATTAACGGAAAAGGTTCCTAATTTTTTCTGATATCTCTTAAAAATAATAACAAATAATATTTGTTCAAAAGAAAATAAACAATTATTTTAATATGATGAACTTTTGTTCCTAAATAAAACATATATATTTAAAATATTACAACTACGATTTATTTGAAATGAAATTAGTTTTGCCTGTAAATTAATCTCCAATTCGGAGCACAACTTTTCGACACTTTACCAATCACATAAAAACCACGACTTTAAAATGTTTTAAGTAAAATATTTTACTGTAGGTATATAGAATATTTTACTGGATTTGATAGAAGATTTTACCGAAAAATTGTATTTTTTTATATTTTCTTAAATAAATTTACAAGACCTATTAGAAGGAAAATAAAAAGGAAGTTGGATTCATACATTACCTTATACTATATAAATGATGTATTACATTATAATATCTATTTAATGTCTCGGCACTTCATTGATTTGTTTAAAGACAGTAAAATGATATTAATTTATTTATAAAACAAAATGTTCTGTGGGTTTTAACAGAAAGAGGCAGAACACTGTGATGTAATAAATGAAGGAGAGATCATAATAAAAAATTCCACAAGTATGGGAGAAAATAAGGACAACTAAATTTTATAAAAAAATTCTCTGTATTGTACAGCAATTCGATTAGGCCCTGCGTATTTATTATATTTCAAAAATATATACAATCTTAGTTGTTTTAAAAATGATAACATTTGTATGTAATAAGTAACAACATTTATTTAGTAAAAATAAAATATTTCAATGGTGTTTTAAACATTAAAATGCCACTATAGCGAATATTTGTTATTTAGTTATTTCAGTGGTTTAAAATAGGTGAAAATATGTACTGTGGTGTACAGTACAACAAATAACTGCCAAAAACATTAAATTAGGAGTGAAGAATTTTATTGCTAAACATCACTAAAGGATAGTTTGCTATTATCAAAGTGCCGTTGAGTAATTGAATTGGTTTTATTTGAGGTTTTATGTATAACACTGTGAAAGGTTCCACCTAAACTTTATAAGTTTGATGCTTTTTTAATATTTATTGTATATTTGTACATTGTACGAACATTTTTTCAACCAAGAAATAATAATAATATTTCTGCCGGCGTATCATAATAATCAATACTACAGTACGTGTATGGGTGGGTGGGTGGGTCAATACTACAGTAAGTGTATGGGTGGGTGGGTGGGTCAATACTACAGTAAGTGTATGGGTGGGTGGGTGGGTCAATACTACAGTAAGTGTATGGGTGGGTGGGTGTGGTTCAATACTACAGTACGTGTATGAGTGGGTGGTTGGGTGGGTCAATACTACAGTTCGTGTATGGGTGGGTGGGTGGGTCAGTACTACAGTACGTGTATTGGTGGGTGGGTTAATTGCACAGTACGTGTATGAGTAACTCAGTCGGTAAGGCTTTGGACTGCGGAGGGCAAGGTCCAAGGTTAAGAAAAATATTACGTGATTCGGACTCCACGATAATACTTATCCCACTGAGCCAACGGTCGGTACTACAATCGTTCGAAAAGCTTCACGTACTGGCCTGCAGGCCCATGTGAACTGATGAGTAAAAAGTTAAAGAAAAAAGAAAGAAAGAAAAGAATAATGTAAATATCCATATCCCTATTTCCTTTATTCCCCTCATTAACGGAAACAGATTTGAGATTGGGCAATTACGAAACTTTGTCTTACGAAATAAACGATGAGGAATAAATATAAATTATTTAATTCAACTTAGATTTATTAACTGAACTTTAACTTCAATATATAAACAAATTTATAGTTTTTAATTTAAAAAATGCATCATAAAATAATGAAAAATTTCATTTGAACCTTTAAATACTAAAATAAATTGTATTAAGATAATTTTTTAAATCATCCAAGACCTGTATGGATTCATATTTACACAGGGATCAAAACTTACTCAACAATCATTGGTAGGTGCTGGAGTTATTACAAACTATTTTCAAACCATCAAACACTCGATTTATCTAAAACTGGCTTTGTTGGTGCAAAAACTACATTTACATTAGCTCTAAATAAATTAGTTCATAAATTTGTACAATCTAAAGACATTTTGTTAATTTGTGATGCTAAATCAATAATTAAAGTGATTTATAATTATATAAATACAGAATCTAAAAACTGATTAATGCCGCCAATTTATTAAAATTTAAATTATTAAAATATAAATTTTATTTCAATGAATTCCTTCTTATGAGGGAGACAAAGGTAGTTGGACATTTACCATCATTACGTGAAAATTACCAATCACGACGTTTCGATTTGGTAAAACCCAAACTTTTTTCAAGTGCTAAAAACTAAATTACATCTACACAAACATGTTATAAAACTACGTTCTTAAACTAATAAACTTATCTACTTTAATAATTATCTACATTTTTACCTAGATACTAGAATGGGGTACAACAAAATAACTTATACTAAATATAAAATGTTAACAGGGTTAAATTTTTAAAACGCAAACAAACACCCACTGACACAGAAAAGCCTAAAGCATTCATGTCCATTCCCTATACGCCTAACCTTTCAGAAAAAATCAGACGCATAGCTAAGAAATACAAAATCAGAACATCATTCAACACACAAAACACATTAAGACAGTCTTTAACTAAAACTAAACCAAAGAATGAGGAGCAATCCTCCAAAAATGTGGTTTATTGTATTACTTGTGAATGCAATGAAAAATACATAGGGGAAACAAAGAGACCACTGGAAGTTAGGCTAAAAGAACACAAAAATAACATTAAAAAAGGAGACACTACACATTCTAAATTAGCTGAACATGCCTGGAATAATGAACACAGATTTAACTGGGATAACACTAAAATACTTCACAGGGAACCACATTTTTTTAAACGTAAATTCATCGAAGGTGCCTTTATGAAACTAAATAATGAACAAGTAATCAGTGAAAGTAGCATAGAAGTTAGACCCATGTGGGTTCCTTTACTTAAAAACACACTTGATAAAAAGTTCAATACACTCATGACATCATCTAACCAGAATCCTACACCACCTGCACCTACAACAATTAAACACCCCATGAGTCTACGGCCCCGTCCTCGTCCCCGTACCTGAGTCACCGCATTTTTGGCGATCTCGGAGCGGACGTCCCTGACCTCGTCAGTCTGTGTATGGTTGTTGTGAAGTGTAGTGTGTATGTTTGTCTCTTCCCCGTGTTTTATCACCTTGGAGGGAACTTCGTCGACACTGCATTTGGATTGTATCAACCTCACTTCGTGCCTGGGTCGTCTAGACGCCATCTTCACTGCGGGTCATAAGATTTCATCATTTTTGTAATATTTGATTATTGTATTGTTTTATTCCTAATGATTGTAGTCTTTTCAGGTTAAAATGTAATTGTAATAGTAGTCTCAGCCCTTCTTTTGTAATTGTAATAGTAGAGTCATATATATAATTTTTGTGCATGTTGAATGTTATTTTAAATTAATAGTGTTTTTCAGGTACCAAATATTTATGATTAGTTAATGAAATCTTATTTCAGTCTGATTTGAATATTAATTTTAATTGTGTTTTAAAATTTTTTTGTTAATATCGTGACCTTGACAGCGCCTAATTGGTTATATAATTTAACCCTGTTAACATTTTATATTTAGTATAAGTTGATTTTGTTGTACCCCATTCTAGGATCAAGGTAAAAATGTAGATAATTATTAAAGTAGATAAGTTTATTAGTTTAAGAACGTAGTTTTATAACATGTTTGTGAAGATGTAATTTAGTTTTTAGCACTTGAAAAAGGTTGGGTTTTACCAAATTGAAACGTCGTGATTGGTAATTTTCACGTAATGATGGCAAATGTCCAATTACCTTTGTTTCCCTCATATGATACTTCATCATTAACAAATGTCAAAAAACAAAGAATTCCTTCTTAATGTACCGTAAAAGGAAACGAATCAGCTGAAAAACTAGGTAAGGAAGGAGCAGCATACAACCCACCCTACAAAACCAATCAAACTCCCTTATTTTACTCATTGTTTATGTTATGAGATGTAAAGAGTCTGCAGAGGCTGTCGCCCTTACTGGTTGGAATCCCATTAGAAAACTTTTGTTTTCGAACCGGACATATGATCACGCGTATCCAAATTAAACGGTTATTTTTGAACAGATTTTTCCAAACAAATTACATTTTATCATGAATAAAATTGCGCGTTTGAATTGCTATGCGAATTCCTGATTGTTTTATAGACAAAATATTTAAAATATCTAGTTTGAAGTTTTTATTTTTACCCATTTTTCAAAACCAGGCGTATGTATTCATAATATCAAAAACAAACACAATGCGAAATATGATAACGTTTAAAAGGACATCTCAAACTCGTCTCTCTCACATTTCACCAGTAAATAACGAAAAATATATGGAAATGCAAATAACATTTTTCATATGGAATTAAAATCAACATGGCCGACAGCCTCTGTAGAATCTTTATACATTATTATTGACAACAAAAATTAATACATTAAAGTTCTATTCTCTGTAGCACCGTTTATTTTGCTTATTAAGCCATTTATGTTTTTGGATGAACTAAATAAAAAAACAAAAAATAAAATAAAACAAAACTTTCCATTACAATTAAATTATTTAACTACATTTCATTAAAGACAGAGTATTATTTATTTTTCAAATGTTACTCGGATTCGATTATTGTGTACCAAGTAACGTGTAAATGACGAGGTGAATAAACATGTGCGAAGCTTTGATGTTCCCATGTTGTAGAAGACCGATCACTATTGACAGAATATTGATGTTTCGATGGTGAAATGAAATGTGACTCACTAGTGAAATTGATACATATCCCTATCAAATTTGTGTCAAACACTTCTATCGTGTGTCAGGTGAAATATATTAAATTGGCGTACTTTGATATTTTTTACATATTATTATTGTTTTACATTATATTTAAACAGTTTCGATGTATGAACAGTTTGTGATAGTTGAAATATAGATTCATTCAAATTAAACAAATTAGATAAAAGGATAAAATAAACAAAGTAGGCAGACAAGGATAACATGATAAGGTAGAGATAGTAACATGATAGAGAGAGAGAGAGAGAGAGAGAGAGAGAGAGAGAGAGAGAGAGAGAGAGAGAGAGAGAGAGAGAGAGAGAGAGAGAGAGAGAGAGAGAGAGAGAGAGAGAGAGAGAGAGAGAGAGAGAGAGAGTAACCTTGAGGATTGTTAAACATATTGTGATTCTTATGCATTATTCAAGATACTAACCTTGAGGATTTTTAAACATATTGTGATTCTTATTTTAACATTATGCAAGATACTAACCTTGAGGATTTTTAAACATATTGTGATTCTTATTTTAACATTATGCAAGATACTAACCTTGAGGATTTTTAAACATATTGTGATTCTTATTTTAACATTATGCAAGATACTAACCTAGAGGATTTTTAAACATAATTATTGTGATTCTTATTTTAACGTTATGAATGTGATTTGTTCTTCAATTTTTATATACAGTAATTAATTCATGAGTAATTCATTAATTTCATATTTCATACATTGTGACCTACCTAACTCTCCCGGATCAAACCTAACTTAACCAAACCTAACTAAACAGAATATGACCTGGCTGACCTTATCGGACGAAACCTAACCTAACAAAATCTTACTGGACCAAACGTAACTTAATCAAGCTTAACTAAACAAAATGTTACCTTTTCTTCTTTGAGTTCTTATTGGAGTTTTTTTTTAATTATAAATAATTTTAAAAAATTCTCATTTGTTCCATTATTAAAGTTATATATTTTTGCGAGGCATTTCGCATACAATATAGGTATTATCAGACATCTAAAAAATTTTAAAATTATAATTTTTAAATTATTTATAATTTAGAATGTAGCCTACCTAACCTCACCAGCGGACCAAACCTTACTAAAAAGAATGTAACCTGCCGTACCTTACCGGACCCTACCTTAACTGGCCAAACCTTATTAACCAAACCTAACCTAACAGAATTCAATCTGCCTAACCTTATCGAGCCACACCTAACCTAACCAAACATTACCGGACCACATCTAACCTAACCAAACCTAACTAAACAGAAAATATTCTGCCTAACCTTATCGAACCAAACCAAACCTAACCTAACCATACCTTACTGGACCACACCTAACCTAACCAAACTTAACTAAACATAATTTAACCTACCTAACATCACCGGATCAAACTTTACTTAAACAGAATGTAACCTGCCTGACCTTACCGGATCAAACCTAACCTAACCAACTAAACCTTACCCTATCCTAACAAAACATATTATCTCTGAAACAGGATTATTTCGCTCAAACATTTAAAAAAAACTTTTGCCGTATTCAATATAATAACTACAATCATCCGCAAAATTTGAGTACCCACATCGCTGTATACAAAATATAAATGTTTACATTCTTCCCTGTAATTTTCCCCAGTTTTCCCATAAAAAAATTTCATAGTCATGTTTATTACTTATTTTATCTACTATGAAAAATATGTTTAGCCATCATGGTAGACATTGAGTCTAACATATCTACCATTAGTTTTAAATGAAACCGACTAATAATCAATAAAATAGTAGCTATAAAAGTAACTTTTTTATGGAATCAAACTTGGTATCGGATAGAACAAGATTGATCTCGATTACCAGTTGACATGAAACGAGTTTTTATGACAGGTCGTTCTCAGATATGGACATCATTTCACTTATTATTCATAGCTGTGAAGCGATTCCCTCATAAATTTTAAATGGGATTTGTCATGGTTTTATAGCTTATAGAAAATATTTCTATTCGTTATGATTCTATAAAATATATAATCTGTTTTATACAATTAATTAGCAGAATGTATTGTTTTCAATTACGTAAAGTTAGGTAACATTAGAACTCCTAAAATAATGCTTAAAAAAGACTATTTAAAATTGGCTTTAGATTAAAAAAAATATTAGTAATGAACAAACATTTAAGGTATTGCTTAAAATAAATTATAAACTAAACCGATACAAATACATCGACTTTCAAAGCTAACTTCAAAATCTCAAATTGTTCAAGTAAACGTATGTTATAAGAATTATATTATAATTCAAATTGGTCGGTAGATTAGTTGGTTAACTCCCAGCTTCATAAGCTAAAGGTTCTCAGTTCGATCACAATCAGAATCATAACACATTTTGAAAGAGACGAGCTGATAATCACCGGCTGTTCATTTGTCATTGGGCCATTAGTTAATGACACTTTCTAAGGAACAGTCGGCCTTAGTTTATAACAATGACTACACTCGCTTACCTCATTCGAAATCATGGTACTCATTCGAAATCCATATTCACCCATATCTTGACGATCGGTGTCTTAGGAATAAATAAAAATAAGTAAATAATCACTTGTAACAGTATTAAATATTTATTAGTTTATTTTTAGCACTAAATGAGGAACCATTTCCAATGGTTAAAATATATAATTTTCTTTCATAGAGTTTAAGGATGTCCTATGACAATTTAAACAAGAGTAATGAGTTAGAATCAAATATTTTAAAAGCATGCATGCATTGAAGTGGTAGAAAGATTGCAGAAAGTTCGTGTCTGGGAATAGAATCTCTAAGAAAATCAGAGTCGGATGGAACTTTGAGTAAAATTCCTTGTAAGATATAGATGGAACTCGTAAACCTGAGTAGTGTATCCATCACATCCCTATGTGAGCGGATTGTCTGGAAGGGTCCAATCCTCGCCTACGTAAATTATCTACGAATTTCTTACAGCACTTTAATATTTATAAATATGTATAAAATAATAATAGTCAACAGGTAATACATTGAAATAAGTGATTATTACTATGGATTTTAATTGAGATCGTTAACCTTAATGTTGACTTATAATAAAAATGAGTAGATAACATGTGAAATAAACAAATGGTTAAAGAAGTTGGCACAAACGTTACCCATATTAAACACTAAACAATCAAAACTTTCAAAATCACCAGTTTGATTCCCAAATATGCTTTTTGCCATTAGTAAAAAACTAGTCAAGGTTTAAACGATGTTTACTAAAATATTTAAAATTGTAATTCACATCTTAAATGAAAATTTAATTAAAATCGTTAGAACTGTTTTTGAGAAAATTTCATTTTTGTATGTATTTTGGCCATAAAAAATAAAAGAAACTAAAATTTCGAAAAACATGAAAAAACATCTAGGCACATTGGCTAAATACATTTAAATGCCAAATTCCATAAAACATTAGTCCATCCGTTAGTCTCCAGTGAACTGCACATACATACACACAGACAGACACACATACGGACAGACACCATAATTTTTTCAAAAAAAAAAAAAAAAAAAAAAACACTTTTTGGGTTTTGGGGACCCTAAAATGGATTTTTAGATGAAATTGTAAAAAAGAGATTTTTGGACGATCACAATACTTTATGCTAACGCATATACGAGAAAGTAAAATAGTAATACAGGTAGTAGAGTCAAGTGCGTTGTTAGAACTACGGTTATATTAAAAGATGTTTAACTTTAAACAACACACTTCAAAGTAAAATGTGTAGATTATAATTTACACCATTTAAAAGAATCAATTTTGATTTTGTGATTAAGACACTTATATAATCCGTTGTATACAAATTATATATATTTTTACTACGAATGAGAAACTTCTTTCTTAAAAGATACCTAAGATTATCTTTATGTTTCTAAATTTATTGAAATGTCCTACCTAGTTTTTATCTCATATAACCTCATATATATATATACAAAAAATGAAAGAAAGACGTTAACACATTTGAGCCATTGAGTAATTGGCTTTCCTCGATATTCAAAGTAAGGTGCAAATTTGCGAACTATTTACCATAACAACTCCAAATTTTACTTTTAGAATACATATATTTTGAAATTATGTTTTTTCGTATATAGGTAAAATACAACTAGCTAAAATTGTATAATGAATCTATCGAAATTTATTCTTTCATATCACTCATAGTTATTTTACATATATTTGTTTATAATTTTATTACTAAGAAACTGCTCGTAACGATATAAATAACTCAGAGTTGAAAATCATTATGTAAAATAACACAATTAATCAAGAAGTTTATACTCACCTAAGGAAATAAGAAAAACTTTTTATAAAGTTGGTTGAGATTTGGTTGTATTTTATGAGATTAAAACTAAAAATTAATCGAACATATGTCCACATTTTACATGTTTTTAATTGAAATAAATTGAACACGTTGATTTAAGGCATATTATTGTTAATTGAACGTATTTTTTAAACTAAAAACGAATTTAAAATCTATTTTGGCTAATGATAATTTATTTTTGAAATATGACAAGGAAACCATTTTCGTGGTGATGCCCTTCTACTGGCGATATTTTCAATGATAGTACAAGCAACCACTAACACTAGAAAAGTATTTTAAAATTTTTTTCACTGAAAGGAAAGCTGGCAAGCCCTCCTAGAGGACAGGCACCAGAATTTAACTCAACATTGAATTCATGTACAGGTTATGTTAAGTTAGAGCATGTTAAGCTATGTTACATTCACGAAGTGTATTATTACCATCATTCTTAACTCAGATCGTTGCTTCTCTGACGTGTAGTTTATTTTTTAAATTTTTCAAACTATATAATACATTATTGTTTAGGGACTACGTAACTTCGTATAGTTAAGTTGCTCATATTGTTTATGTGGCTTTCATGTCATCATACCAATGAGTATCTATCATTTATTTAGACTGGAATTTACACCAACATTAGATAATCTATTGTAGTTATATAAACTATTCTACTAATATTTAGTTCAAATTCTTTTGGATAAAGGAAGATTTTTACAATTAGTTGATCAGCCAGGTATTACATGGATGACGTCAGCTCATACTCATTACAGCTTTCAAAACCTTGTCAGATCTGCATTAATATTGTTACAGTGACGAGAGCAATTATAGGGGATATAGTTTAACTATTGTCTTTATAATACACAAAATATAAATACATTTTTTCAATACTAAAAATATAATTTACTACTTAAGAACAATCATAAGTTTGTTTATCTTATAAACTTACTTGTTTATTTACAATCAATTAACTATTGAAACTAATTGAATATAAAATATATCCTATTACATCCATATAGGGTGCGTGGGTTAGTATATCAAGTAATATGTAGAGAAGATAGGTAGACCCAACATAGCATATGTGTTGGTTACTTTTTAAACTTTATCAATGAGAAAGAGGACGCTATTTGACATTTAATGAAGTGTTAAATAATTGTTTTATTATTATTCTCATTAAATATAAACTTAGGATATATTCTATAAAATATTATTAGAACAATATGTTTTGAATGTTACTTATTTAGTAAATGTGAAAGTAATTTTGCGAATAAGGTGTGAAAAAGTGTATTTAAGGAATTTTCTATGGTAAGAATACTAAGAAGTGGTTTTTGTAATAGTTTAATAAAATTTTAAACCCACCCGCCCACCCATACACCTAGAGTGGTATTGACCCACCCGCCTACCCATACACATACAGTGGCATTGACCCACTCATCCGCCCAAACACGTACATTTGTATTGATCCACCCGCCCACCCATACACGTACAGTGGCATTGACCCACCCGCCCACCCATACACGTACAGTGGCATTGACCTACCCGCCCACCCATTAACATACAGTGGTATTGACCCACCCGCCCACTCATAGACGAATAGTGGTACTTGTATTATACCACTGTACTTGTATGGTTGGGCGGGTGGGCCAGTACCACCGTGCTTTTACGGGTGGGTCAGTTACACCGTGCCTGTACGGGTGGGTGGGTGGGTCAGTAACACCGTGCCTGTATGGGTGGGCGAGTGGTCCTCTGTTTCCTTCTTCTTTGTGCTAGGTATAAGCTGTCTGCACTCAAGAGTGTTAACCAATTTGAATACTATTGAATACATAGAATACAAAATGTATACTATGTATTCAAAACATAGTATACATTTTGAATACGTAGGCTATTTTATTATTTAAGTACTGTATAACTTAAATTAATATTTTGATTTAAAATGTATACAAAATATTAGTTATATTTTATTTTAAATATATTGAACATACGTAGGTAATTATTTAACATACTGCAAGAGAAACTTACATTCGCAAAATAACTGTATTTGCTAACATAATCCTCAATGTGCTGCCCAATAAAGTAGACATTATAAAAACGGTCTGGACTGATGAAATCAAACTCGTTTTTTGAGAGTGAACGAGATTGTTCATGAATATACCATGCTGTGAATAAAATTTTTACAACATACGTTCCCATCGTTTTCCTTCATTACCTGGTGCCGTTACGTGAACACTTTTTAAATTTACTATTTTTTTCGTAGAAAGTTAAGCAGAAAGTTACTAAAAAAACTGATAGTAGAATAAATACGTACTAATTCAAACATTATAGTAATTACGTTATAGTACAAAATGTCATATTTAATTTTATTAGCGAATCAGTCCCTAAGAATTTTCTTGAGCATCCTAGCTGAAAAGAATACAATCGAATATTATTATTTTTAGAAGAAAGGCTAGCTTAAAACATGAAGAAAGGTCCAGTACCTTTGACCGGAGGGTTCAGGTGTTATCGCAAGATCGAGCGTAATTGTTCCTTAGATGGGTGACCACTGGGAGACCCCTTCCTTACATATAGCCCGCCCACCTGGTCACTAGTGGTGGTTCGGAAGTCACCATTAAGCCATTGGTGCCCAGGTTTAAGTGTTAGAGAGGGCTTCTTAGCTTTAACTTCTTCTGGTAAATAAGACCTCCTTTTACTTCAACTGCATTAGATTAACATAAAATCTTAAAGGTAAATGACAGTGGGAAAAAATATCAGTATGTACAAAATAATCTGGGACCCATACTAGTGGCCCTAAAAGCTTCCTAAAAAAACAGATTCATGTAACAGCATAAAAATGCTAGCGGGTAATATTTATACTTTTGTAAGAACTGCGTAGTTTTAGTGTGGATTTAAAACTAATTGAACTTTTACATAGTAAAAACACCTGTTCATTAAAAACAATTCGTAATTTGTTTATTGTGTTCCTTTAAAAGTCCTGCTATAACGGTGTTCAAAAGTTTCGACGGATTTGGCACGTGAGGCGTGCAAGGATTTCCCATATTTTGTTATTTAGATGAGATGGATTGAATATTAAATTACATAAAGGTAAACTAAATATAATACCTGTTGTACTTAAGTGTGTCAACCACTTTGTCTGTTCCTGGCCAACGAGATAGCTCCATGTCAAGATGCCGATCCAGGGATAAGTGTTCGGCGGACAAAGTCGTGTTTACTTTGTGCGACCAGCTGTAGTCCTTTCAGATGATGTGGATCCAACGAGTAAACATTATAAGAGTAGTAAAAATATTAAACGCTATAAAATATTAAACGCTATAAAAACTGAAGGTTAAGTATTTCTTAAATAAAATGGTATTAATAAGTACTCAATTGTACCTGGTTCTGGTAAAAAAAAAAAAAAAAAACTAAAGGTGAAAGTAAAATAAGTTATAAATGCTAAGAAAAAGCATTTGTATATTCACATGTTTTACAGAGAAACTGCACTCATCAGTTACCTTGGCCTGAAGGCCTGAGAATAAACCTTAAGACCTTTTCCGTTAATTCACTACCACTACATTTTTTATTGCAATTACGGTTAGGTTAGGTTAGGTTAGGTTATGTGGCTACTAAGTTGATCACAAACTTGTAAATCCTATGATTGATTTACCACCGAATGCGCTCTTCGTGTGAAAGTTCTTGGAAAGAATAAGACAATCCCAGAAACATCGGATTCCTAGCGGATAAGGAATACCAAAGTGGACGTAAACATGACTGGGGAACAGTTTTTAGAGCAATAGAATATTTAAAAGTGGTAGTGATTTACCGGAAACGAAAAGTAGTGGTAGTTAATTAACGAAAAAGATTCGAAACTTACTCAACGAGTAAAATAATGACAGTTAGCTCAGTTGGGAGTTAAAACCTTGGACTCTGCACGGAACAGTCTGAAGTCTTAGCCCCTAAGCCACTAACTTAATGTTATTAGTAAACTATTGTCATTTACTCGCTATTGATTATTACTTAGCTGCACTTTATTTCAAACCTATACCAAAGAAAACAAATCAGGTATATTATTTGTAAGAAGGAAAAATTATTTTGCACGTTTTGATAGTGTTTGTACAAATGTTATTGTGATTGATTTTTGTAAAATAAATTTACTATTTTCAGACCAGAGGGACTACAAAGGAATGAAGCTGGAATTGAACTACGCTACTAGTGTTTTATATTTTAAATGCATTAATTGCACTACATGGAATCACTGAAAGTTTTAGTTTTATCCATATTACTTTAATATTAATAATTTCTTATATTTGTAAACTTATAGTGATCTTGTTGTAAATTAATCTGTATACTTTAAGAGAAAATTTACGATACGTTTTTATGAGTATAAAAACATGTGGTAGTGAACAATAGGTTTAATTAACTATGATTGACATGTTTAAATTTCTAAACCGATTTAAAATGTTACAAAAACATTTTTTGCATTTATTTTTGAAGATATATTTTGCCAATATTTCAGAATCTGCACTAATATAATACATTGATACCTTTGTACGTTGAAAATAGAGCTTAAATTGGTTTGCTATACTGGTTTTTTAACACATTTAAAATCAATTTTTAGAAACTCGTTTGGTTTGAAAATGTAAAGCTTTGTCTTAAAACGTTTTTAGCACCTATCTAATCCATTTTATCTTTAAGTGTACAAAAATATCATGTGAACTTAAGCAACTCACAAGTTACTTATTTGCTAGATAAAGTGGAGTATTTCACGGATATATTACATAATGACGTAGTTGAAGGTCTTAAGAAACGATAACGTGCTTGATATTGGAAATAAACCAATGACTGGAGCTGTCATAAAATGGAGCTGTCGTAAGGGATGTTATGGTTCTGACATACTTAAATGGCATTCAAATAAACTCAGCATCATGTTACAATCTTCTTCTTCGATAAGATACAAAATACAGATTTTTGCAATTATCGTTTTCAATAACAAATGAAGACAAGAATTGCTTATTTTTAAAAGAATACGTTTGTTTAAAATTTTGAACTAAAGAGAAGTGTTACTTACGTAAGTTTATTCAAATAAAAAAATGTTTAAATAAAATATCATGTTAATAAATTTCGGTAAAATAGGTTTACTATCCTGACATCTAAGAACTCACGAGAGAAAGGTTTAAAAATTTTTAATCGTGAAAGCTAAACAAAATAATTAAAGAAATTCATCTTCCTGAATCCAAAAGTGTATATAAAATGCCATTAAAAGTATTGATTTCTGGAAAAAAAACTCCTCTAAAACCATTCATTTATTAACTCTAATTTAATTTATTTCCTTCTAAAATTGTTTTCTGTTAATATTTAGTGCATCATAAATATAAAACGTTTTTCGCAGACTTTTAATATGAAACACTGTTTAAAATATTATATAATATTACTATCGTAAAATATAATGTCACTTGTTAAAATGTCAGTTGATTTATGTGTATAGATCATATTTTATAAAACAAAACCACCAATCCCATAAAAGTACGTTATTGGATGTAAACATATTGACAATGTGAGTGCTTTTAGAGAGGTTAATGCAATAACTCCGTTAGTGACGTGAACAGAGATGGTCCGTGGAGTGATTCAATTTACATGGCAATTACCGGAGCTCAGAATACCTTCCAAGTGTGTCCAGATTTACGTGGAGTGGACTTAGGCAAATGTAGTTACTGACGTGAACAGAGATGGTCCGTGGAGTGATTCATTTTACATAGCAATTACCGGAGCTCAGAATACCGTCCAAGTGTGTCCAGATTTACGTGGAGTGGACTTAGGCAAATGTAGTTACTGACGTGAACAGAGATGGTCCGTGGAGTGATTCATTTTACATAGCAATTACCGGAGCTCAGAATACCGTCCAAGTGTGTCCAGATGTACGTGGAGTGGACTTAGGCAAATGTAGTTAGTGACATGAACAGAGATGGTCCGTGGAGTGATTCAATTTACATGGCAATTACCGGAGCTCAGAATACCTTCCAAGTGTGTCCAGATGTACGTAGAGTGGACTTAGGCAAATGTAGTTAATGGTTTAACCAACTTTAAACATACGAATTGTTATTAAAAATTGAGAGCATTTCAGGGGGTCGGTAATAATACTTTAGTTTCATACAAAAGTCATAATTTTGATAGATATTATTTCTATAATGCTTTCAAATATGTTACAGATATTTATTTTAAATAATATACTGTTTAATTTACAATTATCAAAATATAAATATTGTTTCTCCTAAAAGGAAAATTTTGTTTTATTTTTTACACTGATTAGTGCGGGATTTCACTACCCTAAAATATAATATCTGTAAGTCCTTTAAAAACATATAACTGTAAGTAATCGTCAGTTTAACAGCAGAAGAACTGTTTTCACGTGCTGCGATGAAAGGGGATGTTTACACGATAAAAGAGTTGTCGGGTTACCTTTGCAGTAAGCTCTAAAACCTTCTTTGGGAACCAAACAGCTGTTGGCAACACTCTTATAAATACAGCTTATTTATAAGCTTTTTTTAAACACCAAAAGTGTATAAATAAACTAAGACATATAAATTATCTTTTCTTATGGTGAATTTGTAATTGTTTATGTTTTGTATTCTTCATAATCTGTCTAGGCCTAGTTTTTGACATCTATCTGACCAAGAGTAGAACAATAAGCCATGATTATTATTATACTTAGTTTTTTTCATTAAAAAAATCAAGTGAGGGTTTACATAAGTTCATTGAAAAAATATAACAAGGAAACAAAGTACTATAGTGATTGACTTCGGTTAGATAAGTTTACCATCCTCAAACCTAAGGACCCATGAGGAGATTTGGAGAATTTTTTCGTAATTTAATTTATATATATTCTGTTACATAATTTGATAAATTCTATAATGTGTTTCATTTAAAGTAACCAAACAAGAAATTGGAATTTATTAAGGTACCCCAATTATAATCGTTCTATATTGTTTGTTACTATGGATAAATTAAAATTATATAAACGTATGCTTGTTTGTATGAGAAGACAAAAATAACTTGAATCATTTGCGTACTAATAAAATCTACGTTTCTAGAGAAAGTGATGTAGTTTTGTGTAATCACAATTCTAATTGACCCAGTTTTAGGTTATTTACTTCCCCTCTCGCCGTAGGTTTCTCTCATAACTCTGCCGTCTAACTTTAGGCATTAATTGCCAAGTTAGGGGACAACCCGCTTCCAGCAACAATGGGTAAATAAATGAAAACCTTGCTTAAACATTATTACTGATTCAAGAGTTGCCGTTTGAACGTTGAGTGGCATGTATCCATCAACCTGTGAGGGTCATGCTCTAGCCCAATCCGTTGTCAAGATATATTTACAGTACAAGTAAACGTCACACAACACAAATTTATTACAATATAAGTACAAAATGCACATATATATATTACAACACAAGTACAAAATGAACAAATATTATGGTGATCGATTTCGGTGAACCACGCTCACCTTCCTCAGACCAGAGGGATTCACAAAAGAATGGAAAATGGTGTTCAACAACTCAATTTATAGGCCTATGATCACGTGACCCCATTGGCTGGAATCGTCAAAATGGCGGCTGCTGTGATATTATTGGTTAATCCCTATTGGCTGTTACTTCTGTTCTTTTTAGTTGCTGAAAATACAGTATTAAAAACTATTTCGGAATCAAAATTAACCTGTTCATTCATTAATTTATCACGATCCTTACATTTTTCTTTAAAAATAAATAACTCTTCCCAAGCATTCATAAGCATTCGACAGTTCTTACAAACTTTTAGAATATCTACATTGTCATCTATTTTATTCAAATTGTGGCTACAATTCAGAAGGTGTTAAGCTACATTAGATCTTTCAGGTTTCTTGTTTTTAAAAGCGGAGACATGGTTTTTATATCTATTGCTAAAATTTACAGTCTGACCTATATACATAGATATATTTTAAAAGATAAAATATATTAAAAAGATATAATTTACAAAAAAATACAAACAAAATTACCAATTATCAATAATTAATTTTAAAAATTAGGAAAAATCATAAAGTACCTTCTTCATGTTGTGTGTTTACGAAACAGCAGTTTTTAAAATGCAAATCCTGATATCAGAGTAACGTTTAATTGAGCTGGATAAGAATAAAGTTAATGTACCTGGTGGGAGATTGGGAAAGTTCGTAGGGGACTTAAAGTGTTCATATTTTTAAGAGATAGGCCACTAGGCACGTTATGAGTCCGCAGTTTGGGGAGATAAGCTGTCAGTAACTTAAAGTTTCCGTAGTGTGGAGGGATAGGCCGTAAAGAACTTGACTAGTCCGTTCGATGATTATTGATCAATAAAACAACTAACCAAGCTAATTAGTTGTTTTATTGTTTTTAGCTAATTGGTGTTAGTTGTTTTATCCTTACACCACTGTGTAAGGATAAGTGGAAGGGTTAATCCCATCAGTAAAAACTGTGTAAGGATAAGTGGAAGGGTTAATGCCATCAGTATAAACTGTGTAAGGATAAGTGGAAGGGTTAATCCCATCAGTATAAGCTGTGTAAGGACAAGTGAAAGGATTTATCCCATCAGTATAAACTGTGTAAGGATAAGTGTAAGGGTTAATCCCATTAGTATAAACTGTGCAAGGATAAGTGGAAGGGTTAATCCCATCAGTATAAACTGTGCAAGTATAAGTGGAAGGGTTAATCCCATCAGTATAAACTGTGCAAGGATAAGTGGAAGGGTTAATCCCATCAGTATAAACTGTGCAAGGATAAGTGGAGGGGTTAATCCCATCAGTATAAACTGTGTAAGGATAAGTGGAAGGGTTAATCCCATCAGTATAAACTGTGCAAGGGTAAGTGGAAGGATTAATCCCATCAGTATAAACTGTGCAAGGATAAGTGGAAGGGTTAATCCCAGCAGTATAAACTGTGCAAATATAAGTGGAAGGGTTAATCCCATCAGTATAAACTGTGCAAGGATAAGTGGAAGGGTTAATCCCATCAGTATAAACTGTGCAAGTATAAGTGGAAGGGTTAATCCCATCAGTATAAACTGTGCAAGGATAAGTGGAAGGGTTAATCCCATCAGTATAAACTGTGCAAGGATAAGTGGAAGGGTTAATCCCATCAGTATAAACGGTGCAAGGATAAGTGGAAGGGTTAATCCCATCAGTATAAACTGTGCAAGTATAAGTGGAAGGGTTAATCCCATCAGTATAAACTGTGCAAGGATAAGTGGAAGGGTTAATCCCATCAGTATAAACTTGTTTTACTTTTAATTTACTAATCACCTTTCCCTAAAGCATTAAATAAGTTAAAATATATTTATTTGTTACTTGCAATGATGAACAAACCGTGTAAGTAACAATGCATAATATTTGTAAGAGGAATTTTACGTATAGAGCAGTTTTTTACCTAGTTCGGTGAAACGAGATTGAATTAAGACAAAATCTGCTCAGTACAAGAAGGGTGTGTTGATGAATTAACTGAGGCACTGATGACCACTGAGGCTCTACTCTAATTACCTCTGATTCTACAATTTCTCTCTTGAGGTTGAACTACTTTTGGGATTGTTTCACCAAAAATATATCCTTTTTAATACGAAACAAACCATTTACCATACTTAATTTAATGCTATACATTAGATTAATTTTAAATCGCTACTTTTACATCTCTCCGTATCTTGATTTTAGTTTTTTTAAATTTTTATATCATCAATAAATATTTTTTATACCGCAATAATTTAATATTAGAATAGAAGTAAACTATTATAATAAAGGTGTATCAAGTTCAATAACATACTATTATATGCATTTAACAATCCCTGCGTATCTACCATAGGTCTGAAGATGATAAATGTTTGCTAAACGATACGAGTGTTACCATCTTGTGTTTATAAGTCTATTGTTTTACATGCTTGTAGTTTAATGAGCACGTGATTATTAAATAAACAAAATATTATTAAATTATCTTGTTTAACATCAATAAAAAAATAACATTTTGGTATATATACTGTAATTGTATTTTTCAATAGCATGAAATATAAATAATTTAAAAGCTTTTGAGTAATATATATATATATATATATATATATATATATATATATATATATATATATATATATGTATTTTATTTTATTTTTTTGAAACAATTAACGAATTTCACAAGTTTAACACAACAAAAGTATTAAATTTATTGGCCTAATTTTGCAAACTCAGTGAAGTTAGGGCTACGAACTTCTCTCTAACACTTAAATTGATACAAACGGACTAAGGTTACATACATTCTTACCAACAGTGACCGGATAGACGTGCAGCATGCAAAATCGGAAACCCATCCAAGAAACAGTTACTCTCGATTTTTCTTGGAACCGTTATCTTGCGGTAACGTTAAAACTCTTCGGACAAGGCACTGTGATTTTATACGAACTATTTTTAAAAACTGTAATGCATAACAAATAGTGTAAACAATGATGTATGATAACTTTTGCATACATAATTTGAGCAGAAATATAATACATCTCATTAATGAAATGAATTTATTTTATTAAGACAAAGGCTTGCCCGACAAAGAAGGTTATGTTCGTTAATTAACCGTTGCACTAATGACCGCAACCAACTTCTCACTTCAGTTTGAAAATGTCCTTTTAGATTTATGTTTTTCTAAAACTTATTAGCGTCTTTTTTCCACATTAAACAAACCTTAAATACTTAATTTAATGTAAGACATTACATATAGTTCAATAAATATATTTCTTGGCATCAAAGAATACAAATATCTTAAATTTTTTATTTGATTTATTTTGATAACAGTATTCAAAAGACTAAATAATGTAAAGAAGGTTAGATTTCTCATTAGAAAAATAATCGGTATATGCCATGAAGAAGTATATTTTACAAAAGTTTAAACCAAAAATGTACATTTAAGTGCCTTCTATCAATGAACGCGGATGAATATATTTATTTATATTAATATTGTTTAACATCTTAATTTAGAATACCGAGTATGAGGTCACGCTACAGAATGTCAATAAGCCCAACTATTATGGCGGTTTAATCATTCAGTCGATAATTCCTCCGATCTGAGAATGGCGAAGTGTTTGCCGATTTCGATTTTAAATTACGAGTGTTTGATTTTGCAGTTTCACTTGTTTATAGATTCAAAGAGCACTAGATTTTCTAACTTAGAAAGTAGTTACATAATAGCCTGCTAAAAAGTATAAATTTGTGAATATTAAATCATAACACAAAAAATAAATAACAAGGATGATAATGATAATGTTCAATAGCTGGGTTGAAGAAATAAATTCTATGAAAATTATTTTGTTTTATTTGTTTAACATAAAAATGTAGTAAAGAATTACATATGTCTATTGTAATAAGTGAACAAGAAAATAACTATGTTTGATAGTAACATTTACTACTGTCAGACTTCAATGCTCACGATTGAAAGTTTCAGCTTATTTCATGGTAATTAAAAATAATAATAAAAAACATGCATCCTCCTGAACACAAACATCTATCAAATAAGATACTAACTAAAATCGTTCGTTCGAGAAATCAATATTTTTATCTATTTAACATTACAAAAGTATTTATTAAATGTTTAGTATATGAAACAGAAAAATATATCCTTACATTTTTGAACTGTACAACCATTGCCTTATGAAAATAAGGAAATCATAAAATATAATCGAATAGAAAAAAATAACAATTGATTTATGTTTAGAGATGACATTTTAACAAATAAAACCAGCAATCTCATAAAAGTACGTTACTGGATGTAAACATGTTTACAATTTGAGTGCTTTTAGAGAGGTTAATGCAACTCCATTATTGACGTGAACAGAGATGGTCCGTGGTGTGATTTATTTTTACCTTCCAAGTGTGTCCAGATGTACGTGGAGTGGACTTAGGCAAATGTAGTTAGTGACGTGAACAGAGATGGTCCGTGGGGTGATTCATTTTACATGGCAATTACCGGAGCTCAGAATACCTTCCAAGTGTGTCCAGATGTACGTGGATTGGACTTGGGCAAATGTAGTTAGTGATTTTACTAGCTTCATTTTGAAACATCGTGATAACCTCATAGCATTTCATTTCAAAGTTATCATATTTATTTGTATTATTTATTTATTTATCTTTAAATACAACATAACATGCTTTTTGCCTAGTTACAATGTAGAATTATAATTCATTTTATATCTATAATAGAGAAGTTCATGATTGTCCTTTTACTTTTTCTTCGTGCAACAACTGTAATAAAACTACTAATAATAAACAAGTAATTATTGACAACAAATTATATAAATATTAAACATGCAAATAGAAAACAAAATAAATAAATAGGATGGTAAAATATAGAAATAGTTGCTAAATAAATAACACATATTAATATAAAGTCATGACATAAATAACAAATACTAACATAAATATTTAAATATCATAATTCTAATTAAAATCAAATATTGAATACAACGCTTTTAAAACACATTATCTTGAACAAATTAATCCATATATATATACTAAAGATATTTATTTTATATAATCTCTATATATAAAGGAGAAAGTCATCACTCACTCATCACTAAGTCTCCCACTTCCCGTCATCCTACAGAGGTAAAACTTAGTAAAAATGTTGTTTGCAGGCTAAATAGGAAAACATAAGTATTTTCATCTGATAAAATTCTCCTAAGGGGTAGAAACCGCCTTAAATATGTTGCACAAGGATATCATTGGGTTGATTTTGTAAATTATTAACAGCTGTTTTGTAAAGAAATAAACTTGTTTAAATTTTATTTTTGACATTTTGTCAAACAGATGAAAAAATTAATTATTGTTTACAATTAATTACACTTTATCTATATATTTGATCTCTATACATTTGTAAAATCTATTTTGAAAATTTACAATATTGAGATAACCGTGTTGAAATTCCCCTAAATCAGACTTATAGGGTTTTCTGGACCATACAAATTTGCTATCTAGAAGAATAGCAGCAGGTTGAGATTTTATATTAGAGTGATGGTTTACTGGGAACCACGGGAGAAGGGAAACGCAGAGTATAACCCCGTAGCGAAGCCAGTCTGCCAGTATAATATATGATTTACAATGATTAAAAAATAATGTTCATTTTAGAAGGAAATTTTTTTTCTATTCCCCTTTACTTTAGTTGGAGGATTCCGCTACTTCAAAACATAAAACCAGCCAGACTTAATGCGCTTTTCAGTTTTACTATATAAGAACTGTTTTCACGTTCTGTGGTGAAGGGGATGTTTACACGATAAAGGTGTTGTTGGGTTACCTTTGCAATAAGCTCAAAAGCCTTCTTTGGGAACTGAACAGCTGTTGGCAACGTTAACACTCTTGTAAATACAGTTTATTTACCACCAACAGTGTATATATAAAATAAGAATTTTAAATTAACTTTTAAAAATAGGGTAATTTTTTTATTTGTTTATATTTTTTCACTACACTACCATGAGTTTAGCTGTTTTAGTTATGTGTTTACAACCTGCGAAACATCATATTTTCAACAGCTGTCTATTGTTTACTACCGAAAGTAACATTGTTTACAACCGAAAATTTTCCACAGTCAACAACACCTGTTAAATTCCGTAGTGTAGTGAAAAGTATCGTTCAAAACTCGAGTGAATAGTATATTTCATAACAAGAGTGGAAAGTGGGGTTTTGCATGTTCGAGACCGTATGTTTGAAGTGCGAGACTTGTCGAGCACTTCGAATGGTTGAGAACATATAAAACACTTTCACTCGAGTTTTGAACGATACTTTTCACTACACTACGGAATAAAAACAGGTGTTGTTGACTGTGGAAAATTTTCGGTAGTAAACAATAGACAGCTGTTGAAAATATGATGTTTCGCAGGTTGTAAACACATAACGAAAACAGCTAAACTCAGTAGTGTAGTGAAAAGTGTTTTGTATGTTCTAGACCAATTGAAGTGCTCGACAAGTCTCACACTTCAAACATATGGTCTCGAACATGCAAAACCCCACTTTCCACTCTTGTTATGAAATATACTATTTACAACTCGTAGTTTTAAACAATATTTGTCTAATTTCTTATCCTCTATCTGACCAAAATACTGACAATTCCCCTTGGATTGTGACGTTTAAGAGTAAAAAGAGTACTATTTTTCTGTAATTATCTTTTTTAATATATTATATTATTGGGTGAGAATGTTTTAAAATAGCTAAAGAAAAATTGGTGCAAATTAAAATACAATAATTTATTACTTTAATCTTGAAGATGAGGATGCGTTAATGGGTAGTTCGAATGAGTAGTTGTTAAGAAATCCTGCATGACACCACTCAGAATTTCAATTTTAACTGCGCCACAGTTCTAGAATTTCTCAAATGTTGACTAGTTTTACATAAATACAATCACATCAACGTATGAATCGTACCAAAGCAAAGCACGTACGTAAGCAAAGGTTAGGTTAGGTTAGGTTAGGTTAGGTTAGGTTAGGTTAGGTTTGTTATTTGAGCGCACAAATAACAAACAACCAGTGTGTAAATTACTTGTCCAACAATAAAAACTATGTTTCTAAGGGAGAATAATTGTTAGTTTTTTAATAAAAAATCTGATTGACCCAGTTTTAGGTTACCTACTTCCCCTTTCGCCCTAGAGTTCTCTCATAACTCTGCTGTCTAACTTTAGGGATTAATTGCCAAGTTAGGGGACAACCCGCTTCCAGCAACAATGGGTAATTAAATGTTTGCTTAAACATTATTACTGATTCAAGAGTTCGCGTTTTACTGTAGAGAAGACTGTCAAATTTATGTTTTATCTTGTCTAAAATGTGTATTTAATGTTTTATACATTTGCTCAACGATTGTTTCATTCCGTTTGCATCTGTCACTCTACAGTTTAAATCATGCAAAATATCTCCTTGGTAATCGATCATAATACTGTATTGGGTTCCTGTCTATGTCCCATTTTGCCTGCTTCTCCTGTCCTTAATACTTAAGTTACGGTTTTGTGCTCTATTATATTAACAATATGGCTGAATTTGTATCTAAAATTTTGCATGACATGTTTATAAACTGGGAATTCGGCGAGTTGTTGGTTCGATTGACTAAATCAAACTCGATGTACTTTTATTGAACATACGTTTTATGTAAGTTCAACTGTTAAATGTAGGAATGTTAGTTTCATCATTTTAGTTTTATTTTTCGGATTGTTAATATCCCCTTTTGTACAATAAAAGTAGTTCAAAGTATTTTCATTTCATGCCTTTTTTGAGTTATGAAGGTTTCTCATATTTTTAAACACCGTTTTATTTTGAACGCGCTTCGCATGTCAGGATTAGATACTAAGAAGCATGTATCCTTTGGATTTGTACAGCATTCCTTAAGATTCAAAATATGACCATTGTGTGATAGGGTAGATCATAAGAATTTCTTTTGTTATTTTCATAGAGCATGTAGGTTACCTCTACAGAATTTGAGTGTGTCAGTTTGGGGAAAACAGTTTTAAATTGCATAATTTGCCCATTGGCTTTGTAAATAGAAACTAAATTTATATAACTCAAGTTATAAAAACAAAATTCTATCCTAATGAAAATTATCAAACTTTTAATTGAGTTGATTTTCCGGAAGTTGGAGCAAACTTTTAAGGAAGTTGACATTTAAAGAAGGTCTTATTTTACCATTTAAAGTTATGGCTACGAGTCATAGAACTTGGGACCAACAGCCTTAAGGGGGTTCGCCCGGGCGCCCAGTTTAGTGGTCTAAGGAATTTAGTTCTAGATTTTATCGTAACTGCTGTTAAGAGTAGTAAAGATCCTGACTCACTAACAATCCTGTTCTAATTTTAGCTTTATTATTTATAATTTACAATCTACTTTATTAGCCAAAGATAATTGTACAAATTTAAACTCAAAATTTAAAAAATATCATTTATAGAAAAATAAGTTGCAACACTTTAAAAATAATATTTTTTTATATTTACCATATACTAGGTTGGTTAGTACCTTTTGTCTAATACATTCTCAAAATATCAATAAAATATATCACACGGTTTGTTCTTGAGTTATACACCAAAAATGCCCAATTAGCCACTTTAGGCAACATATCTCCGCAAATAAATTTTTTAGATTTTTCCGTAAAACATTTATTACTTACATGGATACTAAAAATTGTATTCAAAACATTTCAAAAATAAATTTCTATCAAAAACCCTTAAATGTGACTTCCACCATCGCCACCAGTGACCGAGCAGGCGTGATGCATGTAGCTTGGCGATGTAATCTTGTGATGACGTCAAAACTCTCCCATTTAGACCAATGCTATTATCATAAAGTGAGATGTACTCTAAACTATTTTTAACTAACAACAATGCTTAACAGTGTACACAGTGATATATAATTAATCTTAAGAGAATCATTCTACCAGAACCATATTAGTCCTAAGAAATAACAGGTAATAAAGAAAAATGCTGCCTCGAGAAATAAGGTTGTGATGATCAATTAACTCTGGCACTGATGACCACAATTGCTCTACTCTAATTAACTCTGGTTCGAAGATCTCTCTTCAGTTTTTTTAAACTCATTGTTATTTATTATTATTATTATTCTTTACTATGCATTTTTTTTGTGTTTTATAATTCTTAAAAATCAGTATTGACTTACTACCCCATAAAAATATTACTCTATAGTCTAATGGTAATGTGAGAGTGGGAATTATAGTCTTAACTTTATCTATTATTAAAATGTTGTATCAATTACATGCATAAATATAATAAAAGAATATTTATTGCACGCCTTCTTACCATTGTAAATTGCACATTTATCGTTGCCTTTATGAAGAATGAAATCTGTATGACAGCAGGTATAGCTGAATCTTAATGTTTCCAATTAACAATATGTACATTTTTTAGTTCATTTGATAACAAAATTTTAAACTCGACAAAACTATTATTAATTCATAATATGGACAAAAAATGTTTATATTTGTTCATTTCATGATTACCGGGTACGATGTAACTGAGAAAAAATAAATAAGACTGTTCTTCCTTTCATAATGTGAACAAAAAATTTGATATTTATTCATTGTATGATGACGAGGTAACTGAACAAAAAGTTACCATCAACTGACAGCCTATGGTGATTGTAAGACCCTTTCTTAGAGAGTTTAAAGGTTTAAAGGTTTAAATGTTTAAAGGTTGGCACAACTGCGTGTTGACACTAGATATAAGGGGCTTATAGATACTAACTATAACAATCTAGATCCTTTGAATGCCAACTTTGACAACTTAAATAAAGTGCATTAGTATTATGACACCCTATAATACTCTATAATACGCTTCGCGTGCCAACCCCAAAACTTGCTGCTTTCGATACACCTCGGCCTTCTGCATTGGCATGTGACTTTTGACTACAAATAATATTAGATTACCTGTATAATGTAAAATAACAATATTAAATTTATTTACAGTACCTCAGTTACACTACCTACATTGTTACCTATTTATTAGTATAAATGCCCAATTATATTTGGTAGCCTATTGCAAACGTCTTCATTTCATGAGTCATTAAGAGGATAATGTCCAATATACGAAATGGACATGTTTATTTATTTACAAAACAGCTGTTATTAATTTACTTAAATAAACCCAATGTTACCCTTGTGGAAAATTCTTTTAGGGGCAGTTTCTACCCCTTAAGAATATTACACAAACATGAAAATACAATAGTTGTCATATTTAAGACCTAAAGAAACATTTTACAACATTTGAGCTCTCTATCTAAATGGAAATTTGGTTTATTAGTGATGAGTGAGTGAGTCAAAGTCAGATAGTAACAATGACTCCACTCGTTCATCACACTCATTCACCCCTCATATTCGCCCATATCTCTACGATCAGCGTCTTAGAGATGAATAATGAATAATAGTCAGTGAGTCAACCAGGGCTTTGCTTTTATAGATATGTATAAAATAATGTAATCCCTTTAAGCTAAAGTACACAGTACATACTTTACAAGATATTATATTGAACCTTTTCCATTAATTCACTCCCACTACTTTTTCCGTTACTTCACTATAACTACTTTTTTCATCGCAATTATGGATAGTTTAGGTTAGGTTTGATTGTGTGGCTACTAAAATTGATCACAAACTGGAAAATCCAATAATTGTCCTACGGCCGAATGCGCTCTCCGTGTTTAAGTTCTTGGAAGGCCTTAAGATAAGGCCAGCGATATCGGATTCCTAGCGGATAAGGAATACTACAGTGGGCGTAAAAATGATTGGAAAACAGTTTTTAGAGCAATAGAATATTTATAAAGTGGTGGTGAAATAACAGAAAAAAAGAAAAAGAAAAAAATAGTGGTAGTGAATTAACGGAAAGATCCAACATACTTAATGAGTCGTAATACTAAAGCACTTTTTATATTTTAACCATGAACTAGTCCCTTCAACACTTTCGTCATAAAACATTTCGCTTGGTAAAGTAATGGACATTTTCGCCGTTATGAAACACAAACGAAACATAACTCGATGTAATCTGAAGTTACACGGCTCAGGGGTTTTGTAGCTGCAAATTGATTCAAACTTTCTCAAACTACGTTTAGAAACTTTGTTTCCTCAAATCAAATATCAACCACATTCAGATTACATTGTTTAGAAACGGTAATTGTTTTACAGTTTGTAGCCTACTTTGGTGAACATTGATATTATTTATTATTCATTCGCTACTGATCTTTGGCACATGGACGAATATGAGGGGGCATGAGTGTATTTTATTTTTATTTATTCTAAGACCCGATCGTGAAGATATGGGCAAATATGAGTTTCGAATGAGTGTGATGAGTGTAGATGAGCGAATGTAGTCATTGTTACAAGCTAAGGCCGACTATTCCTTAGAAAGTATAATTAATTAATAGTTCAATTACATATGAATAGCCAGAGTTTATCAGCTGATCCCTTTCAAAATATGTTACGACTATGATTGGGATCGAATTGACAAATGTAAGCTTATGAAGCTGGTCTTTAACCAACATCCACTACCGACCAGTTAGATAAACGAGTGTAGTCATTGTTACTAACTAAAGTAAACTGTTCCTGAGAAAAAACATTTATAAGTAGCCCATTAGCCAGGGTAACTACGAGACGTACATCTTTAAAAGGAATCCGAACCATGTAGGATTGGTATAATTTTCATCAAACTGACATACCTGATAATCGGTTCTCTTCTCTATACAACATCCAGACACTGACTACCACCCACTACGGGCACCCCAGAGCTCTTTTCTAGTATCCACGTAGATAGAAACCATTGAGCTGACACAATGTAATGATTAAGAGGATCGACCATAGAACATATCGTCTTCTATCTCGACAACATTTTGTTCCCAAGTAGCTGGGTTACAGCACTACGCCACTAGAGCTGACAACCCAGGTGCAGGTTTTTGTATAGTTACAGATATTGTGGTACTATAAGATAATAGTTTATTTCAAAGATAGATAAAATTTAAATTAACGAGAAAATAAAAAAAAAATTAAATTTCCTTCGTAAAGTTTAAAAGAATTAGAGAAACTAAAATGATCAACTGGTAAAAACACAAAATAACAATAAATCGATATCGCCTTGACTATGAGAGTGCTTTTTCACAAGTACATGAAGAAAATACTCAATTTATTAAAACCCATTTAGAGAATATACTTCACTTACAGTCATCATCGTTCTTATTTTTAACCGGTTTTTCTGTGTAAAATAAATAAATAAATAAAACTGCTTCTACCAACACATAATATGCCAATTAAAACCCCATTCTGTGTTTTATAGCATTTATAAATTCATTATATAGTTTTTTTGTTTATTTCTTATTCATAGGTCAGTAAAAAAAGGATCGTAAACTTTTAAATTGCTACTATTGTATAGCCAATTAATATCTTCTTGCAGAACTATAATTTTTAGGTAGATAACATAATTGTTCGTTAGCTTTTTATCGTATATTTTTTTAGTTAAGATAATGCATTTAAAATAAGCAAAAGATAATTTGATATACAGCGCTTCCAATTCACATTTACAATTTAATTTACGTTAGTCCAGTTACGTAACGAGGATTTTGATATCTGGATAAAGTTTTTGTCCCTCCAGGTGATCTCTTACCTCCAAGGTGACAAAAACAAGTCAGGTATGAAGCGTGCTATTTATGTTTAAGCTTTGTGTGTAAATTGTTAAGATGGACATGAATACTCCAGAATGTAGAAGCAAACAACAATTAATAAAATTTCACTGTAGACCAATGAAAATTAATAAAAATTTTCACTTTAACATCCCTTTTTTGTAAAAGTGACAATTAAACACGAGTAACCTAAGAGGGGTTTCACTAAATATCAACAAAGGGTGCGAAATATAAGTTTAACTGTTCAGGCACGTCTTAGCTTAGGGGCGCCTGAAAAGTAACCCCTAGAAAAGCACCCCCCAGTGAAGGCATACGTCAGTTTGACGTCACATCGGGTGGGGGGTACTTTTCCAGTCGCGAACACCCTCGAACACTTCTCACAATGACATTTCAGCTGTTGATCTTTTGAAACGATTAAATTGTATAATGTTATCATTGGATGATACTACGTTATGAATTAAGATGATATTGTAAGAATTATGACCGTACTAGGTGGATTTGTGCTGACTGGAAGAAGATTCATACAAAAGAATAGAATGAAATTTGGATACTACCTTTTATTTCTATTTATTAAAGCTTGCTTTGATTTATTTGTGCTAAATGAAATATTACGAGAAACAAAAGACAGTTAAAAAGCCCCTTATGAATTGATTGAGATCAACAAACATTTCAAGATAATAAATGCTCAAATTCTGAATTTTTCCTTTTTTTAATATATGAAAAGTTCTGTTTTTTTAATTAAAAAGAATGAAGGTCATTGTAATTTGAGATTTAAATTATTTTTTGTCCATTTCTTAAATTAAAAAAATTTAACAGAAACCCTACATCAAACATATATTTTTGTAATTTAAGTTGTAATTTTTTTTCTAGTCATTTGATAGTAGTTTTTAGAAACGTAGACACTTAGGTGACAGAGATCCAGGCAAAACACATTACTTAATAATTAATAAAAAAAAACAATATTGCTAACAAACTTTTCTTATTATTACTTTTCTAATAACCATTAGAAATGTTGATAAAAGTAATATTATGCATTCATAAAAAGAAAATCCAACTGTTTGTATTGTAGAATGTATGGATGGCGAAAGTTGGACCTTTTCCGTTACTTCACTACCAACACTATTTTTATCGCAATTAAGGTTACGTTAGATCAGGTCAGGTTAGGTTAGGTGGCTACGAAAGTTGATCACAAACTGGTAAATCCAATGATTGACTTGCCATTGAATGCGCTCTCCTTGTTTACGTTCTTGGAAAGCGATAAGATAAGGCCAGCGATATCGGATTCCTAGCGGATAAGGAATACCACAGTGAAAGTAAAAATTATTGGGGAACAGTTTTTAGAGCAATATAATATTTATTTAGTGGTAGTGAACAAACGGAAGAAAAAAAAAGTAGTAGCAGCTCAAAGACACGTCCATTACATTTTACTTTAAGATTATCGATCCATGACTATGTACTTTCTAACTTTAAACTTGCGTAGTTCTGATGAAGATACTGTTAGATACAGCGTATTTTATCTTTTCGTTTTGTTTCATTGTAATTGACAAACATTTTTGATTAGTAGAACATTCTGCATGACTTATTTCTGTGTACTTTACTTGTTTGGCTAACAAAATAATCATGTTTATACATTACAACTTAAAAATTTACACTTGTTTACGTTTAAAAATGTGCTCTCTGACTGTTAAAACACACCAGATTGCTTTGATTACAAATTGTAACACAGCACATTTTGCTTTCAAAAAATTACATGAAAATAAATGATTATGTAGCGTTGATTCAAAACACGATTTTAATACAAAAGCTTTACAACAAAAACTACAAAACATTTCCCCATTTTTAATTGATTGATAATGTTTTTAAAAATTCAATAATGTGTAAGTAGTTAAACATACTACTAATTTTTATTTTCTATAGTCCATTCTATAAAGTTAATTTTATCCAGTCTACAGTAAGTATGTATTCCAGCAATCTAAATACAATTATTATTTTATAAAAAATATCACTGTCAACAATAATGACTTTATTGTTATTCTTATTGAGTATGAGTAAAGTTTCAACTAAACTGGATGCATGGTCTTTACTGCTGGTCTATTGATTAAAAATTTAATTAATAATTAAAAAATATGTTGAATATATTTATTACAGAATTTTAACGAAACCTGTCAGTTATTTTAGGCTTCATGTTGTTTTAATATACATATAATTTTATATTTTACGAAACAAAAATTTTTAATAAAAGATTAACTTAATTTTATTACAAGCTAATTCAATGTGAATAGTCCTATTTTTGGTCCAATTAAGTACAATCACATCAAAAATATATCAATCATAATCACCATATTTATCTGAATATTTATCTATACATATCAAGTAATTGATTTCACTATGCCTCCCATTTACCAGTTAAACATACGTAGTTTAGGTGACACTTACACGAGACCATGATGCAGCTATTAAAATAATAGACTTAAACTAAATTATATTATCAATTGCACGTTATGTTAAAAAAATAAAATCCTTTTCATTAAGTTAATCCAATTTGTAGATCTGCAAACTTCAGACATTTACCAATGCGATTAAAATAATGCAATTTAGTAAAATATTAATGAAAAACAAACTTGAGGATTTTAAATAAATTCCCTACATACCTTTATTTTAATAGCAAAGAGTTTCAAAATTATTCTTATCTACCATATGTAACAATATATTTTATATTATTTGACAAACAAATATTTGCCTACTTACATATAAAGGAGTAAGGTAATGCCAACTTTACCGACCGGAATTATCCTACTTCTACCAGGGAAAAGCGATTTAACACCACAAATAAATAAAATAAACCCGAACAAAAAGTGCCTTCATAAGCATGTAACTCTCACCGCACATCACGGAGTACTGGCGGGTTGCCAGTAGCGCCGTACATAATGATCGTCAGCGCTACATGCGGTTTAAGTATGAACTATCCAGAGGATGGACTAAATTCTAATTTGTAACCTGTAAGTTTCTAACCTGTAAGTTTATTATTAAAAAGTTGCATGGTTTAAAATTAATTATTGTGCCATATATTTTGTTCTTCTATTAATGTTAACCTAATTTACGAACATTGCTTTACAGTATGTCATCATTCATAAAATAAAAAAGAATACTCAATTGTTGTTTTTAAAGATAGGAAAAATGTAAATACTACAAATTGTACAAAAGCACAAAAATAACAGAAACTGTCCTTATAGTTTTGTATCTTAAAGAACTACTTATCAAATTTTTATCTCAAGAAATGCCAAAGTACTTCATAAATGAATTATAATAATGGAATATAATTGTTTATACATTATAATTAATATACTAACATAAATTAAAATGCTGGTTTAAGTTCCTAAAAACTTAAATTACAACAACGTTAAATGAGAAATTACATAATGTGAAGAAATGATGCTAAGTTTATTCAACCAGAAGACGTAACGCAATATCTATTACATTTTCTTTCCGCAAAAAGGGAGTTTTTAGCTAGAAAAAAAAAAAAAAAACAGCAAAACTGGAAACCTACTATTAACCGATTTTTCATTTTGCTATATCACTGTTACCTAGCAAGATTATTCTGCAATTTTTTTATTTCTACGTTCTTCTATTCATTATTCATCTCTAAGACGCCGATCGTAGAGATATGGGCGAAAATGAGGAATGAATGAGTGTGATGAGTGTAGATGAACGAGTGTAGTCATTGTTACTATCTGAGTTCAACTTAGCTCAGAAAAGACTATTTATTAATAGCCCAATAGCCAGGGCAACTATGGGACCAACAGCTTTACGTGGAATCCGAACCAGTAGTGTTGGTCTGATTTTCAGCTAACTGACAAGTCTGACACTCAGTTCTCTCCCCTACAAATCTGAATCTTGACTACCATTCAACACGTACATTCGAGACTTCTCTAGTAGTGTCTACGTTGATGGCAACTATTGAGTGGACGCCGTGTCGGTATTAAGAGAACCGAGCATGGAACCTATCGCCTACAATCTCCCAAACAATTTGTCCCCAAGTAGCTGGATTACAGCACTGCGCCACTAGTGCCGACACTGTGTAGGGGGAGATAGACTTGTAATATTCTCTTGCTAAGTCTACAATGTATTTAAGTCTACAAGTATCATTACCTCATTTAGAAAATAGTTCTTGGTATTTTATTATTCTAAACCTATTATATATGAAAAATTTCACAATAATTAATAGTAACTATACTTTTACGTTCTTAAAAAGTTAAATTACGTATTTAAATAACTCGCAAAATATAAATTAAACATTTATGAAAAAACTTCTTACTTCTTTTGGTGGGGAGACGTGACCAATTTATGTTGAACACTTTTTACAAAAAAATAAGTCACTAAAACTTATAAAGTAGTTTAGGTTTATGCTCCTGGGCTTAACTTTACTTTCAGAGGATAAAACAAAGCAGCATTATTATATGAATTCTTAAAGAAGGAGACTTTATCTTTAAACTTGACACTTTAATATCCTAGCCAGTAGCAGTACTTTCATTTAGAGCAGAAAAAACAGAAAATCACACATAAATTTATAACTTTCTGAAGTCCAACCACAATAATAGATTGTAAATTAATACAAACATAAAAGTGTAGTGGAAATGACAATATGTTTATTGTTATTTCAAACCCTTTAAGAAACTTATGCGTCTTTCAAAATGAGGCTGAATTAGTAATTTTTAAGACCGAAATCAATTCAAAAATATTTGTATTTTACCTACTTGTATTGAAGTAAATTCGTGTTTTGAGACGTTTACTTGTATGGAATTTATATAAACATGTAGCAAAAACATAACCTCTCAAAGAATTTATTGTCATATAACTAATACTGCTTAATGAAAAGGATAAGATAGATATTGCTGTGTTAAGCTATATAATTTATCTGACTAAATATGAGAAATTAATTCATTTTTTAAAATGTAATAAATTATTATAATAATGTTCTTAAACTATTTTTAGGGTAAACCTACTGTCAACATGTTGTAATAATTGTTCTTATTTTTATTTGTGTTAAATAACATAATTATTTCTTTTTATTTTTATAACGCAGTATTTCGTTACGATTGTTAACAATCAACAATATACTCAACAAATGAGTCTCAAACTTTAAATAAACAGCCGTACAACTAAGAACAATTATTAATATGACATTAAATTCTTTGAGTTGCTATATTTTCTGACTGAGTCATCTTTTTGACCTCTTATTTGCACTTTTACATTGTACAAATAAAGCCCTTTAAAACCAGGTATAAATCGAGGTAGGCTTACTTTAAAAATTGCTAAGACTTCCTTCTTGTGCCACTCTCAGAAAATACGAAAACAAGTAAAATATATCTAAATGTATGGTATAGGGATATGTACATAACTAAAACCATTTATTATATTTCTTTCAATAGTTTTAAAATTAATAAATATATTTCAGACTTTTTCCCAACCCAATATATATATTTTGTCAACTGTTTTTTATAGTCGGTTTTCTTAATGATATACAACGTTTACAAAAAACCTTTAATGAGTAAAAAGTCATCTTGTAGGGTTGAATATATATCATATATTTTTCCACCATCCTAGGCCCTTAATGTTTTTAAAAAATGTACTCAAGTTGGTTTCTATCTTCCCAGCTCGAGAAATTTTATGGCAACTGAATAATACTGAATAATAATGAATACTTACGTAAATATGTATGTAGACATATGTAAATTTTACCCATAAATTTATTGGCTTTATTGTGGATGGGAATGAATATACTAAATAATAAAATGTTTCAAAGGTTTTTATGACAGGTCACTTATACTTAAAAATCCTCTATATATTGAAAAAACCTACAAGTTATGTCCAATTTAATATTTTCTCAACGTTTTAGAATATATATATATATATATATATATATATATATATATATATATATATATATATATATATATATATGTATATATATATATATATATATATATATATATATATATATATATATATATATAAAATTATTTTAAAAAAGTCTATTAAATGCTTAATGTATAAAAATTATTTGTAGATTTCAAAATGTCAAAAGTGATTAGTTAAATAAAAAAGGAATAGTAACGTCCTTAACATTTGTAATTTACTTGTTATAACATTTGTTTTACATCAAACAAAATTAAAATAAATAACAAGGTAAGTGTTATTCCGCTTTAAATAACATTTACCTTGAAAATAGCCTAATCTGAACAAAATGAACAAAACTAGTGTAGTGTATGATTTAGCCTTTAAGTCAATTTGCTTGAAGAACTATTAATTTAATGTCAGTTAGAATAACTTTAGTATAACATTCTACAAGATTGTTATAACTGAGAATGTTTCAGATTCATAATCGTCATTAGAATTATAAACAGTTATAATATATTCTTAAAATGTACATTTATATTTCAACTGGTAGTAATGGAACCAATCTACAGTTAAGCTTCCGATCAAAGAATACTTAAAGAAAGAGGTTAGTGAAAGGTGTTTGGATGACATTGACATGGCAAGGCGTATAGAAACACGTTATTAGAAAGACATGATTTATTCAAGAGTATTGACTGGCTGACTGGACTCTGAAAACTATCCATGGCATTCTCTGCTTTAACTTTCTTCATACTTTTACCGTTACTTACAAATCGGTAAAGCGAATTGCCAGACATTGAAGTGGCTCGTAACTACCCTTTCCTTAATTTCTGTGGAAGTAAAACTCCTTTCACACAAATGGTTATAACAAATTACCAGACACTGAAGTTATCCGTAACTACCATTTAATGAACTAAACTATTATCTTTTACACTACAACTGTATCTACATAAATGGATAAAACAATTTACCAGACACTAAAGGGGCCCTTAACTGCCCGTTCCTTCACAGTACAACCCCTTCCACACAAATGGCCAAGCAAATTTCCATAAAGTGGCTCATAGCTAACGCTTCCTTAACTTCCTTTACACTACAAATCCTTCTAGATACACGGATACAACAAATTACCACACACTGAAGTGATCCGTAATTACCACTCAATAAACTTCCTCTACACTACAACTCCTTCGCCATAATAGACAACAAATTGACACCGAAATGGCAAATTACTCACGTACCTCTTCCTTCAAATGGTTTACACTACAAATCCGTCCACACAAATAAGTATAAAAAACTCGCACACTGTAGTGGTTAGTAACTACCCCTTCCTTAACATCCTCAAAACTACAACGTATTCAACAACAAAAATTGTAACTAACTGCTATACACTAAAGTAGCCCATACAAACCTATTACGTAACTTTCTTTTTACTACAAAACCTTGTATGGTAATGATTCAATGGTTATAACAAACTGCTAGACACCGAAAGGGCCCATAGCTACCTCTTCGTTAACTTCCTTTCCACTACAACTCCTTCACAGATGGTCATAACGAATTGCCGGAAACTAAAGTGGCCCACAACTACTTGTTCTTTAACATCCTTTACACTTCAACTCCTTCTACATAAATGTATAAGATGAATTTCTAGACACTGAAGCAGCTTATAAATACTTCTGCTTTAACTTCCTTCATTCTACAACTACACAAATGGTTATAAAAAAACTGCCAGATACTGAAGTGGCCTAAAACTACCTCTTCTTGATCTTCTTTAAATCTGCAGCCCCTTCTACTAAAATATGTATAGTGTAAAAAATTAGTACACCTACGATATAGGCCTACACTGAGGTGGGCCATAACAAACGACCACTTCTTGAAATTCATTTGCAATACAACTCCTAGATCTTTTTAGTTAATTCACTACCAATCCTCTCCCCCCCCCCGTTAATTCAGTACCGCTTGATAAATAATCTATTGTTCCAACAACTGTTCCTTAACCATTTTACGTCCACTGTGGTATTCCTTATCTGCTAGGAATCCGACATCGCTGGCCTTATCTTATCACTTTCCTAGAACTTACACGCGGAGAGCGCATTCGGCGGTAAGTCAATCATAGGATTTACCAGTTTGTGACTAACTTTAGTAGCCACCTAACCTGATAAAAAAGTACTGGTACTGTACTGAAGTAATACGGAAAAGTTAGTGGTAGTAAATTAACGGAAAAGGTCCCAACTCCTCTTACAGAAATAGTAACGTTTTATCGTGATTCATTTCTAAGTAAATCACATATTTGCATATAAAGTATTTAATATTTAATAACACTTTATTAATAATTTATTATTTGTGTTATCCACTGATATTATTAAGAACACATTAGTTTTAATAAATAAAGGATTAAAAGACTAACAAATGTATTAATGTCTCCTTTGTGCTCATTTTACCTGGAAACTCCATGAATACAAGAGTATGCTGATCCAGCTGATGCAATTTATTCATTACATTTATTCATCATGTATCAAAGTGGCTCTAATGTCACAGCTGCTTGCATACATTTTGTTTAACGGACATTGTTCCCTAGCCAAATATTGCCCAACTCATATCCTGATAACGGCGTGTTATGGTTTGATTTACCCCCATCTTACCTACGGTTTGGTTCTATGGGGAGCTTCCGCAAACAATCATTTCAGTAGGGTGTTCAAATTGCAAAAACGAGCTATTCGTATTATAGCGCAATTAAGGTTCAGAGAATCCTGCAAATATTCATTCAAACAACTGCAACTGTTGACCCTGCCCTGCCTCTATATACTGGAAACAACCCTATTTTATGTCTCTAAGGGAAACAAGATAAGGGGACGAGACATACATACTTACAATACGAGGGGCAGGGACAACTACCGAACTGGGAGACACAGGACGGTAGTTCACGAACGCTTGCCCTTATATGCGGGTGTCCGATTTGTTAACAAGTTGCCAGATTCAATTAGAAATGCCCCAAAGCCCAAGGTGTTAAAAACTCGTCTCAAACGCTGTTTAGCGTCACAGGCGTTCTATACCTGTAATGAGTTTATGGCATATGACTGGGAGACCACATAATTAAAGACTTACAACCGATGCTGGGGGGGGGGGGAATTGGCATGAGTAAATGGAGGATACAATGTATGTATGACTGAGGCGTTACTGTGGTGTATATGGTAAAAATTATAGTTAGTATAGTCTTGATAATTGCTATGCATTTATTGTAATGTTCCTGGCAATAAAATATTTGATTTGATTGTATTTGATTACATTAAAAATTGAATAGTTACTTTAATTTTGCAAAAAGTTATATTCAAGTAAAATATAATGCATATCATGCATTATAATTTACTCAGTGACTCACATTCAGTGAAAAATATTTAATTTTCAGTCGCTAAACGAAATATATTTTTAAAATGTATATAAATTATACCAGAATCTATTTCTTGTGTTGATTTAGAGCTTTAAGTGATTCAGATAGAGCTTTAGTTCACTGCATGTGTTATTTAAAATAGTATATTTAAAATATTACTGGTATGATTTAATTTTACTACTTAGTCAAGAACTAAATTCAATATTCTTAACTAGTGTATATGTACATAATTTGATTATTATATTTTTACATTACAATAATATGTAATAAATTCTGCTTTAAGCACTTTAAATAAATCTATCTGATAGATACTCTACAAGTTGTATAACTTGTGCAATATCTCCTTTCCCTGTTTGTCTAGATTAGGCTTAGGTATAAACTTATAAAACTTGTTATTTAACTATAGCTGCAATATATTTTCATATAATAACATTTTAATTCACTTAATTTTTCCATTATTGACATAGACTCACATTCAGTGAAAAATATTTAATTTTCAGTCGCTAAACGAAATATATTTTTAAAATTTATTTTATTTCACTAATTTCGGAGATTTTAACTTTCTAATCCGGTGTCGGAAGTCTTAACCACTGATCCACAACTATTTCAATAAATACTGGCACATTTTTACCGAAATATTCAACTGGGAGTTACATTATTCTATTTCAGTTAAAAAATTCGAAATTACAAAATTTAAAAGTATACATGTGTTTAATATGTATATTGTAAATGTGTTTCTTTTTAATTTGAAGACCCATAACTACTCATTATAGATTACATTATTTCATATTTTTTTCATATGACCTCAATTAATATTTTTTGGCTATCTCTTATCTTTGAAGAAATGTCATATTTTATTTCTTTATATACATTTCGGTATTTACGCAGTTCTTGCCACCAAAAAATTTGCAAACACTTCCTGAAATGGGATATCATTTGGCTATATTTTCACGAGATATGCTTTTTATTCTGCTGAAATCACGGCTTTTATCGAAATATTCGGAAAACCAATATCACCTTTTTTAGTATTTTTGACATATTTCAGTTAATTTAAATGACATTTTAATAATTTTTTTAAAATTTGACATCCTTTTTGTACGCTGAATACGAATTTGAAAACAATTTTTATAAGAAATATTTCTAAAGATATGACGTAAAAACTATTTTTGAGGTGAATCGTGATTATCGGTTTTTACGCGATCATTATAAACTCCAACTACAAGGCACAAAAACCGAACCCACAACATATATTACCACTGGAGGGACAGGCCCTCCCGGAAGCCAGGCAACCGAAGTTAACGAAAGTCACAATATACAATTAGGAAAAGTTAGGTTATAATTTATTAGGTAAATAAAAGTTTTTTTTTATTTATTTATTTTTTTTTTTTTGTAACATAATTTTATTGAAAACTCAATTATATATTCTTGTTCAGTATAACACACATGTAAAAGGAAAACAATATTGAAAAATAGTGACTTTTAAAAAGTTCTTGTTTTTCACAATCAACTAACTTTTCGATTTTTCTGTAGAAAACAAATTTTTCGTGGCTGATATCAACCTCCTTAAGAGATAAAAACTCATATTTCATTAATTTTTTAACAAGAAATCGTATTTTTAGAAGTGGTAAGAAAGTGCATAGTTGCCCTTTATGGTTGTTCTTTGTTGTTGATTGAAACAAACGGCTTGTTTATTAATTGAATCCTATAATGTTTAATTTTCCATTTAAGGCTACCATTACTGTATTTTATGAATTTTCGTTGAGAGGTTAGTTTATTAGACATATGCAGTTTATTTCAGTACACAAGCGACATAAATTACACAGCTATCACTGAAGAGGTAGTCTGCAATGTCCATTAACGTTTTACGAGTCATTATACAGCTAACTCCTTTGAAATGTCTTCTATAATCTTAGTTATTTATCGTAACTTGTCTTCTCTTGTTTTATTATAAGTATTTTGACGGTTTAGAATTTACTGACATTTTTAAAGTACAGTACAAAAATATTTTATAGTTTTTTCACTTGAATTTGAATATTTTAAAGACTGATTTGAAAGTAATTAATGAAATATTTCTAAAATGCTACACTGGATTGCTAGTTTATTTGTACGAGTAATTGTCAATTATTCCTATTAAATTTAAAATAACAATTCAAATAAACTGAATGCATTTAAAAACATTAGAATACATTCCAGGTAAATATAGCCAGCATTTAAAAAACCTTATGGTTTTAAGTTCACACTCAAATGTGCAATGTTTAAATTGACAAACATATATGTATTATATTTGATTTTAGGTGTATAAAATCAAAGATATTATTAACAGAATTCATACGATTATTTAAAAAAACTGTAGTGATAAATGTGTAATGAATTATATTTTACGTGAATATAACTCTTTGCAAAATTAAAGTAATGATTTAGTTTTTAATGTAATCAAATACAAAGTCCGTTAAACAAAATGTGTGACATTAGAGCCACTTTGAGACACAGCTGTTAATGAATAAATTGCATCAGCTGAACCTGCTTAGTCTTGTATTCATGGAGTTTCCAGGTAAAATGAGCACAAAGTAAACATTAATACATTTGTTAGTTTTTTAATCCCTTATTTATTAAACTAATGTGTTATTAAACTGCCCTTACGTCAGTGGAAAACACAAATAATAAATTATTAATAAAGTGTTATTAAATATTAAATACTTTATACGCAAATATGTGATTTACTTAGAAATGAATCACGATAAAACGTTACAGTTTAACTCTTTATGTAAGAGGAGTTGAGGCATTTTCCGTTAATTCACTACCACTACCTATTCCATCACTACCACTACTTTTTTATCACTATGTTAGATTAGGTTAGGTGGCTACTAAAGTTAGTCATAAACTGGTAAATCCAATTATTGACTTACCACTGAATGTGCTCTCCGTTTGTAAGTTCTTGGAAAGTGATAAGATAAAGCTAGCGATATCGGATTCCTAGCATATAAGGAATATCACAGTGGGCGTAAAATGCTTGAGGAACAGTTGTTGGAACAATAGAATTAACGGGGGGGGGGGGGGAATCGGTAGTGAAATAAACGAAAAAAATTCAAGAAGTGGTCCTTTGTTATGGCCCACCTCAGTGTATATCATTGGTGTAGCAGTGTTGTATATCATATATATTTGAGTAGTCAAATATATACACTGAAATATACACTGAGGTGACTGAGGTGGACCATAACAAACGACCCCTTCTACAAGGGGCTGTCGATTTAAAGAAGATCAAGAAGAGGTAATTTTAGACCACTTCATTATCTGGCAGTTTTTTATAACCATTTACATATAGAAAGTCATTAGATATTGTTGGGCTAGTAGGATGTAGACGAGATAAATTTTTACATTTCTGATACTCCTTTGGTCCTTTGGTTTTAAAATGAACCTAATAAAGCTACCACCTTCTTTTTTTCTCGTGTATTTTTTGTGGACCGATTTACTGACGACATTTTATGTTTAGATTGTACTGGTCGTTCAAAGTACATAAAGGGTTAGATATAAAGTGATTAAAATGTTAAGCAGAGGGTGAATTAGGTTGGGAGTGTTTAGGAGACGTACTTCAACCCTCTTGCAGATGTTCACTTACTTCAAAGCTGCTTTAAAACGCTCTCTCTGGTGCTTTATAATTTCAATAAACATGTTACCCACCTAAATCCAACTACTCAGTTCACTAGTAAGTGTATTGGTGTAGTTTGTTATACTTTAAAATTTATAAAATACTTACCTATTTACTTAGTTATATCGTTAACAATCATAATATGTTTAATACTTAGTACATACGACTTGATGGAATGAAAATATTCAAGATTGAATTTACCACAGGAAATATTGTAAAAATATTGTTTACCTTTACTGAATACAGGAAATCTAGTTTTAAACAAAAAAATTAGGTTTATTCAAGTCTTGGGATTGTAAAATGTAAACTTATTTCATGTCAGACATTTTATTGGTTTGTAATAGAAAAACATTTAGGAGAAAACAATATCTAATTATCCTCTCAAATAAAAAAATGGTGGCCATTTTTTGATGGGAGGGTTAATATATTTTAATACAGTCACCCTTTTTTAATATTTGATGACCCACTATTCAAAATGATAAAATTCCAATACATGTTATGTAGCATTTAATTTTAAGAATCTCGCTACTTTTTAATTTACACTAGTATCTCTTTGAGTTTTTTTTTTTTTTTTTTGTGAGTAGCAATATATCTACTTTTTAGTATTACATGCATGTTCAAAGTTTTAAACTGGTAGGTTATTTTAAGCCTCTTAAAAAAAAAAAAAAAAACTATAGTGCAGAAATAAAGCCCTGCTTGTTTTCACTCTTTCTGCTTCACCCCTTTTACTGCATGGCTCCAAGTTATGGCTCCGTCCGTCACGTTCTGACAGGGAAGTGCAAAGTGCTTAGGATCTTGTCATTTTGAAGATTACGGAAGGTCACGCACAGACGTGCAAGGTCTTGTGAATTAGTGAATGTAGTTAAAAACTATGCTTTGGGTGATTTTAACGTTTTTCCCAACGTAGTTGAGATGAAATTTTATTTAGGTGGTAATTAGAAATCTTAATATGCTTTGAAAATGCTTTAAACAAAAAATAGGGAGACCATTATTTCTTGAGTATGAATGCTTGTGAAAGTGACCACCTTTCATGTTAAGAGAAGTGCAAAATATCTACAGCAATATTTTAACACATAACATTGCGTTGTTTTGTCTCAATAAATAATGCAGCATTATCGACATTACAGCAGAGCAAGTCACGCAAAGCTCAACAAAACCATAAATATTTATATACGAATACTTAGTGTCATATTTTCTTGTAGAAATAATTTATATAGACTAATTATTATCATAAAATAGTTCAATATTGTAATGAAATAAACGACTGGATAACATTTTTAAGATACCATGTTCTTTTATGTAAGAATAAAAACAGATTTTGTGTTATACCTTTTCCAACAATATTTATATTTTGAATTATCAAGTCTCTTTAATATATTTTAACATCTAACATGTGTTTTTATTGAATTGGCAGCACATGCTTTGTGAAGACTAATAAATAATTAAATGTTTTTTCAAAGTAATCAATATCCATATTTAATATTAGTAAAAGTTTTCTCTTCAAAAATAATTGGCTGTCGACTAACTTTCCTATTTTTTAAAGTATATGCCTTTGCTAAGAGGGTTACAGGACCAGTTTTAATACTGATTCCCAATACATCACAACATTTGAACAGCTGTTACTTTTTTCAATTTAAATCTCTCTCCGTGTTACTTGAATGTTACCTAAATCGAACTTTGAAAGCTTTCTGTGTGTGCCCTTCAGGATAAAAATACTGAATACCTTATTCCACAACTAAGAATAAGAGCAACCTAAATAAAGTAGTGGTGGAGGAGCTGCGTTAACAAAAAAAAAAAAACAACTTAACGTAAATAATGACATATTTAAAAACACAGTTATCACCCACAACAAATTAAAAAGAACTGTGAGCCTTTTCTGTTCATTCATTACCACTACTTTTTCCGTTACTTCACTACTACTACTTTTTTTAACGCAATTACGGTTAGGTCAGGTTAGGTTAGGTGGCTACTAAAGTTGATCACAAACTGGCAAGTCCAATGACTGACTTAACACCGACCGCGCTCTCCGTGTGCAAGTTCTTGGAAAGCGATAAGATAAGGTCAGCGATATTGGATTCCTAGTGGTTAAGGAATACCACAGTGGATGTAAAAATTATGGGAGAACAGTTTTTAGAGCAATAGAATATTTATCAATTGCTAGTGAATTAACGGAAAAGATCCAGAACTGTGATTTGATATCACAGCTAAAAATTCCCGTGTACTGGTTACCCAGCTCAATCATATACAATATACACGTTCCATGTTTATGCCTCCCATATTTCCTTGAAGTCTGGGGCTTGCATTTGTATGATTCATTGACCTATTTGTATGTAACTTACTTACGAACTCTTCATATGACTAACTCTTTCAAACTATTGTAGTCACTACAATATTATATATAAATAATGAAAATCGGTTGCTTGGGTTACTGTATTTATATAGATTTTAGTGTTATGCTTATAATTTGTATGAACGTGACAGTTAACTCGTTAACAAAATTGTTTCAGACAGTGGCTAGGGTCTCAAACTGAGGAGTGCAAGATTCGAATCTCTGACTAACTCATATATATAATGACATTGTAAAAAGAACTGTCAGTATAGCATGTGTAATAGTCAATGTGTATATTTATCAATAGTTAATAGTCATATTATCAATGTGTATATTTAATAGTCAATGTCAATATGTATCTTTTGTATACAAAAATAAACAAAATTTTCATAACTTATTACGTATGATATTATATATATATATATATATATATATATATATATATATATATATATATATTTTCAATTGAACCAGTGGTTAGCTTATTCTGATATTTGATACGAGGTGAGAAATGATTAGTTCCTACTTACCTCAATAAATTTGTGGAATCCTTTCAGGATAATACAACTTTTCATATGTAGTTATTCCAACAAAACACATGATAATATGCGATATCGATTGACAAAACACCGGTTTTCATAATTTCAAGTGAGTAAGAATTATGATCTTTGGAGTTACATTTCTTTGCTTTATATCTCAATTGAAAATGCTTCATATCGCATTATTAAAAAAAAAGAATACTAAACGTAATTTCCGCACAATATATCTCTCAGAAAATTTCGTTAATGCTCTCGCACACTGAATCGCATGGGTTGTTATCAGCTACCATTTATTAATTTTAAAAAGCTCTGAAATAGTTATTTGGATATTAATAACAAATTTAAATATAAAGTAATTTCGTGTTACAAAGTTAAATCCAATCTATCAAACCTTTTAAGACCTGCCTCAATAATTCTATTTATGCTGGATAATCCCTCCGTATAAGAGCGTTGTGGGCTGTCTGTTACTATGTGATCCATTTATTGGATAGACTTCCCAAAACTACATGACAGATCTAGTGTTGATTCCCATTTACATTTCCAGTAGTTACATCTGCCAACGCCATTCGGAACCGATTCAACGAAGAACAGAATCACCTACAAGATCCTCAATACTTCTGAGTCAAGTAGCTGGGTCACGAACTACACCACTAGTGCAAGCAATCATTTTCAATGATTTGATGGTGATTTTAAACTGTGGTTAATTTTTGTATGTGCCAAAACAGTATTGCATAGTTCGCAAGTCCAATTACATCCAAACAGTATACAATAAAGAGGCCCACAACACAGTTGCTTCAGTGGTAAGACTTGCTTTACCATATCTTTGTGAAAATGGTCATTTCCATGAGTATTCGCCACGATTTAGAGAGCTCATATCTGTGTCTGGACAATAGCAGTGCATTTGAAAGGGTCCATATCGTTTCAATGTGAAAGTATCATAGGAAATAAAACATAAACATAATTTACGTTAAGTCAAATAAAATGAAAGACTTTCTTTTTGGTAATTGCAATTACTTATTTTTTTCTAGATGGATTAGCTTAAAATCTAACTTCAGTCACTTTCGAGTAATATAATTATGTATGTCTGAATATTCCAATATATATTTTGAATTTTAAATATTTAGTAGCTTATGTAATCTACAAGTGGTAAATAAAAATTCGCTCTTTTTAACTATGTCTGTTAAGCGTAATTGTAATTTTAAACATAACATTGTGTCATTACGTATGGCATTGTGAAAAATAACGTGTTTTAAATATATAATGAATCATAATTAATTTAAACTATTTTGAGGAAGTTAAGAACAATCTTAGTTTGTTAATTTATTGTTTAGTTGTTAATTTTAAATGTAATTGAATCATAATTCAGCCCAAATAAATATTCATTATTGATAAAAACTGTAAGTTACAACATACATATTTATCGTAGTTAAGTTTATTACTTTCATTTATAAAGGGCAATTTCTGATTTAATTTTACTAAGTCTACTTTGTTGCTTTTGAAGTATATTTCTACTCTTTTTGATGAAGTTTATTACAAAATTGATAGCATCTATATTTAAAAAATACTTTATTGAGACACACAAAACACATATTGAAATCATGAAGCTAGATCGTATTTTTTAGAAAGGCTAATAGAATCGCTCAATACAATATTTTCTGTTGTGACAAGATCTCCAACCGATTATTTTAATTTATTTTTAAGTATTATTCAAGTATTAAAATGTGTACTAAAATTACTAACTTTTTGTATCTTACAGATTATGTTTATATTGGAGATACCAATGTGCATTATTATTTAGATTTTTTAAAATATTTACATAATGAGTAAATATTACCACAAAGCTAATATATAAAGCTTAATACTACCTAACTGTAGATACCTGTTCATTAAAACAGGGTGTAATGAAACACTGCCAATTTAATTGGATCATGCCAATTTCATTACAGAGTTAATTAAATATCAACAAACTAATGTTGCCATATAATGAGGACTGTATTAAATATCATGGTTTTTGTAAATAGTAAACTGAGCTAAGCTCAGTTGATCACCTAAGAGTGTGAGGTAGATTTTATATATAATAATAACAGTTGTATGTTCTATTAAGGGTTTTTTAATTAGGCCTTCAAAAAACATATGTTTTTTGGGCGGATGGGCAACATATATACATCTATTACGTATATCTTTCCCCCACTCGCTTTTACACTTACAGTGGTATTAATCCACCCAAACACAAAACATGGTGATGACCCACCATCCCTCCCACAGAGTGGTGTCACATCCGCCCACCCATAAATGTATATACGGTGATATTGACCCTCCCACCCATTCATACACGGGCAAACTAATTTAAATAATTTATAAAAACTTGTTCAGTCTCACACGTCAGTGAACAAAGTGAACAACATACCGTAGCTGACCAGGATATTGATCACACGAAAGCAATTTCTGTCCCTAATAATACATCTACTCAATTTTACTTTTAATTTATTATATTTCGCAATGCCAAACAATAAATTATAATAATATCTGGCAACAGCTATTTCTCTTTTGTTCCAGATACATTTAGACATGCATCAATATGCTTATGCAGAATCTATCGAGCGCATGCATCAGTAGTTATTGGATGTTTCACGTATTACCAGTTTGACAGTGACACATCTATCAGATATGTATTCCTGAAGTTTCCTTTAGATACGAGCTCTGTGTGCTGAAAGTATGTAAATTATATATATTTCATTTGTAATATTGATATGTTTAATAAAATTAGCTACAATTTAAACGCATTGGGACAGAGCATGCTAAAAAGGCTGATGAAATGAATTAATTGGTAAGAAAATCATCGCTAAGATTAAATAAAATTCATTATAATCATAGTGGTGTTGACCACTGTTAATTCAGTAATATTAAATAATAGTGAATTTAAGATATAAATCATAGAGTCATTTAAAATTCTGAAGTTTTAAAAGTGTGATTACAAAAGCAATTTCACTCCAATCCATCAAATGCTTGATGGCTTGGATTACTGGCATCACATCAACGATGACAAGCCACTGAATGATTATTTACGTTGAAAATTTCATAAATGTGTTGGCATTTGTTGAAATTTGATGAAAGGACAATTTGATAAATATCTTGATTAATTGTATTGTAGAAAATGAAATTCATTAGTTATGTACTGTTGATACGTAATGGTTCAGTGTAAGGCCTTAAAAGGTCAGGATGTCTTAGTTTACCAAGCGAAGTTTGAGCTAAGAAGCCCTCTCTAACACTTAACCTGACGACCAACGGCATTACGTGACTTCTGAACCATCACCAATGACCGGGCAGGCGGGCTAAGTGTAAGGACAGGATTACAGGATTCCTCACCGGTCAACCATCAAAGGAACAGCCACGCTCGATTTTGCTTGACGCCCTTATTTTGCGATAACGTCAGAACCTCCGGTCAAGGTCACTGGCTTACTACTTAGTATAAAGAGCCTATTATAACGACTATTTAGAAACTCTATTTACATTATCGAAATTTGAAGCTGTTACAGATCCACGCTAAGATGCGTGCCCTTACACTAATTTATCCAAATTTAACGTTTATTTCCCGTTCAATAATGAGCTTACAGTAATACTTTGTTAATAAGTAAGGCTAACTTTAAACAAAATTCATTCAGAAACATAGTCTAGACCATTATCATGTTTATTTCTAGATAACTATTAATGTTTATGTGTATTCTCAATATACGAACGTATTTCAATAATTGGGAATATTATATTGAAATGTATTGAATACAACAGTACTTTATGTGTAGTATTTTTTACAAGCAGTATGAATGTATCGCAGTTGCAATAATGGATGCAAGTAAAGTGTAGTAACAAAACTATAACATGAGTAGATATAATTAATACAGGGTGACACTTAAGTCTTAGGACGACTTTAGAGCTTTTAAACGACAAGAGATATCATGGCCAAATTTGGCATATCGTTACTGGTAATAGTAAGCTACTTTTCTGTGTGCATGGTGATCAGATGTCATATTTGAGGGACGGCCCGTTAGGAGTACGAAGAAAATCTTTAAAGGCAGCCCATGTTGATTTGTACATCATTTTAAAGGTCTAGTTAAACTGAAAACAATGCCGCAAACCGGACTTAAAATGGTTGATCCAGTCGGAAGTAATTGGTGTTCAAAGTTATAAAAATGTTTAACACATTGTACTTACGAATAACAGAAAGTTACAAGTTAAAGGGAATACTTACTGGGGAATACTTGAAAGGAAATTTAAATGCCAACAAGTATCAAGATTTGTTCCAAAATGATATAGTTTCTGCAAAATGCATACTCTGTCAATCGTAAAAAGCCCAATTGATTGACCTACTAGCTCACCTATACACGTACAGTGGTATTGACCCACCCGCCCACCCATATATGTACAGCGATTATGACCCACCCACCCACCTTCACATGTACAGTGGTGATGACCCACAAGCCCACCTATACACGTACAGCTAGTCTTAGCGCTGACCAAACGTTTTTTTCCAACAAGATGCTACACTATGGTGTTCAAGTGAGGCAATACTTAGATACAGTATTCCCTCACTGGTGGATTGAAAGACTGGAGTGGCCGCTCGTTTCCCTGAGCTAACTCCGCTGGACTACTTTTTTGGGACTACCTCAAATACAAAGTTTACGAAACTCAGCCTACAGATCTGATTGATCTTAGACGCAGGATATCACAGGAAGCTCAAACTATTCTACGAGAAAAAATACCAAAAGCAGTAGACAGCTTTTATAACCGGTTAGCACATTGCCAGACGGCCAACGGTTATAAATTTGAACGACTACTTTCGAAGGAGTTCAGTAAGTATTCCCTTCAACTTGTGACATTCTGTTATTCGTAAGTATAATGTATTGAACATTTTAAAACTTTGAACAGCAATTACTTCCGATCGAATCAACCATTTTAAGTCCGATTTGCGACATTGTTTTCAGTTTAACTAGACCTTTAAAATGATGTACAAATCAACATAGGCTGTCATTAAAGTTTTTATTTTTACTCCTAACGGGCCCTCCCCTAAAGATAAAATCTGATCACCATGTACACAGAAAAGTAGCTTATTATTACCAGCAACGGTATGCCACATTTGGTCGTGTAAAAGTTATAAAGTCGTCCTAATACTTAATTGTCACCATCATTATTTAACAGTAGTACACACAACTCTTTATGACCTATGAATATCTGTATAGCGATAATAGCCTATTTTGTAATTAATTTTAGGAGATACCTAAATAATTTTACAGCTATCATTAGGATGGTTCAACAATCCAATTTCTTCTATATTATTTTCTGCAAATTACTTATATTATTATAATTTAAATAACAAATTATCTTGATCTATATTGAATAAAAATAGTCATCCTATATGTATATTTTAACTTTTAGTGGCATGATTTAATCTACGGTAACTGCTATAGAACAAACTGTAGATATCAAGGCAACACTGCGCAGCAGACTGTGACGTCACATGGGCGAAATCAGCTGGTTTGATTAATCTTTTAAATACTGGTAACTAAATCTACCAATTACATAGAAACTTTCAGCTTATTCACGACCAATAAGCTGGAATCGTAATCACAAGTGTTAAAACAAGTATTTTTGTGTTTATTTGTTTGTTTTTTTCACCCAGCTGTCACTTCGACCTTGTGACATCGTTGTTGATGGGTTTGATAACTACCGCCTTCTTTTCGATATTATCCAGCTAACAATACCTTTCTTTAAACAGTATTTACGTTGTTTAGTACTCAACTGCTTGGAGTAAAGCAGTAAGTCATAAGTTTATGAGCAATAAAGAACAGCTGTTCGTCTGTTCTTCAGTGTTGTAAAATAGTGCCTGCTATCATTTTAAAATGTTTTTATGACGGTGTAACGTAATTTACACATTTACACAGTAGTGTTTTCGTTCTTATGACGTATAAAATATATAATTGTTCTCTCTATTTTATTTAAACTTTATTGTAACATTTGCATTTATTAGTTATTAGTAGTATCTAGAACAATAAAATAAAGAAATAGTTATAAAATATACTACGATATCTGTAGCAACATAGGCTATAGTTATTACAAAACCAATTGGATTACATAATTATGATATCAGTAACATATAATTAGGTTTTTGTAATGTATTAATGATGAAATATCAAATGAGGAAGACAAAGGTTGTTGGACATTTGCCATTATTACGTGAAAAAATACCAATCGCGACGTTTCGATTTGGTAAAACCCTAATCTTTTTCAAGTGCTAAAAACTAAATTACATCTAAACAAACATTTTCTAAAACTACGTTCTTAAACTAATAAACTTATCTTCATTAACTATCTACATTTTAACCTAGATCATAGAATGGGGTACAACAAAATAAACTTCTACTAAATATAAAATTTTTAAATGGGTGATATAACTAATTAAGACCTTAGCATCTCATACCTAATTTACTTTTCATCCTGTAAAATGTTTTTATACTTAGTAGAAGTTCATTTTTTGTACCCCATTCTATGTTCTAGATTAAAATGTAGATAATTAATGTAGATAAGTTCATTAGTTTAAGTACGTAATTTTAGAACATGTTTGTTTAGATGTAATTTAGTTTTTAGCACTTGAAAAGGATGAGGGTTTTACCAAATCGAAACGTCGTGATTGGTATTTTTTCACGTAATGATGGCAAATGTCCAACAATCTTTGTCTTCCTCATCTGATTAGGATCTCTTTTAATATTATGGTCATGTTATATGTATTTTTTCGTTAAATGCCCTGATATCATCTAATGTACCCTCTTCAATATTTACATGACTATGATGTTTTATATAGCTAACACTACTTTTCTATTTCATTACCATTTTTTAATACTTTAACATTACTAAACTCTACATATTATTTAAAGAGTTTATTGTGTTTGATGAGGTTTAGATGTACTGTATGTTTATTTTTATTTTATAGTTTTAATCTCTTAATATATTTGTGTAGTATATCACCAAAACTGTCAATACGTCATAAGCAGTTTATTTTTCGTCTTTTGTACGTTGTGATAGGAATGCAAAGAATTGTAGACAAACTATTTTAAACAATTTATAAAAACTTCTTCAGTTTTCCCTTGTCTACCTAATTTTTCATTTCGTTTATTATTCTTCACAATAGGAAATACTGAAGCGTTTCAATAACTTTTTCCATCAGATATTATAGGATTTGTATTATTTTTTTTTTCACAAATATATTTAGACAAATATCAATATACTTACGCAGAATCTATGAAGCGTAAGCATCTACATAGTTATTGGATGTTCCACGTATCACCGGTTTGACAGTGACACATCTATCAGATATGTATTGCCAAAGTTCACTCTAGAGACGAGCTCTAAGTGCCGACAGGTATGTAATTTATATATATATATATATATATATATATATATGTAATTTGTAATATTGATACATTCAATACAAATGACTATATTATATCTAATGAGCGATCGACAGTAGATGCTAAAAATGGCAGATGAAATGTCAAGTTGAGAGTTTAGTTGGTAATAAAAACAAGGTTTATATTATATTTAAAATTATTTAAATAAAATCCGAAATAATTATTCAACAATTATAACACCATCTTAGAAAAAAGGTTATCGTTATTTTTTAAACTGTGTAGATTGATCAACAAATGTCCAGAGAAAGGTAGTTGCATAGTAAATATTATATCTTATTGCAAAAAGCATTCTATATGATTGTCATTTAATTTATAACTTTAAAGTTCAACTAATATAATCAAATTAATCAAAAAGTATCATAAACTTCAAAAATTGTGATGTATTTAAGCGCATGTAGTAGTCTTTACTACACCGTTGGTCTAAGAGAATTTTATTACATGATAGCCCAATGACAAATGATCAGCTGGTGGTTATCAGCTGATCGTTGACATTTGTTTACTTTTAATTGACATATCAATTGATTACCAAATTACATATGTAAGATTCTAATTCTCTTATGAGTGAATTTTTTTTAAGTGTTTAATACTATTGGTGGGAATCGTTAAATTTATACAGTCTTGCATAGAAAAATAATATCTATAAAGGAAGACCCAAACACGTTAGGTACTTATTATACTCACGAAAACTACAAGAATGGGATTCTGTCCTACCAAACAAGCCACATGAGCTGCCAAATCAGAAATTACCTTAATTGGATTATCATTTTACACTGATGGACCATGTTTTACAGTTAAATTAAACTGTTCTCATTCCTGTTCCTTTAGCCAAAAATCTCAAAATATATCTCGGCAATATTTGCAGTGCAATATGGCAATATTTAATTCCATATAAATCGAATTATTAACTGTACTGACTAGGAGTATAAACTTCAATCATAAATCCACTATCCTCTTTCACCTCTGAAATGACTTTCAGCAACGGTAAATGCTTTAAAAACAAGTTACGAAATGTTTAAATTTATTGCCATTGTATGATTTTACCCATAAACCATCATTCACAGGCCAGATTTTTATTTTCCAAAGAATAATTTTTCAATAAAAGGCAAAAAAGGCACATCAACGTGAACACCATTAGAGAAGACTGGGGCGTCATGTTGGATGGTAGTCAAGGTTCAGGTGTTGTGTAGGGAAGAGAACTGAGTTTCACACAACAGTTAGCTGAAAATCGGACCAACAGTACGTGGTTCGGATTCCACGTAAATCTGTAGTTGCCCTATTGGGCTATTAGTAAATAGTCCTTTCTGAGCTAATTCGAACTCAGATAGTAACAATGACTTCACTCGTTCATGTACTATCATCACACTCATTCGAAATCCATATTCGCCTATATCTTAACGATCGGCGTCTTAAAAATACATAAATTAGAATCAACATACTGTATAACATATATGAATATAATTACTTTTACAATTTACGAGTATGAAGGTTCGTCGTATAATGTAATAGAAATAAAAAAGTTATTCAACTATTTTTTGGCCTAAAGTTTGAATAGTTTTCAAATACTAATATAAATTCACCTATTACCGCGTAATAGATGAGTCAGGTAAGACAGTTTTATCCATACAAATATTAATTTTTTTTTTAATCAATCAAGCCGAAAAATATCCGAAAAGCACTGTAGTATATCTAAATTATATGAAGAACACATAGCTTCTTATAAAATTGTATAAAAAACTAACTTAGACAAAACATAAGTTTTTAATTTTAGCAAGAACGCTCTCACAAAGATAGAGGTTTACGGTTTGTTCAATCTATCTTGGAATCATCTGTCATACACACACACATATACCGGCAGATTCCACAAAAGTTTTTCTCCACAAAACACAACAAATTAATTTCAAACTCTTTACTTTAGAAGAGGTTGATAGCTAAATGTATCAATTAGGAGATTAATAAGTACTCGACAACTGTTTAAACAAACTGTAATTGATTTTTATTGTATGAGAACGCTTTTCTATCCAAAGTGAAAGGTTAGTGTTTATTATTGTAATAAGTTACATTGAACTATGTTCTTGGACCGTATGTTGATGCTATTAGTTTTGTGTTTTTGTTTTGTTTTTAATCGTCAAGGATGATATTTATGTGTAAAAAGTTACAAAAAAAACTCATTATTTTACGAAAGTCAACTTATGGCCCACCTAAATTTCTTCACCTATCAAACGACACTTAAGGTTGTACGATAGGGTCAATACAATGAACCGATTTCTTGAAATAGAAACCCAGAGCGGAATTTTAATGAAGCGAAACAGCCCCCATAAATCGTAATTCTTCATCTTAAAGTTATACATTTTTTTTTAAGTAAAACTAGCCTTATTTTGTTCCGAAGGTTGATCCTGAAAAGTTGTCTCTATAATAAACAATTAAACATAATAGGGTCTTTTCTAAACAGAATATGAGCGAGGGTATTGTAGTTTTCCAAATGAAATTGCCATTTAACTATTTTAATAATAACTAGTATTAAGGACATTTCTGTATGTTCATAATAATTAATATAGACAAGCCGTCCACTCAATGGTTGCCATCGATATGGACACTACTAGGAAAGTCTGAGATTGTTCATTGTGGATGGTAGTCAAGGTTCAGATATTGTGTTGGGAAGAGAACTGAGTGTCAGGCCTGTCAGTTAGATGAAAATCGGACCAACACTACGTGGTTCGGATTCCACGTAAAGCTGTAAGTCTCTTAGTTGCCCTGGCTATTGGGCTATTAATAAATACGAGTAGCTCTTTCTGAGGAACAGTTGACCTTAGTAACAATGACTACACTCGTTCATCTACACACATCACATTCATTCGCCCCTCATATTCGCCCATATCTCTACGATCGGTTTCTTACTAGTAAATAATAATAATAAAGTAAGATATGATGTTCAACATGATTTTTATCTACGATTACCAACATCTTCCACTGACTATTGTGTAAGAATAGCATACTACATAAACCTTAATCCCTTGTTTATAACACATAATTGCACCATTTATGATTTGCTATACCCAAAACCTTCCTGCTTTTCCTAGAATTATAGACACCAAGCCATTCTAATATTATGAGAAAAAATGCTGTACAGTAATGAAATTCCCAAAATATATAGCTTAGTATAACATTTAATTTATACCATTCTACCATTTTAATTACGAAAATACATTTTTCATATAGTGATCATATAATATTCCAATACAAGTGAACGTCGCACCCAACACAAATTTATTACAAATTGTATTTGTACAAAATACAAAACTATTATGGTGATCGGATTCACAAAAAATATTTTATAAACAAAATTTTAGTAAAAAAGCATTGAAAATAAGCTTCTTATCACCACTAAAAACATTATTTCGGATTTATTTTTAAAATAATTACTAATTAATGTTTTTGATGATTATAAATTATTTCATTAAATTAAATAAATAAACATTAAATTTAAATATACTACACCAAGACAAAAAAATGGCTTACCGTCATGATTTATCAATGTTACAGTAGGTTGATTATATTATCATTTCCAAAAATACTAGTGGAAAACTTTTATAGGAATTATTAATCTGTTATTAACAGCAATATAACTACCTCAATTGAACGCGCACCCAACAGATAAAATTATGTGGTAAAGTATTCCTGGGATAAATGTGAAAGATTTATTTGCAATAAAACTCCCTCTGCCAAAATGTGCGTTACTTAGCTTGATATATTGCCTCACCTCCCACCAGCTGGGAACTTTCGGTGCTGATCACTGGATAAGTTTTTGTATAAGATAACTCTGCTTAGACATATAATTAAAAATAATATATTAAGTTTACTAATTTGATTTTATGGCGTTATAGAGTTACCAATGTACTTGTGTGAAACTAACTTAAAGGGACATAAGTAATGAACTTAGAATTTTAGTCTGATATCAATACAAATTTGATCATTGATCAGTGAGCATTTGTAGTTGGCTATGATTATCCAAGCTTATTTTGGCCAACAAGCAGGTAGTCGAGATATGAGTAAAAAAATGTAAGCTTGGCCAAATGGATTAGTCATCTTACTATCTTAGTACATTTTGTTGATCTTTTCCGTTAATTCACTACGACTACATTTTTTGTTTCCGTTTATTCACTACCGCTTGATAAATGTTCTATTGCTCTAAAAACTGCTCCCCAATCATTTTTACGTCCACTGTGGTATTCCTTATCCGACAGGAATCCGATATCACTGGCCTTATCTTATCGCTTTCTAAGAACTTACACACGGAGAGCGCATTCGGCGGCAAGTCAATCATTGGATTTACCAGTTTTTTATGCACTTTAGCAGCCCACTAACCTAACCTAATCTTATCTAACTATAATTGCGTTAAAAAAGTAGTGGTAGTGAATTAACGGAAAAGGTTCCATTTGTTAATTACGTTTTCCCAAACAGACAGTTAGCACTCAGTTATTATAGGATTGCTCGTATTATATTTACAATTTTTTTAGCAGACAAACTATTTAATTTAAAGTTATTAAAGTTTTGATAGTAAAAACTGTTTGAAATAATATCACTAAACAAAGTAGTGGAGGTGAAATAATGCCATATTTATTACTTACTTTGTATTCACAAGATATAAATATTACAAATAATTTTCAGATAGGTTCAGCAATATTATTTATAGGATTGTCATGAAATACAAATTCTTCTTCAAAACAGATGTTAAAACAGTCTTTAACAATTTAAAGCAGAATAATAATCGTAATAATGTTTATTAATAATGTTTTCGCACTTGTTTTACTATTATTACACCACTCACCTTAAACAAATAGTTATCTAGTTACACATACACTAGTAGGCCTTGTGATGTATTTGTGAGATAAGTACAATATCTTACCTCACAAATAGAGCTTAGTGATATACGAGACGTACACTAACTCATCATACAAGTGGCCCTTGAGATAGACATGTTGGCCTACACTATAGTGACGGGCATGAATGAAGTCCGTTGAGCTAAAACTTGTAAAATAAGAAAATCCCTATTTCTAATCAAGCTAGTGCATTCTATTATTTATCAAGAGTTTAATTTTAGTATATTTTAGCTGTTTTTATTCATGTTTCAACAATTTCTTAAGTGTCGAATATTTTTGGCATCACAAAAATGTTATCTCAACGGACTTTATTATTGCCCGTAACTATAACTCGTTACAAAAGCATCTTTGTGGTATACGACAGATACACTAACTCGTCACACAAGTATGCCTTGTGATATACGCCACGTTGCTCTAACTCGTCACACAAGTTTACCTTGTGATATACGACACGTACTCTAACACGTCACAAGAGTAGGCTTGGTGGAATACGCCACGTGCTCTAACTCGTCACACAAGTAGGCCTTGTGATATACGACACGTGCTCTAACTCGTCACACAAGTATGCCTTGTGATATATGACACGTGCTCTAACTCGTCACACAAGTATGCCTTGAGATATACGACACGTGCTCTAACTCGTCACAAAAGTAGGCTTTGTGATATACGACACGTGCTCTAACTTGTTACAAAAGTAGGCTTTGTGATATACGACACGTGCTATAACTCGTCACAAAAGTATGTTTTGTGATATACGACACGTGCTCTAACTCGTCACACAAGTATGCCTTGTGATATACGACACGTGCTCTAGCTCGTTACAAAAGTAGGTTTTGTGATATACGACACGTGCTCTAGCTCGTCACAAAAGTAGGCTTTGTGATATACGACACGTGCTCTAAATCGTCACAAAAGTAGGCTTTGTAATATACGACACGTGCTCTAACTCGTTACAAAAGTAGGCTTTGTGATATACGACACGTGCACTAGCTCGTTACAGAAGTAGGCTTTGTGATAAATGCACGTCGTAATGTACAGAAGGGAGTTAACTTCTTCACAGCTAAGCAACTTCCATTAGTCACTAACTTGTGTCAGACCGCGTTATTTATGACACAACCGTCAGAATGGAAGTACCGACCCATGTGGGACTTTAAGCTGATTGTTCTTAGAGAGTTTACGCAAAGTATATTTTATTTTTTCGAATAAAGAAAGAAAAACTGTATTAATGCACACCTTAAATGTCTTAAAGAAATACATTTCTTTCGTCAGTTCAAATATTTGTGCATAATTAAAGCAAAATTATAGAATCAACAGGAAGATAACACAAAGCAAGAAACCCAACCCAAATTGAAAATAACTATTCAAGTTTGAAATTTTTTTGTTAATCTAATATAGTTGGTTAAATGCATTTATAGTTTTTATTAAAATTTAAATGATCCAACCATCTTAGCTACTATTGAACTTTACGTGGACCTACATAGTTAACACAAATATGTTCCCTGTAATCATGAACTGTTGTGTATTATTTCAGCATCAAAGGTATTAGAGGGATATTACATGAGACTTGTTATAAAAAGACTCCATTTAAAAATTGAGAGGCTATCTTTTGATGTACGTGAAGTGTGTATGGTGTTGAGGTGCATCTACAACTCCCTGATATTTGATTGCATAAAAATAATATTGATTTAGGATAGTGGTGCATTGTTGAAGGATTAATACAGTGTGCATGATATAGTTTTTAAAATAAAGTTACATATGATAACATATGTTCGTTAAAATCATGTTCGTTTAAAAAACTCAGATAAATATTTATTGTGAAAAAGAAATAACCACCTAAAAATAGACAAATGAAATTTGACAGACCCTTGGAAATTCTAACCTTCTCTTCCTTTTTCTTTAATAATAATAAACCAAATTGTTAGCGTAGACTTAACAATATGTATTAAATCATAAATCATTCTTATTTAAGATGAAATTATACGCAAAGGCTAGATTTAAATCATTAATACCATATTATATTCATTGTTTATGTCGCTAATCTTTACAATCATATGTAAACTGTTCCTCATAAAAAATCTTTATTTTCCAAATTATACAAAGTATTTAAAAGTGAATTATGGAAATTGTAACCACAATAATCCTGTAATTTGTGGCTGTTTTACATGATTTGAAAATGATACAATAAATACAGTTAAAATGTCCAGTCTTCCTTCATCGACACTTGATGTGGCTTGCGTGGCGTGTAAAAGAAAACTACGTATTAAATACATATACTAATTATATAATAATACTATTAGTGAATACATAGGCCATATACAAAACTGGTTATTTAGTACAGGATTGTTTTATATTGTGAGGCAGGAGATTAAAACATTTTGGACTTAAGTAAAGAAAAGCTTTAGCAAAAAAGATTGATTAATTCGTGGTCTGATAAAGTCGTAATTACTATATTTTTCACTAACAATCTTAGGCAGATTATATGAGAAAGTGAAAATAATTGGTTACCTAAATAATTTTATTTATAAATAAAAATCCTTTATTAACTGTCCATGAATTATTTGTTTATATTATTAATGTGAATTGAAAAACCGAAACTTTGATTTTATATTTATTTCCGAAATCAAAAATAAATTAGATTTTAATCTTCCCAGTTTTAATTTTAACAAACAAAAAAAAAAAAAGCACAACTCTCGGAGAAGTAAATCAATGTAAAACAACTTTTTACAGACCATTGTAACCATATCATATCTCCACGTTTTTAATTATCCCTGCGTGTTTTATTGCTGCAAAATCTCGTCCTTCACTTTACTGTATTACTTTATTTTTAACGAATCCCAAAATATCTCATTGTATTTGTTACTAAAGGAATTAGTTTGTTTTACAACTCCAATATAAATAGAGTTCAGCCATTAGAAAAAGAATATTGAACAAATTTTAATAAAAAATTATCTTAACCAAGATTTTTTATAATTCTGAGTGTCTTTTAAGTCAATGTGAATGGAGAAGCATTACATTTAAATTTAGTCCATTTTATTGGTATTATTAACACTTTTATAATTTGTCTAACAAATAGATCTTACATATTTAAAACGTAATTATTATAATAAATCTTTACATTCTATACAATTATAGTTACTATTTTAAAACATTTCTCAAGGAGGGGATGATTTTCTTCCTAGCCTTACTGTGTCCATTTCCCATAGGCCATTATCAGTGCGATGAACTTATTCAGATGGAGTTAGGGGGAAACCAGAACCATACAAGATGAGCTTTACTGATAAATACTTTGAACAGTCAAGGTGAAAGTTCAAATCTGCTACCTCTAACTCTGACACCTTTGACGGCTCGATCAAATCTTCCTCTCGGTCTCTCTCTCTTAATCTCAATATCGGTCAAATTTGATGGTATATTGACTATCGTTGTTATCTCATTACAACAGTTTTATTTTAAAGAAGCGTGCATATTTTTTAATCCTCACAGTAAAATGATTGTCTAAGAAATCAACGTAATTATTATACTGTATAATATTTTTGAGAAATTGCAATTATTTTCATGTTAGTGTTTTCGTTTGTTTTTGAGGACTGAAATATGTAAATGAGAAGTAACAACATCTGACCTAATATTAATGGATAGTTTGTTTCAGATATGAGAGCCATGCTTCTTTTGTTTATGCACAATTATATTTTTGTACACTAGCAGTGCATAAAGGAAAACTTCAAAATTATGCTTTTTATGCACTTATAGGGAAATTAAATATGATATCTAGGGTTTAGAAGGTTATATGTAGGTAAATTAAACATTTCTTACACACCAAAAAAAAAAAAAAAAAAAAACTATTATGAAAGAGAAACGTAAATGTAAGCCGTAGTGGAGGACCCTCAACTAATGAGTTTCTCATATGCAAAAATAAAAAGATTGAATTTTACACAGTGATTGTTTCATTTATCAAAACAATGTTCCATTCATGTTTTGATGTCTTTAGGAATGAGGCTCAAAACTCATTGGAGAAGAAAAAAAATAATGATAATGATAAACTCTATACAATTACTTAGCATTTACAATATATTTAAGAATATCAACATTGTAATTTATTTCTAAATTTGCTTATGTATCTATTTTGTTATTTTTAGAATAAATAAAAATGAATTATTATACAAATTAATATAAAATTCACAGTACAATAGTATAATTTATTTATATTGTAAACTATAAACCTTTAAGTTGTAAGTCCTTTATCTTGTAAATAGCACTTAAGAGAGTAAAATATTTATGAATATATCATCGTTATTTTAAACTATATTTGCCTGAGTTGCAAGAACTAGACAAATATAATAAGAGTTGTTTTTAGTAAATTACTTACAAACTATATGATAACTTTGATTAATCTCTGGAAACACAAAAATTCATTAAGCAATGCTTACTCTCTGGAGTTGGATAGCTACTCTTGGAATTAAGGGTACGAAATATTGCTCAACGTGGAAATGTTGCTCTACTCATTAAACATTCTCCCTACCATATTCTTTATTCATTTATTGAGCGCAATAACCCCCAATTTCAATTAATACTGACAGTAGAGATTTTGTAAATATCTCTACTGTCAATATATATTTATCGTATGGTTTGTTGTCAGCTACTATTTTTTAATTATAAAACTGCGATGTATATTTATATAAATATCCAAAATTCATGAATGTTACATTCATTGATTATAAAATGTAAAGTGATTTCCTGTCACAAACCTAAGTCCAATCCATCGAGCCATCTAAGACCTGCCTCACTGATTCATGTATGCTGACCAATATATCCTTAAAAGAGAGTAGGGGCAATGCAAGAGCGTCAGTAGAAGCCTCCACCCATAAATTGAGTGGGTAGGTCAATACGTATATGGGTTATTTTAATAGTGTCCTTATACTTTTGACAGACACTGTACATACAGTGGTACTCTATGTACAATAATGTATAAAAACCCACCCGCCCACCCGTACAGGAACAGTGTTATTGATCCACCACCTACACATAGAGGAACAATGGTAATAACTCACCCGCCCACCCATACACGTACAGTGTTATTGATCCACCACCTACACATAGAGGAACAGTGGTAATAACTCACCCGCCCACCCATACACGTACAGTGGTATTGATCCACCACCTACCCATACAGGTACAGTGGTATTGAAATTGCCGCCAGAAGTGGAGTGTCTACAGACAAGCCCACCTAACAGCAACATACTAGACAACAGCGATGAGGAGCTCCCAGATTCAGCTAACCTTCAGACTGCTCCTGTGGGAATTTCCACACTACCCCCACTCAGTGTAACTAACAGCCTCCCAGAGAGCACAGCAAAAAACACCGGCGAGTTTGCTAGGGTGTTACTCATTGGTGACTCACATCTTAAGTACTCTAGCAGAGGGTGTGTGTTTAAGGGAGCTAGTGTGGAATGTTGTCCGGGAGGGCGAATTTTAGATATTAAGGATAGATTAGTTAGATATGTAGGTTTAGATTTTTCTGTGATATACTTGCATGTAGGAGCCAACAATTTGAGGAGAGGTTATCGGGGAGGTGGGTATGGTATGGTATGGTGGTGGGTATGGTAAGCGTGAGGCCCTGCATGCCATGGCCGATCTGCTGTTCACAGCCAGGACTCAGTTTCCCAACACTAAAATTGTCTTAAACAGTATTCTTATCCGGCGTGATATTGGCTATCGAGCTCTTCACGACTTCAACTCCCAGTTGGATCTAATGTGTAACAATTTCGGTGTTACTTTTGTTGAAGCTAATTGTTGTGTTGGCAGAAGAGACCTCTCCCGGGACGGCGTCCACTTTAACCGTAGAGGTGTCTCTCGTCTGGGGAAACTCTTAATTGACGTCTCTACTGAGCTTTTGCAGTCTGTAACACCAGCCTCTCACCCTTGTGACAGAGCCTTGTCATACTCACCTGCCCTCGCTCCCTGCCGGCGTCTCGAGACTGAGGATGCTGCTAACCATGACACCTTTGGTAGTAGTGGAAGTGCTGGGACTCCTCGACTTTCGGGAAACTAGCCGGGAGGGGGGACAATGAACGTGGAATCAGAGTCGGACACCTTAACATGCGCTCTATTAATACAGGCTTCACAGAAATGTGTGCGCTTGTGACCGACTTTGATTTTCATGTGTTTGGAGTGACGGAGACCTGGCTTCTACCTGACACTCCATCAGACAGCTTCAGAATTCCAGGATATACTATGTTGCGTTGTGATCGTTATGATTCCACTCTGGTGGATAATGGTTATGGCAATGAAGAAGCCGGTGGTGGAATTGCCATGTACATTAAGGAAGATATCATGTTCGATCATCACATCTTATCTGAACATTTGGAACCGGGGATTGAAGCGCTCTGTGCAGTCGTCAGAGTGAAAGGGCAGAGACTTGGTGTATGTGTGGGCTACCGGCCACCTGATGTGAGGTACACTAGCCTTGTTCCTTTGTTTCACTCCTTATTTGTCGATCTTGCAGTTGAAGTCAAGATGGTGTTGTATTTAGGAGATACAAATATTGACTTGATTTCAAAGACAAGTAATGAATCGAAGTTCCTTCGCCGGCTCTTGAAAGATACTAATACAGTGCAGCTAATAGATGAACCCACAAGAGTTACTGCATCTTCAGCTACCTTGTTGGATCACATTATAGTGGACAGGTCGGCTGAAGTCAAGAGGATCGGCGTAATTGATGCCTCAAGTTTAAAAGACCACAGGGGGGTGAAGATATCGGACCACAAGCTAATATATTGTGATATTGACTGTAAAAAAGTTAAGAAAGAGGCAAAGCAAATCTCCTACAGAGATCTCTCGAAGCTTGATGCCAATAGTGCAGTGCGTGATATGGCTAACATAGACTGGAATAGCATTTTAAATATAAGGGAAGTAGACAAAATTGAAAAGGTATTGACATCAAAGATAAGATATATCTATGATAAACACGCCCCCATTGTTTGTAAAAGAGTTACAAAAAAGAAAGCCCCCTGGAGGACCAATGAAATAAAACAATTAACGAAGATAAAAAGCAAACTTCGAAAAAAATACACAAAAACACGGCATCAAGAAGACTGGGAACTTTATAAGAACACTAGAAACAGACTAAATAGTTTGATATGGCGTGCGAAAAAGATCTTTTTCTCAGAAAAATTATCCTCAGCCAACAACTCAAAAGCATTTTGGAGTATTTTGAAACAATGCAATGTTGTTGGGAGCAGTGATAATTTAAATCCCCCACATGAGTTAAATATTGATGAAATAAACAAATATTTTATTGAAATGGGCTCAGGAAATGATGTGGATGAGAATGCTGTAAGTATTTTTAAGAGAACTAGACAGGATGGAATTTTGAACAGTTTTTGCTTTACAAAAGTATCTGAAAATGTAATCAAAGGAGCAATGAAATCAATAAAATCAAATGCTGTTGGTTGTGATGACATCTCGATTCAAATGTTGCTAGCTGTGAGTCCATTTGCCTTAAAGGCCATTACACATCTTATAAATGAATCACTCTGCAGTGGAGTGTTTCCTGAAGCGTGGAAACTGAGCATTGTACGCCCCTTACCTAAGGTAACAACACCATCAAGTATGCACGATTTAAGACCAATCTCAATCCTACCAGCGATGTCTAAGATTCTTGAAAAGGTAGTAGTGGATCAAATAACATTATTCATTGAGACAGAACACATATTGCCAAAACTCCAATCAGGCTTTAGACAGAATCATAGCACATGTACTGCACTTACAAACATGTTAACTGATATAATAGATGCTAGGGACAAGGGCAGATACAGCTCCCTTGTCTTATTAGACTACTCAAAAGCTTTTGATTCCATCAACCATGATATGCTACTAGAGAAAATGAAGTATTACCATTTTAGCGACAAAGTAATTGATTGGATGAGATCTTACTTAGGTGACAGGCTGCAAGTAACAAAGCTTGGGAGTGAGACATCAAGGCCCCTAGAAAAACAGCGGGGTGTACCTCAAGGTAGTTGTTTTGGACCAAGTTTATTCAATTTGTACACAGCTGATTTCATTAAGTGTGTACAACACTGTTCTGTGCACCTGTACGCAGATGATTCTCAGCTACACTTATCTTATGACCAAAGCAGTATAAAACCTGCCATTTATCAAATTAACTCTGATTTGGATAAGATCTCTAGTTGGTCAGTTGTGAACGGTCTCAAACTCAATTTAGACAAGTGTGTGGTTGTCCACGTTGCCCCAAAGAATGTGGTGCAGGGTCTCGGTGAGTCTGGGTTTGGCGTGTCACTCGATGGCCATCGTCTGACAGTATGTGACAGAGTTAAGACCCTTGGTGTCATTCTAGACAGTGGCCTCACATTCTCTGATCACGTTACCTACGCCTCCCAGCGTGCCTTGGGCAAACTGAGGGGGCTATATAGATTTAGAAGCCTGCTACCTGAATCTGCAAAACTACGACTCATGCAGTCTCTCGTATTATCAGTATTTTATTATTGCTATCCTGCATACGGTAATAGTATTTCCAAAGAGGATACAGAAAGGATTCAAAAAATCCAAAACTCTGCCATACGCTTTATTTTTAACTTAAGGCGGTACGACCACGTTAGTCTTTTCAGGCAGTCTGTAAACCTCCTTCCCATGAAGGCCGTATGCAGGATGCTGACCTGCTGCATGACTCACAAAGTTTTAAAGCTCAATGAGCCCCAGTATCTAAGCGAGAGACTCTCATTCCGGGATGAGGTCTCACAGCGCAGCACACGTAACGGAGGAAAACTTCATTTTCCAAAGGTTAGGCTTGAAGCTGGGAGGAAAAGCTATACTTATTTCGGCCCGACATTGTACAATGACCTCCCCGATAACTTCAAGCCTTACTCACATGAAACATTTAAGGTAAAGCTTAGGGAAATGCTAATAAATGGTGAAATAGTTGATTAGAAGTTGTTAATGTTTAGTTGTCTAGTTATATAATATGTCTCACTTGTTGCTTTAGGATTAGTTATTCACTGTTCATGTTAGTTTTATTTTTGACTCGAGTTGCTCTGAAAAGCAGTGTAAAACTGAGAAACGCTTATGTAAATAAAGGCATTTTTATTTATTTATTTATTTATTTATTTATTTATTATATTCTATGTTTCAAGAATATTTACGTTAATTTTATACGATCATATTTTGATTATTAATTCTACAAAATATAATTTTTTTTAAATTTAAGGACGTTCCCCACAGAAAACATATAGTTAGACATATACTGTATGTGTCAATTAAACTTTATATGTTTTATGTGTCATTAAATTAAATAAATTTCAAAATATTGTGATATTCTATAAGTATATCCCGTTTAAAACAAACCTGTATCATCACTAAAGGTGTTATATGAACATATGAGTGGTAGTATATGAATGAGTCAAATTCACTGTCACTTCATCTTGCAGTTCAAGACCAGAGACCCCAAACCATTACTCAACAGTCAAACAAACAGACTTGAAGAAGTGTTCTCTGTCAATTCAATTTATGCCTAATTTATCTTACATTAGTCATTGGTTGTAAGATAAATTCTGTTTTGGTGACAAATTCTTATTCCTACTTCAATTGGAATCAAAATCAAGAATAAATATATAACGTTTTTCTGTAAAAATGTTGTGTTCATAGAATAACATTTTTAAGCCCTGGTAACTGTAGTATAGGAAATTAAATTTTTTGTTCGGTTTTCAGTATAGCCTATACACATTCTTAAGAAGACGTTTGTTTCTGAATTAGATATTTATTATTATTATTATTAGTATTATTATTATTATTATTATTTTTTTAAGAAGAGGCCGATCTAATTTTGTAACTTATGGTTCTCATAGACTTCTGGTCTGTGCGGGGAACTCAATCAAGCAGTAAGGGGGAACCAATGTTGAACAAGGTGAATATTACTGATAACATGTTCAGTCATGTCCAGGATTGGAACCTGCACTATCTCTAACTCAGACTGTAGTTCGAACGACTAAGACAACTCGGACACCAGCTCCCTCTTTGTCTATTTTGAAGTTTTAAGTGCGGTATCTACTATATATTACAGTAAAATTAAGTATTTTACAGTTTTATTTTCTATATTTCTTAAGGAGAAATCATTATTCTATACTTAAGATTAAAATAAATTAGGCTAAAAAAATGTTTAATTCATTTTACTAGTTTTTAGTTAATTTACATGTTTATCAGTTTGTTTTTGACGTCTTCATGAGATTTCAAATTCATGTAAATTACTCAACTATCAAATTTATTAATAGGCATAATTAATTTTAAAAGAATCCTGTCACCTTATTCACTTAAAATATACTAAGAGAAATATTACTAATTTTAATAAAGTATATTTTGAATAATTCAGTAACTGACTATTTCATCATAGAATACAATTATCAATTATATAGTTTGAAGTCTCTTTCAATGAAACAGAAAAAGAAAACTCTAAAAATTTTCCCTGTAAATTGTTAAATGTAATATTTAAAAAATACATAATATAATGGTTTTCATGAAATTTTCATAGTCATTATAAAACATTATAAACTAATATTTAGATAAAATGTTGTGTTTTGTATAATTTTGTCTCCTGGGAAGATAATATCAAAGCAACCATCTTGTCGTGACAGTTTAGAGTTTCCAAACCTTTGTTTGACAGTTTTCAGTTAGGTAGACTTGTAATAAATGTGTTATAAATGTTGCATTATCTTTATACAAGTTATTTTAGGATGTTCATCAGACTTTCTTAAATGGAATAGTTCCCTGGCAGATAATTCTTCTAGTCAGTAGCGTTATTGGAATTAAACTGAAATACCATACTATATTTACCAACATGTTGTCTTACAAGGAAAAAGAAATGTAAAACTATATGTATGGTTAGTAGTTTTTAGATATGTTTGCTATGATAGTCACCAATGACACTCATTACATCAAGTTAGATGTAAATGTTAAAATAGACCTGAAAATGTGCGTATCAAGTTTATATGCCATTCAGCGAGAGCTGAGAGTGAAGCTTCACCTACAGCTGGTGTGACGTAGGTGCTAGGCCGATTCGCAGGCGTTCACATGTTGCTATAGTGATGAACTGTCCTTTCTGCCTGACTCACTACCGGCTGGGGATCCCAATGAACCTTCTTTTACCGGAAGGCACCATTATGACAGCGTCAGTCTAGGTGGAGCCTCAATCTCAAGTCTTGGCGAACAGAATATAAATACATAGTTTAAGACATGTCCCAAACGTCAAAGTTTAAACATGAATTTTATGGGTTAAGGTTTTTTTTATGAATGTAATAGCTTCTTGTAACCTATATGAGAATTTTGAAATGATACAGGGTAAAATGTGGTGCTAAAAATAACTAAGGGTAATTCTTTACTATTACTTAGTCAATTTAAAACCATTTTGTACTTTTATAGAAGACTTTTCAAAAACGCTAAATGACAATGTAAGTATTGTGATAGCGTTAAGTAACAACGTGAGACGTTAAATAACAATATTTGGTAAAATATGTGTTACAAACTTATATTTAGTATCATTAGCGGTACTTTCAGCACTCACCGAGGTCACCCATTTACATCGACGGCAGTTGTGGTTAGGTTAGGTCATGTCACTATATTGTAGAATATGTTTTTACGTCACTTTAAGACAAGCAGTTTGACTTAAAACTGGCTTCCGACAGTCAAAATACGTCAATATACTTTACACTATAATAAGTCAACTTAACCATAATAGCCGCTATGCGATGTAAATAGATGGCCTCCGTTGAGTATTATTTTTCGTCACTAAAAAATTGTTTTTGGCACAACAATTTTACGTCCCAAAAATGTATTATCAGACTATTTTAAGTGACTAAGTAAGTACTTGTAACAAATTAAGAAACTTTGTTTCACTGTACAATGTCAGGTTAAGTTTCTCCTGAGATGGAACGCACGAGTTAGCAGTTTGGCGGTCTGAGGTGATGTCAACAACTTTCAAGCCTTTGAGCTGGGTGTTCGCTGTGGTGTGGAGTTAGGTTCACAAGTAATTAGTTTGTGTAGGCCTAATATGTGTTACATTTGTTTCACTGTGCAATGTCAGCTGGAGTTTCTCCTGAGATGGAACACACATGTTAGTTGTTTAGTGGTCTGTGGCGTTGTAAAAAAATTGCATTCCTTTGAGCTCAACGTTTGTTGTGGTGTTGAGTTAGGATCACAAGTAATAAAGCCTATACATATTATCTTGATTGAAGAATAACATTTCAGCTTGGTTGTCTCTGTAGATATATTGTACGAGTTAATAGTTTAGTGGTATGTGGCGTTGTCAACAACTTGCAGGCCTTTGAGATCAACGTTTGTTGTGGTGTTGATTTAGGTTCACAAGTAATTAGCTTATACGTATTATCTTGATTGAAGAATAACATTTCAGCTTGATTGTCTCTGTAGATATATTGTACGAGTTAATAGTTTAGTGGTATGTGGCGTTGTCAACAACTTGCAGGCCTTTGAGCTCAACGTTTGTTGTGGTGTTGATTTAGGTTCACAAGTAATTAGCTTATACGTATTATCTTGATTGAAGAATAACATTTCAGCTTGATTGTCTCTGTAGATATATTGTACGAGTTAATAGTTTAGTGGTCTGTGGCGTTGTCAACAACTTGCAGGCCTTTGAGATCAACGTTTGTTGTGGTGTTGAAATAGGTTCACACGTAATTAGCTTGTGCTATCTTTGGTGTACCTGTAAAGTTTTCCCAGATGCATTACACGAGTTAGTTGTTTGGTGGTCTGTGGTGTTGTTTACAACTTGCATGCCTTTGAGCTCGATGTTTGTTGTGGTGGTAAGTTAGGGTCACAAGTAATTAATTAGATTGTGTTAATTTTAATGAAATGTGAAATATCAGATACATTTTATCTTAGGAAATGAAGAACTATCAAAATCTTTACAAAAAGTAAATATTCAATATAATACTATATTCAAAGAAAAGTTATATTTGCAAAATACAGTAATGTAGTAGAAAGTTTCATTTACATTTTGTTTGGGTAAGAAAGTGTATGTTCTGTAGTTGAAAAAGACCATTTATCCTTGTAAATATTAAATTCAAATGGCTAGTGTTTTAATTATAATATAGATTTTTCGGTAATTACGATGTTGATGAGTTATTTGTGAACCAGGTTGCCATATATTAAGATTTTGGTAAACGTTTGGTGACAATTTATTTATTATTGTTACAATTTATTGATCATATTCTCTCAGTAAAACAGTTTAACTTCCTTATTCTTCTTCTCTGACCAAAATCTCTTAATTGTTTTTCTGAATTTGCCTGTTTTCTTTCTTCGGTTCAAGTGTTTGTTTAGCGTCTACTTCAGATTTTAAGTTCACAAATTTGTGTTTGTACTCATAGTTTTTACAAGATATATGGCAAGTTCTCCCTATTCAAATTATGATGCAAGTTTTCTTTATAATTCTAATTTCATTCATCTTGTATAATATGTATGTGTGAAGAATATTCCTCTTCGTTTTCTGCTTTCGTTTGTAATTTTTTTTATTCTTACGTAGATGTTGTATAGGTTATATACATAATATTATAATATACATCGGAATATATCACACTATATATTAAATCAACTTTCATATGAACATGACTGATAAAACGGTACCGTAATGAAGATGAAATATCTTATGCTTTGAACTATACCTTGTGCATTTAATTATATATCATACATGACCCTCGTATACTCTATAACAGTAATGGCTCGTATATCTTCATGTATGTCATGTGACAGCAACAGACCTACCAACGTATGTGCACAGCAAGGGTTTGATCTGAGGACGATTGGACATGTACCTTGCTCACCCAACATGACAGTCAATTAATAACATTTCATCTGAACTAATTACTAATGTACTAATTAATAATTATCTAGCACTGGCTTTGTAGTAAAAACTATTAAAAAGAGCTGCAAGTACGTTAAGTAAAGAATTATTACATTATGCAGGGTTGGGCAAGTCTGGAATATAATTATTAATTTCAAAACCATTGAAAGAAATGTAATGAAACATTACAGGTATGTACATGTCCGTATACCAAACATTTAGACATATTTTGTTTGTTTTTGCATAGCCAAGTGATGGCCCATGTAAGAAGTCTTAAAAATTATAAATAGTAAGCCTACCTCAAGTTACACCTAATTTTAAAGGTCTTTGTTTGTAAAACACAAGAGTGCAAACTTGAGGTTAAAAGGATTATCTATTAAAAAGTACAGTGATTCAAAGAATTTAATGTCATATTACTAATTCTTCTCAGTTATACGCCTATTTAGTTAACAGTGTCAGGTCCTTGTTGCTGATTATGTTGCTTATTGTTAACAATCGTAACAAACGACTGCGTTATAAAAATAGCTATACTATTTAACTAAGATAAAAATAATAAACATTTATTAAAAACACTTTTGACAGTAGGTTTACCTAAAATAGTTTAAGAATATTATTATAAAAATTTGTTACTAATTTTTTTTAAATTTAATTTCTCATATTCAGTTATGATAAATTATAGCTTTACGCAGTAATAAATAATAAATATCTTACCTTTGTCTTGAGAAGTGTTAGTTATATAACATTAAATTGTTTGAGAGGCTATATTTTTAGATTAGGCCAACCATTTAACCTCAGGTTTGCACTCTTGTGTTTTACAAAGAAAGAATTTTAAAATGAGGTATAACTCGTGTTAGGCTTACTTTTAACATTTGTAATACTTCCTTTATGGACCATCACCTGGCTATGTAAAAAACAAGTAACATTTGAATAATTTTTAATATGGAGACATGTTGAAAAAGTGGTAAAATATCAGTTTATAATTCTTGAGGAGATTGATTTTAGTCGCGGAAAATTCGTTTTTACTGAAAAATAGAAAAACTACTATATATTTATGTGATGGTAAAAAAACCAACTCTTTTTAAACAATTGGAATTTTTAAACAATGTTTTTTCATTTTGCTTTTTTTTTAATGCTGAACACGAATATATATTTGGTTTTCAGTAAAATAAATTTTTCGAGCCAAAAAATACAATTTTTACTTACATAACCAAACATAACCTAACTTACCCTAATCGTCTATATACTCAAAAATAATTCATAATTTGCATTAAATTTGGGCGCCTGGCCTCCATGACGGCCTACCGGCCGTCACTCTGGCCAGAATACTTGCGAATTTGTTTTTGGTGGCTAACCATAGCTCCTATGAACATTGTGCATAATATGGCCTCCATAGGTGCTTTGCCTTAAAAGTAGTTTTCAACGATATCTCAATAAATAAGTGTCGTAGACCAAAATAGATTTCAGTTCATGTTAAGCACGAAAAATTACATCTAATTAAGAAAAAATGATGATAAAATTACGAAAATAACGTAGATCAATCCAAAAATAACATTTTCAAAACTTGTTATTTCACAGATTCTCATAAAATATAAACCTGATTCTACCCAATGGTGATAAAAAAGTTAATATCGGCGAGGAGTCTATAAAGTGCATAAATACAAAAAAAATTACCGGTTTTTCCAGCAAAGATTGATTACTAAAGCAAGCAAAAGAGTTCCGTGAGGTTTTTCAGGGAAACTCGTTAGTTCTTGCTGTAGATCACATTAAAATGGAAATGTTTTTCATTTAAGCAAACACCACTCCTTGAATGCTTCTTCATAATTAAAAACTACTCAAATAACAATTATTTCTTATAATATCAAAATACAAAAGGATATTACATAAAAGAACATATATATGTTTTTAAGTAAATCGGTCCCCGTGATTAAATTCGTTTTAAAGCTCGAGTTCCAAGGACGGTGGGAAAAGTGTTAAACATGTAACACTTTACTTGGGCTCCATCTCACTGGGCCAAAAAACCAACGACGTTTTATCAGCATCGTACAGTGGTATTGACCCACCCGCCCACCCATACACGTACAGTGGTAGTGACCCACCCGCCCACCCATACATGTACAGTTGCATTGACCCACCCGCCCATCCATACACGTACAGTGGTATTAATTTAAAACACCTCTGTACATACATGTTCAATAGCAAATTTACCAAAACAAAGCATGTGTGTCTTATGTAATTCTTAAAGAATAAATCTATATTAATTTACCAAGCTTACTCATAAAAGAAAATAATGTCATAATTTCGTTTTAGGAACGAAAATACAGGAGAAAGTTTCTCCAGCTTGTAATAGCATTGGTTAACTTTGGCAAAGTTCACTCGTTGCTGACTGCTTTTGCTGAACTTATCGACTTATATTTTATTGCCATGTGCCAAGTATGTTTCTGAAATATGGAGAGCAATTTTGAAGGCAGAGATTTTTACAGTAATTTCTAAAGAAACACAGAAGACTTAAGAGTTATAATTTACAATGTTGTGAGAAAGACTACACAATAAAATAAGTTATTTAATCTTTTTGTATTTAGATTATTCTATTAGTCCTTTAATATGACAGGGATATTGATTAGCATTCGAACCCTAGGTTTATACACTTTTTATTCCAAATGTTTAGTTTAAATTTTTTATTTTACTTTCGAATGTCTCTAAATAGTAAAGTGACTCTACTTACAGCACGGAACTTTTCCCGCATCAATCATTATTATGCGTTTTGTTTTTCCTTGTTTCCTATAAATGCCGTATTTTCATAAATTTGCAGTCAATATTTAACGATGGTAAATTTATTACAAGTTACAGTTAAGTGACTTAACTTGTTGGTCTATATTTTTCTATAATATTTGTGTAAAATCTTTCAAAACGTTCACTATGATTGGGATCGAACTGAGAACATTCAGCTAATGAAACTGGGCGTAAAAAATAATACTTTTTTGTCGGCTTTCTCTAATTTCTCTCACAGTAAATTTTTATGTATTAAAACGTCCCTTGCTTTCCAGCTATTGTACTTACCTCTAACAATATAACATATACAATTTTACAAATTATATCCATCGATAAAATACTACCACCAAAGTCGTACTATTATACAAAATAGTATGATATTAGACTGTAATTAAACTATCACCTATAAAACATTTACTCAACAAATAAGACATTTCGGTTGGTCACAAATCGGGGAACACTCAATTAAATTTGAAGCTGGACAAATGTTCTACTCTAAATATTATTCTACAACCTATAACAGATCCATATTTTCTCAATTATAAGTATCAATTTTATAATTGTATTTTGTACTTAGAATTATAGTTAAAAAAACAATGAGTACAAATCAAAAACTTATAATTAATTACGCGTTATTAAGACACCAATCGAAGAGATCGGAGTGAATTTAGGGGTGATTGAGTGTTATGGATATAAATTAACAAGTGTAGTCATTGTTACTAAATAAGGTCACTGTTTGTTAAAAATAACTATTTATTGATAGCCCATTAGTTGCGGCAACTTACAGCATTACGTGGAATCCTAACTACGTAGTATTGGTCTTATGTTCAACTATTTTAAACGTTTCAAACTCACTTCTCTACCCTACACAACCAAATCCTGACTTGCACTTAACATGGACATCCCAAAGTGTTGATATAAGTGACCACGTCGATCTGTTTGTACCAAAGCTATAACAGATTTATTGTTTCCCTCGGTCTCCCAACCTTAATTTTGTTAAAAATTTACCCAAGAGAGGTGAAAAAAAGTCTACAAAGAAAACCATCTTCAACAAACCTTAATAAGATTAAATATAACATCAAAGTACACAATATTACCTTTCGCGTCTATTCAAGTATATACTTTGAAAAATAGTGGTGTGGAAAACTATGTTATACTATAAAAAATATTATATTCAAAACATATCAGAGGTTAAAAAGCGAGTTTATGATGAACGAGTTTTCTACGTCTTCAATTTCATTTTATTATGAAAAACAGACGTTTGTCTTTTTGCTGTGTTTTTCCACTAACATATTTCTGGCATTTTTAGAAAACAGTAGTTTTACCAAGCTTTTGTGTAACTACCCCAAAACTTGTGGTAACTACATAGTTGCAACAACAGAAACAAATTACCCCACTAAATATGCAATGAAGTAAATATAGTTTGAACAGTATAGGTAGTTATTTTATAAATGTATTCAATGTATTTTACGTATGATAACTCCGTAATAAGTAAAAGAATCTTTCTTGATACTATTAACCCTTTAGATCATATACCTCCAAGGGGGGACAAAAATTACCTTCAGCTGATATTTTACATAAATATAGTGGTTAATTATTTTTAGTTTAAGGTTTGTTGTTGAATTCTCTTTTAAACGGATATGAATTGAAGAATAATTAAATTTTTTAGACGTTTTAGAACTTGAATAAAATAACAAAAAGAAAATTAAAGCGTGTTATTACTTTTTGACACCACTTGACAGACTGACGGTTAATGAAGCCCAATATAGTGTAAAACTTATCAGGTGTTTTCCACAAATTCCTCTCCACTAATCTATAACCGAAAGATTTGCATGTTTTCTTTAAAGATATATAATTTCATTTACATTTCATAAGTCAATATTTAAATAAACTTATCTATTTGTATTTTAATAGTTTTATTACAACAATTAGGGAGTAATAAATTCAATTTGATTTCTGACAACTATTAAGTGTCCTGTGATTTATAATTTATACTCTCTTACGTAACAAAACCATAATCATTTTTCATAATGAAAGAAAGAAAGAAAATCAATTTATTTCCCTTTTAAGTTACAAATGTTCAAGTTAAACAATTTGATACATCGGAAAAGAAAGTTTTACATAGGCTTTTTTATGCCTGTGCGTAAAACTAGTCAAATGAACATTACATTACAATTTGATCAGACAAATTTCATAATGAAGTACTAAACTTTCCTTTACCTGTCACACTTAACTTTACTCAGCCAGATTACTTTTCTAGTAAGTTGATGAAGTCCATAAATCGGCTTTAAAAACACTTTTCACGATGTAATAGAATACATCCAGATACATCAATATAAATTACTGATATACCAGCTGTTACATTGTTCCTTTCAAATTGATGAAAAATGAACGGCTGTTTACCATATTGTGAGGCTAAGCTCGTAGTTTACTTTTTTTAGTTAACAATTAAGTAAATATCTGTAAAAATTAATTGTTAAAATTTGTATTAAATACTAGTGTTTAAAAGTAAAACAAACAGTAGTAAAATTACCTGCATGGATGAAAAAAAATCGAGGAGGTTTTAAACTACAAACTTATATGGAGGAATAATATTATACGATTAAAATGACACAAAATAGTATTATTATACTATAATGGACCTTACAATGTATAAATTTATAAAAATTAAAACCAGAAGTTCTCATAAAATGAAATCGTACAAAAATAATTATATTAAAATGAGCCGATTTACTTAATAAAAACAGAATAAGACTGTGTCAGTAGGAATTTGGTAAAATATAAAACAAAAATATAAAAATTTATCGCATCAACAAATCATAAAAATGATGATTTTATTTAAAATTAGTCCAGAGTTAACGATTTCATAATTTGTACGCAGGTTATTCTGTAAAAGACTAATCTATACAAAATTGCCTTTTGTACCACTGACTCACTCACTCATCGCTGTAACTAAAAAAGTACTATGCCTACGAGGTTGAAATTTTGTAGTAGAGTCAAAGGTCTTATGCTGTAGATGTACAATAAGAAGGGATTTTGCAGGTGTCTCGAAGATGGCAGACTTTTTAGTGCCAACCATTTTAAATGTCAAAAACAGAGTTTCTCTAATTGGACTGTAGCGGCTAAATGAACGGTTCTACAGCAAAACTAACTCTATTTTCTGCGCCTGATTTGAGACGATCTACAACTTTGGCCTTATGACTTTTTGCTCTATCTCACCTCCTTAATTCTTAGGTAGAGCTAGATGTTCAATTTGTTCCTATAAAATTGGTTAATTTACGGCCTCTAAGAGTAAACTTACAGATTTTTCTAGACTGTGAAACTTTGTTACCTAGGATAACATACTGTATTCAATGGGAAAATATACAATTTAATCTAAACACATGTATAGCCAGCTCATAGGACATGGCTAATCACGTTGAGAAACACAATATTTTATTGATTCAGAGTCAAATATAGTACTTTGTGTCCTCTAAAAGTAGACTTACAGATTTCTCTAGACTTCGAAACCTTTTTATCTAAGAGAAAAAACTGATTTAAATCGGAAAATTTACAATTTAATTTGACCAAATCCATAGCCAGTTCACCGGATATGGCTAAATATGACGATAAACCCGATATTTCACTGATTCAGAGTCAACTACAGTAATTTCTGTCTTCCAAAAGACTTATATATTTGTCTAGACTTTGAAACCAAGGGTCTTTTAGGTATCTATATATATAAAAGCCATTTACGTCTCATCACTTTTTCTCCAAAACTATACGTCCGATTGACTTGAAATTTTGTACGTAGGTTTATCTTGGCCCGTAGAGGCTCACTAAGAAAGGATTTTCCTCTCCGACATCAGGAATCACTCTCACTGTCCTCCAAAATTCTTATGGAGCTATATTAATTGATTGTGGTATTTTAATGACAGCTGTTAAATTAAAACAAACTCAATAAAATTGTGGCTGGATAAACTTTTAAAATTAAAAATACTTGAGTACAGAATTAAATTATTTATAACATCAGTTGTTCTAAATTGGATACAGTGTAAAATGAAAGCTTGCTGCACATTTTGATTATATATTCAAACTTAATACTATGACCGGTGAAGCGGGCGGGTACATCTAGTTAATATATAATACAATACCATGATTTCATTGAAATAAAATATAGGTAAATAGCTTTTGTATGAAATTGGTTCATTGAATGCACCAGTAAACAGTAAAATTGAATTCAGACTAATTTTGAGATGAAGTTTTTACGAGTATAAAGCTATAAATTAAATTAGATCTGGAATGCCACAGGGATTCATCCTTGGACCATTACTTTTTTTTACTATCTAAAGAATATTTCAGAACTACTTTCTTTCATGCCGTCCAATAATATTTGTCTTTATGCAGACGACTTCATTTTGAAAATTGAAAACTAGTTGAGACTCAGGTTATCCAATTATTTAACCACTTAATTTTACCAAGTCCGTGAATATACATGTACAAAAGTGTACAACAAGTGATAGTAACCACCCTCCCACCCATACGCGTACAGTGGTAGTGTCCACCAAGTTACACCAATCTACCGCATCTAAAATATCGATCGAACGTAAGTTTAACAGGTCAAAGAAGAGATGAATTTAAAATTTAACCAATTCTAGGACATTAGGTATATTACCTATTATTTCATACCATTCATGTGATTAAATTAATTTACTAAAAGTTGCATTTTAAGAGTAGTTGCTGAACTATCTAAGAGCAAACAAACAAAAGGTATGTTCCAAGTACACAGTATGCAGATTGCCAAGTACTAAACTCTGGGGGTTGTTTCAATTGTGAGAAAAAAAATGTTAACTTCTTGGAGTGACTGTTGCGAGAACTAAATACAATAACTGGCATTCTTTTAGCGCATTCCAACCCAAATGGGTATGTAGAATATTGCAAACAAGGTGTCCAGTATTTTCATTTTATTTTATATTGAACTCTATCTAACATATATGTAGATGTCAAATACCTTTAAAAGTTCCCTTTTTTATAAATGATAACGTTGAAATTTTAAAATTATTAATATTTTATGATAAATGGCACATTTTAACACTCAATAATTATCTAAACACACTAAACTGCAAAGTAACAAAATTAAACTGTATCTCATGTAAATTGTATCTTCCTAACACATTAAATAAGTATTAATTAAGGGTGGGATTGCGATTGGATAAATACTTCAATGGATTAGATGCCTGTCTATTAGTAACAGTATCAGTTAGATTTACTATTCTTGTTACTTACCATTCATTAATTTTCATAAGAGCTAGTATCTAATTTACAGTGGAAAAAGAAATATCGAGCATATAATTTTAACAAAAATTTTAGTAAGTTAAAATTCTTTAGTTACGATAAAATGAATTCGTATATTTAAGAATTATATTAATAACACAAAATATTAATGTTAATATTACGCTATATAATAATATATTAACATATTTACCTATCTCTGATCTCTTAAACTGAATAGAGATAACATTTAATCTGTATAAGCGAGCTTTGGGAAATGTGAGGTATAAACTATACAAAAGGCAGTGAGAAAGCCATTAGGATTACCGTCAAACTAGGTAAATGACATATTAAATCCTTCAGTGTAATCGTTTATCATTTAGTGACATTTAATGTCACAGTACCAAAAGCCAGTGTCATTTTACAGCTTATACGCTTAACCATGTTTCGAAAATCAACTATATTACAACTCTTTAAATATTCTTTTTTTTTTTAATAAACCCATTCTAATGATATATTATAAAATATGTTTTTCCCATTGTTATTTTAATGTTTTTTTTAATGTAAATGATGTATTATGAGATACAAATATTATGATACTTATTAAAAGATATTACCATTTTATCATAATATATTTTACTATATTATATAGGTTTCGTTATATTTGAATAGCTTCTGAAAATATAGAGATATTTAAAGTATTACATTTTAGACAGAGTTCTTTGATTTTATGTATCTGTGTCAGATCCAGTGCAGAAGGTAAATAAATAGTACAAAACTTAGTTATTTCACAGTTCCGAAAGTATATACCATAGAGAATCCACTAGTAACAAAAACAGTCTTAAACAGACTGAACTATGTATTTAAAATAATACGTATGAATAGCACCCGCTTGTATTCAGCTTAAGTTGTTTTTTTTCTTTTTTTTCTGATCAGTTACATATATTAACTATTACAGAATCGTCACTTCGACAGTTACTTTTATCTACTTGGATTGTAAGGCCGACAATAATTAACCGACAATAATCAGCAAATTGATGTAAATTTTATATTTGAATACAACTAGATAGAAATTCTGTGTATTTAATGAACAATACTCGTCCCAAACCCCTTCCCTAGGATCCCCAGCTCGAAGTCCCTAGGATCATCAGCAGCGCGCAGGGACACTACCACGTTCTTTGTCTTACCCACATTCACGGTCAGCCGGTTCTGGTCAAAGCACCGCTTGACAGTGAGCAATCCACATTCAGCATGCTGGAAGGCCTCATCCCAGCTGTTGCCCTCAAACAACAGTGTCGTATCGTCCACATATAAATACATGTTTTAGTTTATTTTAAAGATTATTATTTATAGATTAAAGATTTAAAGATTAAAGATATTATTTATATATATCGAGAACAATAGAGGCCCAAGGATACTACCCTGTATAACCTCGTATTGCAAGGACTTAGTCTCACTCCTGGAACTCTTGACATATACAAACTGTTTCCTATCTTTCAAATAGCTCTTGAACCAATATATTGCTTTCCCTCTGAATCCAAGAAAATGTAATTTACTAATCAATATATCCTTTGATCTAAGGAATCAAAGGCCTTTGCCTAGTCAATAAAGATTAGTTAATTTCGTGAATTTTTTGCTAAATTAGTGTGCAATTGATTTACTAAATTAAAAATTGCGTCATCATAATTTAAGTTAATTCTAAACCCAAACTGATTGTTGCTGATAATTTTACTGTCAAATAAATATTCAACTAATTGTTTTTTTACACATTTTTCTAGTACCTTGCCCACCACTTACAACAATGATATATATATATATATAGATAATTGGAACATTGTTCTTTATCCTCCCCGCCACTTTAAATAACGGAATAACTCTTGCTACTGTAAATGAATCCGGAAACAGGCCATTTTCAATGCTGTTATTCGTAACTTTCAAGAGAGCCACTTTTAATTGGTTAAAATTTAGTTTTAAAACATTTACGTGTATATTATCGACCCCCGGTGCTGAACCACCTCTGACACAAGCCTCTAGATCACACTCCGTCACTAGGATCAATCTGAACTCACAGGACACAGCGAGAGCAGCATCATCAACCAATTATCATTAGCTTTATTATTAATTATATTCTATTGTAGTCAACATTTAGCTTGGTGTAGACAAAAACTACATAAAATTACAGTATTTAATAATACTATAGAATTGTTATAACTGGTAATTTTAAAATCAACTCAGAATAATTAGGCATTGCAATCAAATTCATTAACCTAATTTATTCGCCAAATGGTGGTTTTTGTCATTACGTCATATCATCTGATTTAAATGAATGTTTATATACCATTTTTTATTTATCTGAAATCCTGAATGATTGACACATAATAAAGAATCATTGAAATCAAGTTTCCTTACAGTTTGAAAAATATCACTTTATAGTAAGAACTTTAAGTTATTTAGTAGTACCCTCCTAACTATATATTTAATTTATCTCCGGTCTTATCCTTTGTAGCGGCTCTCTTCTAGGCCTCAGTTCTATATAACTGAGGTTTGTTAAGAACTAAAAACCCTTTCCGAGTCAAAACATTTACGTAATTTTACTGTATTATAAAATGATTGCGCTTAACGAGTTTTGACACGTGCATTGAGGATTAAAATGAACGTTAAAATGTAGTGAACAGTAGTAAAACAATTAATAATTTATGTTTTGTTTAGAATACAGTTTATTAAGATTTGGAACCTAAAAAATGGAGATGGAAGACATCGAGAAGTAGGAGGGGGGGGTACTAAACATATGTTGTTTTAAGAGAGATCTCTACGTCAACATCATTTATGTAAGGGGTGGTAGGAATGGGTTGCCATCAACATTCAACCCGCAGTCTACCCCATCCCTAGAAATATATTTCTACTTTCACCGAACCTTTATTACATTTGTAAAACACGTTGGTGATCGTATAAAGATTACTAGTATACAAAGATTTTAATAAGTGTATTATTCATGTACATCCATGGTACATTTTTATCAAAGTCTCTTATCTAAATTCTAAAAAAATAACTTTACAAATAGGGCCTACAACATATATATGCAAACGACTGATTGCTTACAGTTTCACAAAATATTTAAGTTTTTGGGCCAATAGTCTTCCAGAAAGGATTTTATAATATTTTCTTTCGAAAACCTAAAATAAGGTAAACATCCTGACGACAGCCAATCCAAGCCTTTGTTACCATTGACCATGGGATGCCTTTCAGTCTCTGTACTGTTTTACATTAATACATGTTTAATCATCAATAAATAATCATTAAGACTACTATTTGACTATCTAAGATATAAAGAGGTAACCCGGTGCAGTATCAGGAATCAGTAGAGGCAGACACTGTCCAAGGTCACGCTAACCTCATCTGTTGTGTTGACCATGACCTGACTTACCCTCTCCTCACCCCACCCAACACGTGGGTCCCCACCCATAATTGACATGAACAGCCCAATGTTAACTTGGATAATACCAATGATCAACTTCAACTTGAGTTGCACCCTTGATAAGATTTGAGGACCCACCCATGATCAACTTGAGTAGCCTTGAACGTAAGTTTGAGTGTGTAGCTGCAGCAACAACAACAACCCTGTAGGGAAGGTTGGGTACTTACAGCTAGGGTAATACGTTATTAATATTTATGTGCTGTAAGAAAGAGAGAAATATTGATAATTTAAAAATAATTGTTCTCTCTAGATATGTGGAAATAAATGGTTATATTTATGTATTTATTCTGTTACAAAAAAAAAAAAAAAAAAAAAAAAAAAAAAAAACACGTAATTATGTAGTTGAGAATACTTCAAATCCTAGAAATCTGCCATATCATTTATCAAAGATATAGTAGCGTGATAATGTTTAAAATTAGTTTTGAAAGTTGGTTAGGATAAATCCTTTAAGTAACTTTATTTTACACTCAAACACCTCACGATACCTCATTAGTACCACAACCAAACATCTAATTTTAACTCGATTTAATTATTCACACTGATCATGTTTTTTTTTTTTTCTTTTTAAACAAACGCTGTGAAAAGGTATGACTACTCATTTTACATTTTCTACCCCAAATATCTGACAGAAACTCTAATGAAAGATTTATCAGCAATGTATAGAATTATGAGCCAGAACATGGATACAATTGGCGAAACATTTATCGTGCTGAATAGAGTAATATTTTCACCTCACATACGTTCAAATTTATATTTTAGTTATCATTGACTCATGGCTTGATGAGTCAATGATACTTCCACCAACACAGACAGTCAGTCATCCGAGACATATTCATCTATGTAGAGACAACATTGTTATAACGTACGCGTTGTCTCTACTAAACACAAGACAGCCTCTCCAAATGTCTTCTTACTTAAGTTATTTACCACACCTTTTAGGCAACCAGCGTTGACAAGGCTATCTATATTTAGCCTTGTATCGTCATGTTAAGAACCGTATTTTTTAACGAAATGGCCCCCCTTCAACTAATAAAACATTAAAATTTATCTGCAAGCAAAAACATTACTAATTGTGGGGAAAAGATAGTAGATACAGACTTATTAGCGTTGTATTTAGTGAATTTAGTGAGATATACGTCACTAGTTACTTGGAAATCCAGAGGGGTGGGATAGAAGGGGTTTGTCTGTCAGGCTGGAAATGTTAAGCAAAACAATGTATGTTACTATGCATATACGATACTTGAAGGCATGACATTTTCTTTAAAAGAAATGTCCTTTAACTACCATTTGTCTTCCTACACACGGCCTTTTTTTGGGGTGGTGAATCGGTTTTCGGTGAGTTAATTATTTCCCAATTTTATCATTTGTTAAAGAAATGATCTTGCTGATTAGAGTACAATGGAATACGAAACTTATTTTTCGCAAAGAACATAACATTCTTTGGAAACCTATTAATATAACAGTCCATACTAAATGTTGTACTGATTAAGTTGAACTAAACATACTATAGCATAAGGAAAGATTGTAACTTGATAAAGAAGTTCAATTAGCTACTCTGTGATATTTTTATTTGATGTAGCCACTTTACTAAGTTTAAAAGCCTTATCTTAAAAAAAATCGAGAATTAGATAATTTTAAAAGCGTTCATGACGTCAAAAAAACAATCCGGTACAAAAATCACCGTCATTCATTTACTCAAAAACCTTTCCAAAAATCCAGCAAAGGATATTTTGTGTTTTGATTTTTTTAATCCAATCTAACTGTCATATAAACCCCTTTTTTCCAAATTAAAAAAGAACGTACAGTAATTCTAAAAATGTTTAGAATATTTCCAACAAAAATGAATAAATGGAAAATTATTTTAAAAAACATAAATTTCCCTTAAAATTCCATGTCTATTGGAATACCAGGGATTTAGGGTGGAAATGCACCCTTCTAGATTTATAAGATTGCTAGTCATTTTAGAAGAACACAAAAATTTTGAGTCTCATTTAGAAAAAGAAAAAAATTACTAGAAAATAATTAGATACTGTTGGGAATATAAAATTGAATAGTTCTTCTTTACCTAAGTAGGTATTGATGTTATAGTTACGTAAATCTAGATTATCAAACAAATTTCATTATTCTGTTGGTTTCTATTTGAAGTAAATTTTATGTTAAGTCATGAGGTATATTTAAGGGCATTGTTATAGGACCAAAGTACCCAAGCTTGAGTGACTTTGTATAAAACTACATCACTTTAGTTGCTTGTTATCTGTCTGAGAGTGGTAGTTACAGGGACGATTGTTATTTAAAGTGGATGCCAACTTGATAATAGTGAAAGGTAGGATAAACTTTACTATTTATTTTTCAGATATTAACATTATTTTGCTAAAATTTTAACTATGAGCTGAAAAATGTAACGCCCTAAATTAACGCCAACAGTAAAAGCATCTACTATTTAAATGATTTTCAATGTAATGACAAAGTCATATTAATTATATTTTAACAGAGTGATAATTAAAAATATCATGAATCCGAATTTAATAATACAAGATAAACCACGCAAGCAAATGTTACTGATCGATGTATCTAAACAATATAATAAATAACCAAGGCAATAAACATTCAATAAAGTTAGCCTTTACAAATGTTTTAAAATACTGGTAGTATTGATTAATTTCCTTAAATTAGCTAAGAGAGTTACTCAATTTAATTGACCACACATACTCAATATCATGTGCAACCACTCAAGGTTACTGAAGACTCATGCAATAGTTTTTTTTTTTTTTTTTGTTAGGTAAATAAATGTTTTTATTATTGTTGGACAATGTTAATGTCAGAACTGTGCAAAATGTAAGGCACTAAATGCGGTTCAGGTGTTTTACCTGTGTTTTATTCTGTTACTTTAATGAGGTTTAGGGGACCATATGAGAAGATATTTATCAAAAACTCAGTTTATTTATTTATTTTATTTTTTACAACCCATTTGACTAACTCTACCCATTCCCCATAATCACAGAATATAGATAGATTCTGTGCCATAGTCTATTGCGATATGTGCATTGAACTTATCAGACAGGTACAGAGAACTTATCAGACAGAGTTATGAGGGAGAACCAGTACAGTACAAGGTGAACATTACTGATAAAAACAGTCAAGGCCAGAATTCGAACCTGCGCTATCTTTAACTCAGGTCCAAAGTCCTAAACAATTAGAACCACTCGGCCACTGGCTCTCCGAAGATTAGTTATTAATATGCATTTTATCTTTCTTATTTAATATATTTAAAGCGGGAGATGAAGCGGGGAGTGAAAACAGCCCTCTAACACATCCGTAAACTTACTAAGGTCTTTTTTACTTTCTCCCAAATGAGTTAGCATAGAGTAAGTATTGTGATCGTATAAAAAAGATTTTTTAACAAGTTGGTCTAAAAATCCTTTTTTGGGTTTTCTGAACTCAGAAAAGTGTTTTTTTTCGAAAACTTCTGTGTCTGTTTGTGTGTATGTGCAGTTCGCAGGAGGCCAAATGGATAGTTTACGAAATTTGGTATGCAGGTGTATTTAGCCAATATTTTCATACAATTTTTCACTTTTTTAATTTCAGTTTTTTATGGGGAAAAATATACAGAAATGGAATTTCCTCAGAACACGCTCAAAATATTTTGATTAAATCTTCAGGAAAGATGTGAATTTAAAATATTATAAACAGCTTAAAATATTTTAATAAAAACCAAATGTCCCCAATTTGACTAGTTTTTGAGCTATGACAAACAAAAACAAATAATATTAGGGAATCAAAATGGTAGTTTTCAAAGTTTTTTGTGTTTAATATTGGGGAACGATTGTGCCAATTCTTTGGAACCATTTATTTAATTTTAATTACTGTTTAGTTTAGTTTTTATTGTTGTTTTTATAATTATGGAGGTAGGTTTATTTAATATTATTGTAGATATTAGAAGTAATATAAATCAAAAAGTGTTCTGGTATCACCTTTCACACTAAGTTAGTTACAACAAGGGAACCGATAAAGTAAATACATCAAGATGGACCTCACACAATTTGCTGGGGGTGTTTCAGCACAAATAAATCGTTCCTTTCACAACATGAAGTTACCAATTGAATTTGTTAGATTGGGGGATGAAAAATGTTATTTCTTGCAATAACTTGCCATAATGTTTGATTTAAACACACATTGGATTGCTACTGTCGTTTCTTTACCTTATTGTATCCCCTTACTGCAGTTGTTAGGAGTGCTAGGAATTTACCACTTCTAAAAGTTATAACAAAGTATAAAATGAAACTTCCCACTCAGTAAACAAATCAAACTTCCCACTCAGTAAACAAATGGAACTTCCCACTCAGTAAACAAATGGAACTTCCCACTCAGTAAACAAATGGAACTTCCCACTCAGTAAACAAATGAAACTTCCCACTCAGTAAACAAATGGAAAATCCCACTCAGTAATTTAACTGTTTATGAAATTCGATAAATATTCTGAAAATTTTAAATTGCTTAGAAACATAAATAATATAGCTTACATTAAAAAAGAAAAAATTGGAGTACAGAGAATATTATTTTGACTTCAAATTACATTTATTTTAAATTATAATTATAAATAATTTACTTACATTTGTAGGTTAAATTACCAAAATATTCAGGAATCAGCAATAAAGCTATACACATGTGGCCTTTACTTTCAAATAATTGTTTATTATTGTTTATTGATTATTATTATTTGTATAGAGAAACAATCATGGCTAATTTTATCAAATTTATATATAAAATGTTAAATGTTTTTTTTTAATTTTTTTTATTTGTCATGCATCTATTAGTTGATATTTCTAATCCATTAGTCGAAACCTTCTATTTTCGTCTTTGTGGTCTGAGGATAGCACACATTTTTTATGAAAACTATTTAATATAACATACAACTATGTACCCATTTATATTTTTATTGTGTTGAGTGACATGAACTTGTTTTGCAATATTTGTAAATCGTAGAGGTGTTAGGCAAAAAATTCTTGATATATTTCGAGTTTAGTTCCACAATTCGGCTGCAAGACGAGTGCTTAACATGCGTAGTTATAGGCCTACCTATAATTTATATCTAATTGTCAAAATATACCTTTGCATGTCTAATTTTAATTGTTTCTGTCAAATAATTACTACAAATAATTACAAAAAAATTTGAAACAAGGTTAAGACATAAAACACACACGCATCCGTCATAAACGCATACAAGCACTCTACGCAGATAGGGAAGCCATTTTCGATCAACCCATGGGAAATTGAGTTTTAGTGTCCTCCTCGACATGTTACTAATTCCCCACTAATTAATGAGGCTTATATGTTCATTTAATTGTCCGTTTTCACATTCCCACTGTCGGTGTTCCATATTACTAAAGCTTCAAAGTTCATATATGTCATCCTTTGAAAGTATATGCTCGTATATTATTCATGTTAGTATAACAGTATCCTACTGTATATATTTAATCACGTAAGCAAATCGGTCACTATCAAGTTAATCGGACCAGGAAGAGGATAAGATAGATTCAAGAAACATCACACATGTAAAAATAACCTGGGCTCCACCTCACTACCAGTGAAAAAAAAAAATAGTTAAATGTTCAACCTCCAGAGAATGAAAATTTGAAAATTTTGGGGCTTTTCTTAGAAATTCCACTATCATCAGACACTCTGAATGAAATAAAATAAAGAAACATTATCAATCAAAAACTATAAATAAACATTTGATTTTTAATCAAAATGACTCACCATTGTCATTGGTGACCTCCTATAACTGTTATCATTTCTTAGGTTAATTCCTTGTTGTGTTTAGTTATATACAGCTATAAATTAACATAGTTGTTATTGTATGAGGTTTATACTCTTATTATTTCTTAGTTTTAATATTCTTTTTACTTATTAGGTGTATTGCTTGATGTTATTATTTCTTTACTGTTGTTCTTTACCGTAGTTGTCATTATATTTATTATTTCTGGAAGATTAGTTAGGTGGAGTTATTTAAATCGTTAGTGAATTATTATGTTATTGTGCCTTTATGTTTTAAATCACACCTTATATATTCATTGACGTTATGTTCTTACTATTACCATTAAAATTATTCTATGTTATGTTAGTTTCAAGGAAGCTATCCACTTACCCAGTCATGTAAATGACATATATTCACATAAATTTTATTACCATTGGAATACATAAATCGCACTTTTGTTTCACGGTTAAGAAAGCGCTCTAACGAAAAAAGCTTACTTGTCAAGATGACATGGGACGGTTTATCCCCAGGCGTTTTACTGTTTAAGTCCAGAAGATAAAATGGAGCAGTGTTTTAGCCGTTTAAAGAAGGACACTTTATCCTTAATCCAAAGTGACACTTTTATACCTTACTTATCTACAGTATTTTTCCTGGGAACAGCTGTGGTTAACATTTTAATCTCGTAGTGTTTCATGTAGTTTTAAATAAATGTACGTGGATATTTTTAAAGTTTTCAATGTTATTAAAATAAATATAAATTTATTTATTGGTTTTATTTTGCTAATACACACGAGCAATTGTAAGTTTAATTGTTAATCCTTGATAGAATTAATCATTAATATACAATAAAATACATCTCAAGATGTTATCTTGATCTCACTTTCAAAATACGACAGAAAAATAAGCGTGAAAACCTCTGATCTTGGACTCCTTGTTGGTATAACAACCTCGAACCATTTGTATCATAAGCGTTTATAGATTGACTTAAGCTGTTTTGTTAAGATATTAAAATGTTAGTACACAAATATTATAAAAATCTCAACAAAAGCATTGATTATATTCATGATTGAGTGCAACCTTTACTTTCTAGAATAATAAGGGATATTTATTTGTAAATTTTTTTAATTCACCGCATCATAAGTGTTAAGGAGTTTGTAGGCGATAGGTTCTATGCTCAGTCATCTCAATACCGACACGGCGTTCGCTCAATGGTTGCCAATGACGTGGACTCTACTAAAAAAGTCTGAGGTGTCCATCTTGGGTAGTAGTCAAAGTTCAGATGTTGTGTAGGGAAGAGAACTGAGTGTAAAGCTTGTCAGTTAGCTGAAAATCAGACCAAAACTACGTGGTTCTAATTCCACGTAAAGCTGTAATTTTTTAGTTTCCCTGGCTATTGGGTTATTAATAAATAGTTCTTTCTGAGGAACAGTTGACCTTAGTAACAATAATGACTACACTTGATCATGTACACTTATCACTCATTCGGCTCTCATATTCGCTCATATCTCTACGATTTTTACATTTTCAACAAAATAATTCAAAGTTACATTATTACATTAGAAACATAAATATTTATGAATTTAAAGATAGACCTATTTTCAAAATAAGTACATCAGTCCATTTCAAAATAAAAAATTTTTGAATTTATAATAAGCATTATTTATTTTAAACTATGCAGCAAAGTATTAGCATTTACGTGAAAACATTTTAATCACCTTACTAAATAATAGTGTGATGACAATTTAAATATTACTATATTACGGTGTAAAAGCCATTTGTTCATTTATAATTACAGTAATGTATTTTAAAAGTGTTTAGTTACAAAAACTTAATATTTCTTATTCATTTTAAAAGGGTTATTTAAAAATATAAGATTATTAAGTCGATTATGAAAGTATTATTAATGTAATATTAAAACCCGTTACATATACTTCTATTTAAAAAGTTTGAAAAATGCCAAAGCTGAACCATTTACATAATTAGTATATATGTATGCTCTCTTTAATAATGGTTATTTTACTTTGTATTGTAACAAGTGCAAATCAAAGGATTAATTGGATTCTAATGAACTATTTTATTAATGAATTATGATATTTTACTATATGTAACATGTTAGGTATGAATAATGAAATCGTAATTAAATATGTAATTAAAATCACGGGTGTGCAATAAATATACAATTAGGATATTTAATAACATTTTGTTTGCTTTCAGTACATTAATATTGTTTGATTTTAATCGATATAGACATCAATTTAAAGATTAACTTTAAATATTACTGCTTAAAATATTAGACTTAAGTTTTTAACTATCTTTAAACTCTCAACATTATCAAGGTGAGAATATTTCTAAGGCTGTTACTGTATATAATGGATTATTACAAGTTCTACGTGCGCTTTCAAATAAATATAAAGGCTTATTTGGATATTTTAAAATGGAATATTTGTTTGATGACCATCAAGATGGACTAAAAATTCGAAACATTTTGTCGAATTAAATAAAATACGTACTATGTTAATTTATTTATTTAATTTCAAAGAAATAATTTCTTATATAATCCTCAAATAATGCAAATTTACTAAAAGTAGGAACGTCCATTTTCAAAAGAAAGCAAATTATTTACGTACTTAAAAACAATATTTATAATTAAATAACGATAAAACCACATTTTTGATAAGAAAATTTGCGATTGTATTAAGCAGAGACTGCCAGAAAGTTTTTCTAAAAACTCATTCCCCTTTTTTGCCCCCTCTTACATTAGAGCCAAAGCGTCTCTCTTTCAAGCAATTTACTTCTTTTTTGCACTTTTTCCGTAGAAATCGGACTTCTCAGATAAGAAATTAATGCAATCCAACTCTAGTCCACTCCTTACGATGTACATATAAGGACTAAGGAGTACATATAATCAACGCATCTTTATTAAACCTAAGGTTAACAAAACTATTTATAAACAATCTTTTAACTATCTTGGGCCAAATTATTTCAATAAATTGCCTCTTGAAATCAAGCAAATCAATAATGAAACAAAGTTTTGTCAAAAATTAAAATAATGGCTTTTCACGTTAGAACTAACAGATTTTATGAGCCAATCCATGGTATGATTTGTATTTGTTTTAAATATAGTTGAATATGTATATAATTTAAGTTGAACTGTAACCACTTGTGCTGCAGAGAGCTGTATTACCTTGATAATAAGCTTGCTGAACTGGACTCATTGCTATAATTGTTTATAATCTTGTATTTAATTTTTGTTTAACCTAGCCACTCTACTGGATAAGTGGCTAGTTATATTCACAATTATGTTATATGGCAGTTTGTATGATAATTTTGTGTGTGAATAAATTCATTATTTCATATAACAAAATAAAATTTAAGATCAATTGAATGTTTATACTTTTATGCTTAAAGAAGTGTTTTAATATTGGATTTTTGTCAAATAATATATTCACTACAGTGATATTCTGTTAAGGGTTAAATATTAAATATCTAAGGGAAACCCCTGCACGCTTCGCATGCCAACCCCACCACTCGTTGCACTACATGACAGCCTTCGGCCTCGGCATATGGCTTTTGACTACAAATATTAGTAGATTAATTTTACATTTATTTACAGTATCTCACTCAAACTAATTGCGTTACTACACATATTTATTAGTATAAATACCCAATGGTATTACTTGGCATATTTCAAACGTGTTCATTTCATTTCTTTTTGTTTAACAGCTGAAGAAGTTTGGACCGTGTCTCTTATCAACGTTGGCGTATTCTTGTGTGAAATGCCACTGGCGTAGAAAGAAAAAAACAAGATTAAATTAGATAGTTTAATGTGAAATTAACCAAAAAATATTTAGATAGTTTATTATAATTGCACGAACTAAAATACAAAAGAAAATATTGCCTGTAGCAATGTCAACATTACATAGATAATCTAAATGCTAGATAATTAGTTACCAACATCCACTGAGTGTTTTGATACGGTGAGCTACGAACTAGATCCAATCAGACTTAACAAGACTTCATGACTATATGAATATGAATGTGTGCATGCATTTGAGTTGAAACACAAACGCATGTGTTTTAGAGCTTAGGGACTAAGCTCAACTTCACGTGGAATTATAGTTTTGTACACAATTTCCTAATTAAAGTGTTATACAGTATATTTAATTTCAATTCCAAATTAGTTTCGGTGTCATAAGGCATTTTAATTTTAAGGATATGTAGGAAAAGTTACAAAATTATAAACACTTAACTTTCTATTAAATTCTACTAAAAAAACTAATCCGAGATTTACCTTTAGGAAAAGTATCTCCCTTTCTCTTCCCAAACACAAAACCTCTTTTTTCCAAAAACAAATGTTATAGTCATCCACATTATTGTACAATAAGTTGCCAGTAAATATAAAAAGTATTGATTGTTTGAATAAGTTTAAGAGAGCTGTAAAGAGTCTTCTTTTGACTAAGGAATATTATAGTGTAAACTGTTTTCTTCTAGATAAATTTAATTAAGTCTAGTTTTAAATGTAAATTCAATGTGACGATTGTAAATGCATGTTCATGTTTTAATGACAATAAATGATTGAGTATTGAGTATTCAAATCTGTATTTTACGGGAAATGTGCGTTATAGACTTTGCAATTAGATAAATTTTTTATAAAAGTTATTAGAAAAAAATAATTAAAGTCCTCATTTTCTGACCTTTTTTCAACACAAATTTATTACAATATAAGCACAAAATGCACAAATATACTACAATACAAGCACAAAATGCACAAATATTATGGTGATCGATTTCGGTGAACCACGCTCACCTTCCTCAGACCTGAGGGATCTGACCTATAGGTCAGACTGTAAATTTTAGCAAAAGATATAAAAACCATGTCTCTGCTTTTAAAAATAATAAACCTGAAAGATCTAATGTAGCTAAACACCTTCTGAATTGTACCCACAGTTTGAATAAAATAGATGAAAATGTAGATATTCTAAAATTTTGTAAGAAGGGTCGTAACATGAATGCTTGGGAAGAGTTATTTATTTTTAAAGAAAAATGTAAGGATCGTGATAAATTAATGAATGAACAGGTTAATTTTGATTACGAAATAGTTTTTAATAATGTATTTTCAGCGAATAAAAGAAGAGAAGTAACAGACAATAGGAATTAACCAATAATATCACAGCAGCCGCCATTTTGACGATTCCAGCCAATGAGGTCACGTGATCATAGGCTTATAAATTGAGTTGTTGAACACCGTTTTCCATTCTTTTGTGAATCCCTCTGGTCTGAGGAAGGTGAGCGTGGTTCACCGAAATCGATCACCATAATATTTGTGCATTTTGTGCTTGTATTGTAGTATATTTGTGCATTTTGTGCTTATATTGTAATAAATTTGTGTTGTGTGACGTTTACTTGTACTGTATATGTACCAACACGTATTATGCTAATTAAAAAACTATTTGACCTTTTTTAACATATTCTTTCCTCACATAATCTTTATAATATTTACGGGAAATTCATATTACTGAAATTCATTACACTAATAGCTCTGAATCTTCGAACTTGAAGTCAGCAGTTCAAAGTCAGATCACCTAGTGTCTCCTACGGGGTAAGTGTTGTGAGAACTATAGGCGACAGGTTCTGTTCACAGTAATCTTAATAATAAAACACAGACATAGGCTGTTGACTGCCCTTGATATCGACACTCCTGGAGAGGTCTGGGATGTCTGTGTTATGGGGTTGCAAGACTTCAGGTGATGGGAAAGGGAATGGAGAAGTCTAAGAGTAGTAATCATCAGGTAGATTAGCCTCTGATTAGGTAAATGAAATCAGATCAATATAATGTGGTTCGAATTCCAAGGAAAGTTGGCAGGCCCCGGGGTTGGTTTCATCCAGCACCTTCCGGAATATGTACGTTAGCGCGTCTCGCTTCCTCGCGTTTCCACGGCGTTGACTGTTGCGCGTTCCTTCGTCGCGCATATGATATTTCGGTTAATTTTTACTGCCGAGTTCCACAACTGAATGATAGGGGAGCTTATACTATGTAGTTTTTTGTGCAGTTGCACTCGTGTAGTGCTCACTGCTAGTTGAACATTTGAAGCATGGACCCTATCAGGATATTCATGTTATGTAATTTAGTAGGTAGAAAACTCCATAAACAAAAGTGCTGGTCAGGACATCTTATAAATAGTGTAAGATTTCAGAGATTTCATGTGTTACTTTATAAATTACAAAAAGATTATGTCAAATTGTATAAATATTTCCAAATGTCTAAAACTTCTTTCAATGAGCTTGCAATTAACATAAGAAGTGAAATCGTGAAAAGTAACCCTACTTTGCCGACTAGCTTGGCATTTGTTTTCGAGGAAGAAATTGAACACTCGATTTAAATAATTTCAGAGACCTGCCACTGCATAAAAGAACCCATTAGATCCAATGTGTTTAGAGTGGACGTGTGTCACTTTGAAACGCGTGTTCTTAAAGACTACCGTGTGTATACAGTATAGAGACCGCGAATTCCTCAGGCGAAAGAAATTGATGTGTTGTCATTCTTAGTGGTCCCATTTTATTCAATAGAACTACGAACGCGCTGCATAAAACCAGCATGAGTTATCCTGGCTTTTAGGCTATAATAAATTAACATTTATAAGTTCCAGCTGACCTCATTGAATGACCAAAAATTATTCATTCTTCCACACCCATTCAGAAAAACAAATAGTAACCCTCTTTTCCAATGTTGGTCCTTGAAAATCTAAATTAATAGGTATAAAGTGTTCTTTCAAATGTTTACTAAAAGTTTTTTAGTAAACTATATACTCATTAATATACTCATTACTACTTTTTCTTTTAATAAGAAAGTAAGAACTCGTTCTTACCATGCTTTGGAGATAAGAAGCAGAACAAATGTATTGTATACTGTAAAGGGCCTAATCCTGCCCCAGAGCTGGAAATATTCATATTCAGAAACTATGTTCCAAAACCTGTTTTTACTAAAACATTTCACAGTTCCGTATCGGTGGAATATAACAGAAGGCAACGGCAGAACCAACTTGACTTATAAAAACCCCACATTCACGTCCCCAGACACATCTCTTACACGATCCAGTGAATTTTGTTTGAGATATAGTAATGGAAGCAAGGGAAATAGACAATTCCCATGGTTCTTTATATTTTTTATTTGAGAAGCTTATGAGCCACAAAACAGTTAAAAATATTTAATGTGAATATGTTTTACTATTTTCACGACATTTCATTTAAGCCCTTACAAAGCCCTTGAAAATCGAAACAAATTTAGCATTTACAGTTAATTTTGTGAATAAGTAAAAATATTTATTTTAAATATATTATTTAGCTTGATATTTTAACGTTTTAAATTACAATATGACGTAAGTTATTACAAATAATTCACCAAACCCTAATTTATTAAAGTACATTTAATTGAAAGGATCAATGTACTTGGTATTTACAGCAGGTAAGCATCATATAATTAGATCTTAGATCAACAAAGAACAAGAACAAATCACTTGTTTACAATGGAATGAATATTGAATACCACCTATATTGTATTGGTGTATTGTCTAAATGGCGAAATCAATGTTTAATGCCAACGGGGGGATCGTGTTGTTTCTTTAAAATTTATAATAAAATTATTAATGGAGCAAAAACCATAGACTATTTATTTTTTAAACCTACCATTTCTAGTAAAGAGTATTATTTAGCAAATAATAAGGTTAACGTGCCTTTGTCGTCTTCAGCTACAAATATTTTATTAGATTAACGGTTTCAGAGCAAGACCTCCATGGTCACATCCACTGTACGTTGCCAAAACAGTTATATTAAAAACATTATACAAAAATTACATATTTACAAAAATAAAACACATGATAACACTGTTGGTTGGTATGATGGTTAGATCCGGATTGAGCGTTCAGCTGATTCATTATTCAGGAGGCCTAAACAATGAATAGTATTATTTAGCTTTTTCATTATTTTCTTGAAAACGTATTATAGGCCTACTGTTTATATAATATATGCCTTACATAATTATATGCTTACGTATTATACAATCACTAAAAATATGTAAAACGTAAAATTAAAAAAATTAATTTATATCAGGAACAGATCAGTTACAAACATGTTAAGTTTACAAGTTGCTTAGAGGTTAAGAACAAAAAAACCGGAACAACCTAGTCTTAGGAAAGGAGCTCATATCATAAAAAGGCCAACTCTTTAAAAGGAAGTTGACTGTACTCACAAAGAAAAAATAAACAGAGGTCGCTTTCGTATGGCCACAGTGAACGCCTCAACGGCCGTTATATCGAGATTACAGATTATGTACAACTTTGTACATGTGTAGTAATAGTTATCCTTGACGATTTGGGAGGAATAAGGAAGGAATTGTCAAGGTCCTGGCTCTGCCATCACGACATACTGGACACACCAACTTGACACAATATTGGGTGTAACTTCTGTTTATTTCTGCTCTATGCTGTACTTCCCTCCGGTTGATTAAGACCATGCATAAATAATAAAAAATAACTATACAATTAAAAAGTGTACGGATTATATGTAGTTTGTTCCTAAATTGCCTATTTCTTAAGTAAAAGCATTTCTTAATAAGTTTAAGGAAAATTAATTTCTAATCGAGTTACTTGTCCTAATGGCTATTTATATTTATGTCATGAAAAGGTATCTTAAAAATAAATATAAATAAACGTACAAATTATATTATGTTTATAGACATTTTATAGAACTTTTTTACTTGATCGTAACTATACAGCTTGCAATATTTTGAAAATGACCCTTAGCCCGTTGAAACTCAAGTATATGATATCTAATCTACACTGGCTAATGACGATACAAGGCATGTAACCTTTATTATTAATTTTCTCAATTCAAGTGGAGAAAAATAAATTAATTAAAAAATTTACATTCAACGATTGAAATATATTGTTAATTGCAATAATCACCACACTTAAAAATCCACAGTAGTTAAATTTTTTATAATTTCAGTCCAAATGAAGCAGACCATTGTTCGTTTTCAACTAACCTAACTTTGTGTGTGATAGTAGCAATCAAATATTTCCTGTATACCACTTAAATTATGAAATAAATAGAAATAATCTTATAAAACATTTCAACTTTCCTGTACTATAGTTTTTCTCAGGTAAGTAAACTTTAAAATGTTGATTCTATCTCATTAAAAAAAAAACAGTTATTTTATTACCTTCTAAAATACTAATTTAGTTTAAATGTTATTGAAAAACCTCAATAAGATGCAAAAACTTGACTTCTATACTAAGTTTTATCAATCGTCTGCTTGTAAGACAATGTTTTGGACAAAAACTGTAAAATTAGGTATATTTAAAAAAAGAAAAACTATACTATGTTAAGCAAAATATTTGGATTATTTGTCTCAAAAGAGTAGTAAGTAGTAATAATGTATCAATGATAAAACTATTTAGTAACCGGAAATAGTTTCTGAGTTCTACGTAACAGGAAACCGATGTTTGATTTCTGAAGGTGTTTATATATTTTCATTTAATGATTATTTAGCATAATAACTGTTTGTTTATAGTTCTAATATAGGCCTACTTAAGTCAAAAATTGTTTTAGAGTAAATTAACTACTAAAACATATTTTGTTATTAAGTACAGCATTAAAATTAATTAATCCCTGATTTTTATTTTTGCTAATATTGACTACCAGAGTAACTGTCTTGTTACATATAAATAAATAAACTAAACAACACATTATTTAGTTACTTTTAAGCTATATTTAAAATTACTTATTTTTACCATTAGTTATGTGTTTAGGTTAGGGATGAATGTTATTAAAATTCAATATAGAATTATTGCTACTATAATATAGACATTTAAATGACGTAAAACTACGACGAGAATTTTTATGTTACAACAGTTACGACATTTTTTAATCAAAAGAAAAATGCGCTATGAGTTTTGCTTTGTTTTAAGTTAACAGTGAATTTTAAATTTTTCTTATAAGTTGTTTTAAAATATGTCAAATACTATTTAAAAATGGCAAATATTGTCAGTGGTTTATAAAAATAAATCTAGACATAAAATGAATAAATATATTATTTAAATAACAACTTTGTTACACGTCAATTTGTTTTATATTATAAAGCTCAACGCCACAGTTGATTAAATTCTAATGGAATGAAGTATATTCTAAAATAAACAATTTGACTTTAAAGGGAATGCTGAATCAAATAATAAAGTTTACCTCAAACCATACAAATTTAAAAGCTTCAGTTTCTCCTAGAAAAACGTTATAAAAACGGATGAAGTAACAACTTAGTTACAATTAAAAAGTTATAATTGTTGTATGTATTTCTAAGTAACTAAAACAAAATATAAAACCTGATTAAGAAAGAAAAAATCAAAACGAAAATTATTTTAGAACTATTTAACTAACTCTTCTTATTATAAATCTCTGAGGGAAAAGATAATTTTATTAAGTAATGCTTTTTAATGAAAACTGTCTGGGATCTCAGTAAACAGAATCATAATATATTCACGTCATCTGTAATAGGTTTATAGGTGTCTTTTAATAATATTACCTTTAAAATATATAAAATTATATGCTTATGTATTTTGACGATCTTTCTATTTGATTTGGTATTTCTTAGTATTACATAAATAAATTGAAAACTGGTATTAAATAAATAAAAATTTAAGCAATTTATTATATAAATGTTATTTTAAGCTAATTACGAAACATTGTCGGACCTAGAATTAAAATAGTGGTAGGTTTATTTAGAAGGGTGCCTATTTTTATAAATCAACAGTATGTGGGTCGTAAACAAAAATGAAAAATAAATAATATTTTTTTTTAACAGAAAAAGTACAACTAACAGTTTTTATAGTAAAATACAATGAATAATAATTTTTTTTTATAAGTTAATTAAAAGTATTAATAAAGTAAAAGTGCTGAAAACCCCTAGAGACGCATTTAATTAAAATAGTAAGTGTAATTTGGTATTTCCAAAACAATTTCTACTTACTTTTTGGCAAAAATATCATACTGATACCTAAAACAACTACGATAGAATGTTGTTATACACACTGAATTAAAAACATCAGCACGCACGAGTATGAAAAAATGGGCCTTCACAAGTTAGTATGCTTTACCGCACATCAACGAACACTGGCAGTTTGCCGGCAGCGCCTTGAATTTACACGTGTAAGCAGCGCTCCCCGCGGAACAAATCTCAACCTCGGACGGAATATAAAGGGTTCCCAGTGTCAATAGGGTACAATCGAGATCAGCTTTAGGATCATTGGGTCATACCTCTATACTGTAGGCTCATACTCTTACAGCCTTTGTACTTCCGTTGTCAATCGACGACAAAAAAGTAATTCTCTCTGTTCGAAAAATATTAATACATATTTTAATACTATATATGTATTAATTTTTTTTGTTCAATCTAACAACAACGATTTTAAAAATTTTATTCATTTAATCAACATAAAATAAGCATACTTTTTATTTTAACTTAACTTCAATTATAATACTCAATTTTCCCATGGTTTACAAAACCGTTAATTAAAATTATAGGTGAATGTCAAACAAGAACCACTGGCAGTTGTAATAATTATTTACCTAGAAAAGTAAATAACTATAACTTTACTTCTTTTTTTTAAGAAAAAAACTTAACTCGCCAGTTTACAAGGGCCCTAACTTCAGGTAGTGAAGTACCGACATTAAGCTCAGTTGGGGACTCGAAACTTGGAACAATCCCTTCGAAGTCCGCCAAAACCTTGGACAACGAGCCTCCACACCGGCAAATAGGTTGAATTATGTTAATTTTATTTTTCGTAATCTAATACTAACAATTTCCGTTGAATAGTAAATTTATATATTAGTAAATTAGTATGTTTAAACTTTATCTTGGTATAAAGTATGTAATTAATTACACTTTACGAAAATCGTACATTCACTGTGATTTTAACTATTTATAAAAAGAAGAAAATAAGTGGGTAAGGAAAATTTTAATAATTAGCCCTACTGTAATTTAAATATTTATTTATTTTTTATTACTCTCACATATTACCGAATGTCTCAATATGTAAACACAAGGCTTATATCTTTCTTTAGTGAGGCTTGAAAACATAAAAATCATAATTTATTTTATTCGTTGATAATTTGGATAATTCTTCAAAAAAATTGAGTAGTCTAGAATATTTTCGCGAACAAGTTTTCTAACCGTCCAGACTATTTGAAGTACATATTTCTAAGTCAGACGATCTGACGCCAACACTGCCAGAGATACCACTGAGAATGCCACATCACAGTATGATCGAAACGTTAGATGATGTAAATATTGTAAATAACACCTTGATGTGGTCGTTAAAGGAAACTTTAGTATATTGTACAACGTGTTTTACAAAAGGCCCTCTTAGTAATAATAAGTCCTCTCTTACGGTTAAGTCTATTGAACCTTACAGAATATTCATAATTTTGTTTTCATTTCTCATAAAACTACTCGTACAACTAGTACTAATTTTATATGATGATAAATAATATTTTACATTTTCGCGGATATTATGAAGTTAATTTACTACCAGGATAAGAAGTGAAGTTATAAGCTCGTAGTAAAATATTACAGTCTGAAACATTAGGTTGTCGCTAAGGCTTACATTAGGTTGTCGCTAGGGCTTACATTAGGTTGTCCCTAGGGCTTACATTAGGTTGTCGCTAGGGCTTATATCAGGTTGTCGATAGAGCTTACATTAGGTTGTCACTAGGGCTTATATTAGGTTGTCGCTAGGGCTTACATTAGGTTGTCGCTAGGGGCTTACATTAGGTTGTCGCTAGGGCTTACATTAGGTTGTCACTTGGGCTTACATTAGGTTGTCGCTAGGGGATTACATTAGGTTGTCGCTAGGGCTTACATTAGGTTGTCACTAGGGCTTATATTAGGTTGTCGCTAGGGCTTCCATTAGGTTGTCACTAGGGCTTACATTGGGTTGTCGCTAGGGCTTAAATTAGGTTGTCGCTAGGGGCTTACATTAGGTTGTCGCTAGGGCTTACATTAGTTTGTCACTAGGGCTTATATTAGGTTGTCGCTAGGGGCTTACATTAGGTTGTCGCTAGGGCTTACATTAGGTTGTCGCTAGGGCTTATCCTTCTATGTAGACGATTGTTTCACTATCAGAAGATAAAACAAAACAAACAGTTGTTATCTGAATATTTAAAGAGCGCGACTACACTCATTATTATTCATTATTCATTTTTAAGACACCGATCGTAGAGATATGGGTGAATATTAGGAGTGAATGAGTATTATGAGTGAAGATGAACGAGTATAGTCATTGTTACAATCTGATTTTGACTTAGCTCAGAAAGGAATATTTATTAATAACACAATAGCCAAGGCAACTAAGGATCTACAGTTTTACGTGGAATCCGAACCACGTAGTGTTGGTCTGATTTTCAGCTAATTGACTGACACTCAGTTCTCTCCCCTACACAACATCTAAACCTTGACTACCATCCAACATGGACACCCCAGAATTCTCTAGTAGTGTCCACGTAGATAGTAACCATTGAGCAGACGCCGTGTCGGTATTAAGGGGACCGAACATGGAACCTATCACCTACAATATCCCAAACACTTCGTCCCCGAGTAGCTGGGTTACCAACCAGTGCCGACTGACTCGATCCAACCGTGACACTTTTATAACTCGGATATCCACAGAACGTCCTCTTGGAATATCTTTGGAAACATTGTAACCCCTAAAAATTCTAACATCAAAGACAAAAAAGAAAAGGGTGGCTTTATTATAGCCGCAGTGAACGCCCAATTGAGTTAGAAAGTACACCAAACAGTCGTCCGACCGCTTAAGGGGACCCTAAACGCAAAACAATTTTTTTTACGTTTTTGGGATTTTTATTATAAATTAAACCTTAGAATCTCCTCTTTCCACTGATATATGACACTATAGGGTTAACTATTTGCAAATAAATGAATAAAATGTTTATTTATAAAGGTTACACATGATTTCGTTTCCATGGAAATGACATTCCTGTTCACCAACTTATATAGTATAGAGTTTCTATGACCATACTAAGCACTTCCATCTACCAGAACCAATCATGTTGGAAATCAAACACATATTCCAGAGTTTATCACATCCAGACTTACTAAAGAAATGTTTGTCAGGCGAGTCATAGAATCCAAATGAATCACTGAACAATTTGATCTGGACTCGGATTCCCAAACGGACATTTGTAACCCTGCAAATCCTGAAATTTGGAACATATGAGGCAGTTTTGTCCTTCAATGATGGCTACGTGAGTAAAGCAAACTATTAGAGCATTTAGGATTGAAGGTAGGCCAATATTGTATAGAATCCATGAAACGAGAAGACTCTGAGCGTATCCGACAAGAAAGCTTTGGAATTGCAAAAAAAAAAAAAAATCTGCCAACAAAGAATCCTTCCTAAGAGGAAGCTAGAAGATATGTATGTGGCAGAGGAAAACCCAGACAACCCTTCTTATGGTGCTGGGCTTCACTAGTTTTAAGTAAACTTTACTATGTTGGTAATCTTTTAGTTTTTTGCATTTTCCGAAAGTTGGGTTTTTTTCATTTTTGACAGCAAATATCTTGGTAACCATTTCAGATATCCTTACCAAATTTTCAGGTCTCATACAAAAGACCAAATTCTAGGTCCATACACAGGGTTTTTGATTTACTTGTATTTCAAACAAAAATAAAAATATTTTTGTATTCAAAATTTTATACTTAGAACTACAATTTTTTTAAACATTATAAATTTTTTTCTTAAAAATAAAAAAAATCCCCTGTGTATGGGCCTAGATAAAAGGTCACTCTTTCAAATAAAAAAAATTAGAGCTCTAGGTCACGTTTGTACAGAGATATCTGCTTTATAGCTAACATTACGTTTAAATGGCATTCGGGGTCCCCTTAATGGCGTTTAGTTGAAACCAATAACCGGTTAATTTTAGTCTACGGCTTGGCTAGTCTACTTATTTTTATAACTGTGTGTATATGTATATATATATATATATATATATATATATATATATATATATATATATATATTAATCGCATGCCTCAAACCATCATTCAGTCATAGTAATATCTTGATTTATTGTACTGCCAAAAAGAGTATTAAGAATTTATTATTTTAATATCACGGTGGCCCTATTTCTTTAACCAAACACAATTGTACAGGCATATTCCAACGAAGTGAGAGTACTCGGCTACACTGCTGAACACTGTGAGGGATGTTGATCGATATCTAAGTGGCTTAGTTACCTTTACACACATGACAAATTACCACACTGAACCTCCTCTGAGATAATTCAAGAACAAACTAGTTTAAAATTAACTGACTCTGACCTCAGTAGTTTGATAGAAGTAATTTTTATAGACTGGTTTTTTTAAGTTTTGGTCTATATTTGGTTTAGATTTGGAGATGATTAATAATTGGTTTGAGTTAAGTGATTATAGAATATAGGAGATTTTTTTTGGACGTATCATATATTTTGTTTGTTATATGTTTGTGAAAGAATGTGTGTGTAATAATTTGTGATGATGATGAGGAAAAGATGGTAAATTATTAGGTTTGGTGTTAAAAGTCCTTGAGTATGGCATGATGATTTGTTGTTGTATTTGTGGATGTCTGTCTGGTGTCTTTAATGATAGGTTGTTGTTGGTGATTTGATTGGGTTTATTGCTTATTCATGTCTTTTATTTTGTAAGAAGGGTTCAATCATCATTATATATAAGTGGGTTATTGTGTTATGTTGATAATGGGGTAGCTGTGTTTTGTTTTGGATGTGACCTTGAGTGTGTATGTGTGTGTGTGTGCGTGCGTGCGTGCTTGCGTGCGTGCGTGTGTGTGTGTGTGTGTGTGTGTGTGTGTGTAATTTTGTAGACTTCAAAGGGGAGCTTCATAAATCTTTGGTATCGCAGTGAGTGAAGATGTGATGTATACGTGTGACTAAGACAAATAGATCCATATACAACAATAAAATAATAATTATTTGTTTTAATGAGTTCATACTTGCTGACAACACTTCGGCCCACAGTTATTTTTTTAATCCATTTAACAAAAATTTTGTTAGAATGTATTTAAAACTAATAAATGTATTTGGGGGGGGTACTTCTATACACCTACCTAAAGTGACCTCACTCATAAATCATTAACAAAAACCAACTGATATATTTAAAAAAAAATCCACCCAATACACAAATTTCAAACAAAATGTTCAACCACTACCAACAGACCAACAAACAAATAACAATAACCCCCACCCAATACACAACTCTCAAATAAAATTGTCAACCACCAACAGACCACAAAATCCCCCTCCTACTCACTACTGACCTCATTGTAAGACTTTACGTTATGTAAAAAAAGAAACTAATTTATACGATATAAAGTTCGTCTTTGGCGGTCGTGGTGAGTTGATCTCGTGAGTGTAGTGGTGGGAGGACTCCTTCCCCCCACCTCAGTGGAATTGGATGCTGGTTGGATAAGTTGCATATTTTGTCATTTAATAACCTGCTCTATGTTTTCCTGAATTTTTAAACATTTTTGCATTTATTTAGTGTCTTATTGAATATGTTGTCTGTTTAATAAACTGATCTATGCTCTGTTGATATTTTCATATTTTGCATTTATTTTTGTATGTCATTGAATATTTGGTCTATTTAATAACTTGCTCTGTGTTTTGTTGACTGATTTCATATTTTGCATTTCTTTTGTATTTCCTATTGTGTATAATTATGTTATGTGTGATACTTTTTTAAGAACTTTTGACTTACAACAGTAATCTTTAGTATCTAGCATGTAGTATTATGTCTTTTCTGGTTTAATATGGGTTAAGGAAAAAAATTGTTTTTGATTTAGGCTATGTTAGTAGGTACAACCTGAAGACGGCAGGAGTATGTTATACCTGTCGAAATATTGTGTTTGTTTTTAAACACTCAAAGCATTCGAAATCTCCAATTATTATCTAGATATCACGATATAAAGTAAATAAAGTTTCAAAGTAAATTTTTAATTATTACTAGGGGACATCTTAACGCCATTACTCTTAAGCTACCAATAACCAACGTACGTGTATGGGTGGGTTGGGTGGTCAACACTACCGTACGTGTATAGGTGAGTGGGAGGGTCAAGACCACCGTACGTGTATTAGTTGGGTGGGAGGGGGAACTCCACTGTATCCCATCAACGTATGGTGGTATTAACCTACCCACACACCCATACACGTACGGTGGTATTGACTCACCCACCCACCCATCACCGTACGGTGGCATTGTCCCATTCACCCACCCCTACATGTACGTTGGTTTTGACTATGCCACTCACCCATTCACGCACAGTGATATTGACCCACCCAATATCCTAGGGTCATTCCTAGCTTTTATAAATTATATTCAGAGAAACCATTTACTATGTACCTCTATGATACAAAACTGCATTTCTTGAAAATATCAAGTTAATCGGGCGTATAGTCGCTTTTGAATTGAACACTTTGGTGTTCAAAACCAAGCGTTTATTTTGTAAATGCTTCGTCAAATTAATAAACGGTATCTCTGTCACCTGAGCCTTTATAAGCTTATGAAAGAAACTATGAAATACATTTTTAATCCATTTAATAAATTCTTTGATATTTCACTTTCTTTCCTTGTAGGAACATAATATATTATGGTAATTATCCACTTTCTTGCCACCAAACAAATTTGAAACATTTTGCTTGAAATGGGTCTAGAATTGGCTGTATTTTCACGAGATATGCTTTTCATTCCACGGGAATAACGTATTTTACCGAAAATTTCGAAAAACCAATGTCAGAATTTTTAGTATTTTTGTCATATTTCCGTTAATTTATATGGTATTTTAATCATCTTTTTTCATTTTAATGTGTTTTTTTGCGCTGAATACAAATTTGAAAACTATTTTGGTCTATTACAAATATTTCTCGAGAAATAACGGAAAAGCTACTATAGCGGCAGATCGCGATTAGCGGCCATTACGCGATCATTATATACAACAACTATTTATCACAAAAGCTGAATTTACCTATATTCCCGCCGGAGTGACGGCCGGCAGGCCGTCACGGAGGCCAAACGCTCGAATTTAACGCAAATTACGAATTTTTGTTGAGAAAATAGTCGTTTAGGATAAGCTAGGTTATGTTTGGTTATGTCATAAAAAGTGCATTTTTTTATCTGAAAAAATAATTTTACTACAAAACCAGTTACATATTTGTGTTCAGCATAAAAAAACACAAGAAATGGAAAAAAATTTTCGAAAAATAACGATTTTTAAAAAAGATGGTTTTTTTCATTATTAGATAAAAAACTAGTTTTTCGATTTATCGGTAAAAAAAAAGTTTTCCGCAGATGAAATCAAACTCCTCAAGAGATATAAACTCATTTTTCACCACTTTTTAAACATGAAATCGTATTTTCAGAGGTGGCAAGAAAGTGCATAATTACCAATATTATTATTTAAATTATAATCATACAAAGTAAGGACTTGTTAGATGTCTGAATAACGTTACAATTACCTTCATTTCACCTGAGAGATCTATGAATACGGCAGTAAGTTGGTTCAGATGATGCAAGTTACTCTTTACACTTCGTTTCTCAAAGGGATAGAAATTTGATAGCTGCTTTTAAAATTGTTTACTGTATTTAAAATGGTACTATAATATTTTCATATTAGATAATACAAGAAGTAGCGTTCTTTTTAATTTATGAGCAACATAATAAGATATGACATTTTAACTATAACGTTTTTCTACGTTAAAAATAAAAAAAAAAAATAAAACTCCTTTCTTTATCTTACTAATGTTCAAGATATTATAATAAACTAGTATTTAACTAAATAAAATAAAAAATAAAAAACAACGATTTCATCACCAAATGTAATTAAACACTATTATTTATAGTTGATAGTTATTTTTGGACGATTTGACATCCCTTGAAGAAATTCATTTTTAAATTATGTTTTAGTTTTAAATGCTAGAACATAATTGTCTTCTTCTTCTCTCCCTTTTATATTCTCAGTCAACTTCAAATTTTTTGTATACATTGATAGTCCATTTTTGGGATGTTAAATAAAAATATTTAGTACAAATTAGGTCTCACAAACAATTGTTCGATACAAATTTATTTTTAGTACTAAATGGAGGCCATCTAATTACACGGATAGTTTAGGCTATTATACTGTAGAATGAACTTGTATTGACGTATTTTTACTGTCGTAAGCCACTTTTCAGTCAGGAAATAACGATCCAAAAGTCTTAAAGTGATGTAAAAATATTCTACAATATAATACGAGTAACATAACCTAAACTAACAAAACTTGCCGCTGATGTAAATGCTGGGCCTTGTTGAATACTAAAGTATCACTAATGATAGTAAATCTACGGTTGCGATACCTAGATTTTACTAAATATTGCTATTTAAAGTCACAAAACTCTATATTATCCAAACATGACAACACCTGAAGTTGACTAAGTAATCTAACTAATGGTAAAGCGTTACGAAAAATTATTGTATTTAAATTTTCATTCATAAAAACTTAGAGAATTATTCCCCACGTTGGATACAATTAATCTTTATTTTGCCACCAGATGTCGCCTTAACGATTTGTCTCAACCCCTTCTGAGGGGTAGACCATCCATCTATCTTGGCATCCCCAGAGCCTGGAAGGCACAATGATGAATCTCTCAGACGCCACGAGATAATGTCTTATCTTGGGCTTACAGTATACTTTAAGCAAAAAAAAAGTTAAATAAATGTTACCAGTTCTCATAATCAGAGCCGTTTTACGTTCTTTTGTAGTTAACATTAACATTAAATTAACCCTAAAAATGTTGGTTGGACTCCGTTATTTTTCTATGGGTGAATATTCAAATAATATACGTATATCCGTGAACTCTCTGAGGATCTGTTTAGGTATTGATTGTGGGTCAAAAACAAGACAAAATATCCAATTTAAAAATTCCAAATAACCTCCGGTACCCGTACACCCGCCATTTTGTATTTTTTACTAATTATTTTTTTAAATGATTAAGCTATATAGCTCAAAAATGTACGGGTAACGGAGGCGATTTGAAAATTTTAAATATGATATTATGTCTTGTTTTTGATCCACAGTCTTAGAGATCCTTAGAGAGTTCAGGGACACCCGGTATACATAAATCTTTAAGGAGAGGCCGATTTCCTCTTTAACCTTACTTTACCAATTTCCCATGAACTATAAATCTCTGGGGGAATTTATAAGACAGAGTAAGGAAGAGTACCAGTACAGTACAAGGTGAATATTACTGATAAAAACTAACATCCAAGGCCAGGATTTGAACCTCTGCTAACTTTAACGCAAGTCCTGACACCTTGAACCACGCAGCCACTGACTTTGCCAATTATAAAGAGCCTAATAAATTTGACTTTATTAAGTATAAATGCGTTATGAGAGTGGTGTTCTCAAATCTGTTAAAAGAGATGTAAAGTGGAAAGATACAATTTTGGTTTCCAACTCTTTTAAAATTACCAGTAAATTAATATTTTATAATATTTACAATAACAGACTGTTCAAGTTTACTTTTACGAAGATTGTGATATCCTTAACTTATATAACTTTTAAATTTAAGTTTGTTAAGGTAGAAAGTTTGCACGGTTAGAAAAGTATTCTTTTAATTTAGTTTTATTTTAAAATTTATATGCTGTACAGCATTGTTTTTGGATTACAATACAACTGAATATCACACACCAGTAATTTAATGAAATATAACTAATAAATATTAATACATTATGATAATTGATTTGAATAAACCACGTTTACTGTCCTCAGACCATAGGGGATCACAAAAGACATATATATATATATTTTTTTTTTTCAAAGCCATGCAATAACTAAAATTTGTAATATACAATTTTTTGTTTATTCGTTTAGTTGGAACTATAAATAAATTACCGATTGTTGTTTTAAGAAAAGGATTCATATAAAAGTAATTGCAATGGTTTTATAAATGTCATCAATTTACTAATGTGTGATTATTTACAAAATGTAATGTTCTACAATGCTAGAATCTATCTTTGGGCAGTTTATCTATCGCTAATAAATGTTTAATTATAATCTCCCATGGGGAAAACAACTTTAATTACGAGAAATATCAAGGAAACTACTTTGTTTTTAACACAGTAGACGCATTCCCCTCATAGCTGGAATTTCTGTTTAATTACCAAGACATTTTTACACAAGTCACCCAAATGTTTTAGAACAGAAATGTCTAATAAAACTGTTTATGTTGGTATGGGAAAATATTTTTCTTTATTGTCAAGATGATAAATAAACAATAGATTTTAAAAAATACGAGTAGTTTTACATAACGAATTTTATGACAGCTTTAACCGAAAGTGAATGGATTATTCTTTGGGTCTCATCGGAAATACCAAAATTTCTAACAAACTAAAATGTTTTTAGAGGGTTACTATACGTAATGAATTAATATTTTTCATCCGTGTTAGACACCAATCATTTATATTATTATTAATAAATATATTAGTTATAATAATTTTTTTATAAAGAACGTTTATGTAACACTAGATGACCTCACCACCACGAAGAATAATAAGTTTTCATTGTAATTAGAGAGAAGGAAAGAACAAAGGTCGTTAGGTTTGGTCAGTTTTGTTCGGTTTGGTTAGGTTATGTTAAGTTTGGATAGGTTATGTTAGGTTTTTAGGTTATGTTAGGTTTGGTTGTATTATTTTTAGGTTTGGGTGGGTAATAATACGTTCGGTTAGGTTATATTAGGTTTGATTCGTTGTGTTAGGTTTGGTTATGTTCTTAAGTTATGGTTAAGAATAGCATCATGTTGATGAGTAGGAACTGTACGAAAATGTAAAATTTATAAGTGACTCATAATAAAATCAATTCCAATATTTTCTGTAGTTTTACTTTTTTACCTGTTTGTAAAGGACGTTATATTCTAGACTTTGTTTTTCCTTATATTCGTATTACAAAAATACGTCATAGAAAAACAGTATTTATTTCCATTGATCGTTATTTATGTGTTTATTTTTTTGTCACTTAAACGATTGGTTTCTTTACTCAGGGGAAGGAAATTCATTAGTCTTCATATCCCCGTAGCTCATAATCCAGCGTCATGGATCTCTCCTTGCCTCGAGAGAGGTTCGCTGTGATATTAACAAAATATAACTTTTACCAGATTAATTTCTAATATATTCACAGTTCATCATCCAGTTCCAGCTATCACAGATGTTTTGAATTATTTATATCATCATTATTGATCATCACAAATCATATCTCCTGGAAAAGTCCATTATTATTATTAAGAGAATATATATAAAGGGTGTTACAAAAGTAAAGTGCCAAATTTGTTATGCCAATGGTTATATAGGTGAACAATATTTTATAAAATAAACAATAATTTTATTCCAAAAACACTTAGTTTACCAGATATCCACCATTTTGTTTTCTTATTAAAGAATTTTTACCTCCTGATCTTTATGAAACTCGCTATACATTTTAAGATAATAAGGACCTATTCTAAAAAAATATTTCAACCTGATTCAATTTTAAATTTCAAAATGGCATTCATTTCAAATTTTTTAATGGAAATTGAGAGAAAACGGAAAAACTACAAAAAATTACTAAGAATAAATTTTTTTAAACAATTGTATTACCGATTTGCCAGTATCAAAACAATTAGAATAAGACAAAAAATTACCATGACACCTAGACATTTATGTTAAGAGGTTTCAAAATAGTCATTTGTTGTGCCTCGGGTATTTTATGTGCGAGTTTTCTTAGTGAATTTTTGTAGTTTTTTATCTTTTTCCGCAATAGTAAATTTTCCGTTTTTGCCTTTGTCGATTAAAGTATTTGAAAAGGCCACCATTTTAAAAAGTAATATTGAATTAAGTTTATTTTTTTTCTAGTATAAGTGTTTATTATCTTAAAATGTATAGTGAGGTTCATAAAGATCAGTTAAGCCAACTTGCAGATAAAATTTCTTTTATGAAAAAAACAAAATGGCGGATATCTGGTAAACGAAGCGGTTTTGGAGAAAAATTATTCTAGATTTTATCTTAATTTTGACCTATATAGCCTTTTTCCAAAGTTTGGCACTTTGCTTTTGGAACACCCTGTATAATTGAGTCAAGAACTGTCAACGTAGGTTCAATTTCTTAAACACGTAGATACAAACTTCATGTACGCATGTATGCTGCGAAAGTAAATAGACCCCCAGAGAAAGAGAGATATTTTATATCGTTGTCATTGTTGTAGTGTGTATAACCTTTCTCGGTTTAACAGAAACTTTAAACAGAAAATGCGTTCAAAGATGGCTTAATATTTTATAAAGGTGAATACCTTATTAATATTAGAGACGAATGTGACTAGTTTACGAAAATACTCATCCAAAATGTTAAGCACATCTGGATTCTATGTATAATTGTCGCCTTAATCAATGGAAATATATTTCAGAATATATACGGTCGCTTTTTAATTAAAATAGTTTACAGCTAAAAGTGAGTTTTCTAAAAAAAAAAAAATATTGGTTGGTTAGGGATACTAATTAATTAAAAATATGCCATTTTAAGTAGACGAATATGGGAAACATTTTCTTTACTAAATTACCTGTTGAACTGAAATCATGCAAGAATAAAAAGTTTCTGATATTACTAAACATGTTTTTGATGGAAAAATACCCTTACACAATTGTTGATTAATTTAATTAAAACCATTTTTATTGACTAGTAGCCCTGTATTGTAATGAGAGCAAGCCTGTTGTATGTTAAGCATTGTCAGATTTGTCTTTTTTTGTTAATGCATAGCCTAATTGACGGCTTAGATATACACGGTTTGAAAATGTATAAATTCAAAAAATAATTGAATTTAGATTTGATATTTTGAAAATGAGGTTAACACTAATCGTAATACGAGAGATGTTTTGTTATTATTTCAGTGGTTTACTTCATGTATGATTTATTAACACTATAGCTGGGACACAGAAAAGTCTTTCTGAGGCTGGAAGAAGAACTGTGAAATATGGATCTCTAGACGTGACCATCTGTTCTGCTAGGGAATAGTTGTTTGAAAAATGCCGTCATATATACGCCACATAAGTAAAATTCAAAAAATACTCTACTATGAGTCACTCTTGATTCTAGTTAAAAACTCTGTAGAAGATATGTTTATAAACTTACAGGAATTTAAAATCAATTTCCTTTACATGTTTTAAATTCTAGCTGTATCATATTAGCAACTAAAACAGTGCCTTAAAGCTGGCTATTTTTACAAAGACAAGGAACAAACACGCAATAAATCATGCAGTTCATAAAACAATAAAAATGAATAGGCCTACATGAAACTGAAATCAATTTGTATACAAACTGTAAACAGCACAATTAAAAACATACATAGCATATAATTTTCAAAACCAAGCTGCAGTTTATTATTTATCAAAATGTCTTTGAATTAGAATCATAACTGATGTGGCTTAAATACATATTAAAGATTATTAATACTATCGGTGAAGAAACTATGTGTACCCGAGTTTGTAGGTTGTTTACTAAGAAACTAAGAGCCTTATGAAAAATCCTATCAAATCATTGTTTTCCTAGTTTAATTTTACGGTGTGATTATTTTAATAGTTTTACAAGTATTGATATTTTTTATTCTAGTTGAAAGAAAAAAGTATCGTCATTTTAAATAGCTTGCACTGTGCATCATCGTTACACTGTTTAGAAATTTTAGTTTTTCGAGAAAAAAACCTTCTTATCAGTTCCTTAAACGTTTTCTTAGCTTCTAGGGGTCGTAAAATGAATCACTTGGTAACTTTGTTACACTTATTGTATGTAAAATTACGACACATTACGTTTCTATGCGCAAGTAATTGTAGTGCTTTTAAATTGATTAAAAATCACTTTAAATTGATCGGAAATGGTATGATAGGGATGTTAGCATTGGAGGAAAATCATTCCACAACTTTACCACTGTACACCACAGGCGTGACTAACTTGTGCCTAGAAGTTCCCATCTGTGCTCAACTTCCGCAACAGTGGTGTTGTCAAAAATAACTGTGTTACTGTACAAGTTTGATTTATTGTAGTTATTAATCTCTCAGTCCAGTGGTGAGGAAGGGGTAGTCCTTTCTCTCACTTCCACCACTCAGTGCATCACACTATCTCACCATTGTTTTCAATTGGTCAACATATACGTGGTTTAACTACAGTGACGTGATTGCCGAAAAACAATGTTATAAATTTTACAAAAATAGCACTAAATACGTATCCCATAGACCCGATGACATCAACAAATACTATTTCGTGTGATCACAATTCAAATCATGACTTCAGGTGAATTTATTGGACATATATTTCATCGAAGACACCTTTATTATTGCTATCCCATAAAACTGGCACATGTCCCATACAGTTATATCGCCCCGTGGCACTAAAAGAGAAATAGGAGAAGAGCTTTTAAACATGACAATCATAAAAAGGTATACTTCAAAATATACAGTACTAATAAGGGACTCGGTCTATTATTTTACACTGATTACATATAATTAGAAATTTTACTTCATTAGTTACTTCACGACAAAATACTTACTGATTGGTGATAAAATAAACTAAAGAATAAATTCAAAAACTATTAAAAAATACGTCATATTATATTTATGGTTGACTAAGTTTAGATTAAATTTAAGTGAACCGTGATTTAAGTGATTTAAACTGAATTTAATTAAATTGGATATAACTTTGCTAGGCAGTTCACATGGGCCTGATGGCATTTGCGTGAACTTTATCCGACGAGTGAAGTACCAACCGTTAGCTCAGTGGACCCCAGCCTTAGCCACCACGTAACCATACATATACAATGCTGATGACCCACCTTCCCATCCATACACGTACAGTGCTGATGACCCACCTTTCCATCCATACACGTACAGTGCTGATGACCCACCCACCCATCCATACACGTACAGTGGTATTGACTTTGGTGTATTCACTGCGGTATTGTTACAATCATGTAGTTTTTAATTGAAAACAAAGTCATTACATTCTTTTTATACCAGAAGGTTCCAATGTTATCGCTCGATACAGCGTGGCTGTTCCTTGTATGGGTATCTGTTGAGTGATCCCGTCCTTGCACGCAGCCCTCTGTCCAGTTAAAGACGTTGATCCCCAGGTTAGTTGTTAGAGAGGGTGTTTCTTAGTCCTAAATTTTACTGAATTTACTGTACATATAGTCTCTAATAGTTTTGGTGCATTAGTGATTTTAGATTAGCAAAAAAGCTTTTTTAAATGTAATATTTCTCAATATTTTAAAAGTCAATTAACTAACCATGTTTGGTTTAGTCCCGTACATCTCACCCGTTTTAAACGTAAAATGTGACTGAGTAACAGACACATTGTTTTGTTCTTACTTTGTATCGGTCTGGAACTATTTTAACATAATGGCTGTTTACTTTGGTTATTTATTTTTAGTTCCTAATTATAGTACAAGTAAACGTCACAAAACACAAATTTATTATAATAAAGCTCAAAATGCACAAATATATTACAATACAAGTACAAAATGCACAAATATTATGGTGAACGATTTCGGTGACCACTGTACGTGTTTGGGAGGGCGGGTGGGTAGATTAGATTTCTATTCATTGCATATAATTAATCTACTACTCTAATGTATTATATAAAAAATAGGGTCGAGAGGCAATTGTTCAACACTTTTTTATATAATCCAGGTTAAGCATGTCATATGGAGTTCAATATACTTCACACATACCTACTAATTCCGGGTTAAGTATGTCATATGGAGTTCAATATCCTTCACACATAACGGACCAGAGGGATTAATTCTTTTGTGAATATGTGTATGTACCAACACATATTATGCTAATTGAAAAAACTATTCCTAATTATGTTTACCTGAAATTAATGTGTAGATCATTAAGTCTTAACAGCTTTAATCAAAATAAACTACTGTACTTTATGCCGTATCAACAAAAAATATGTAAAAAACTTTCCATAATTCTCCATAAATGAATTAGCTTCCTTTACTAGTTTTAGCTCCAAATAATTGTGACTTTGAAGAACTCTCCATTACTTTATAACTTGATACCAGCACTAAAACAGTTTTAAACACTAAATACTTCAATTAAGACTTGTTTCAACTTTTTACTATGTGCCATTCTTTTGAAGATGACTCCATAACAAGGTCATTTTTAATTTCAATTTAATAACATTGCATTCATTTATTGTTAACAGCCAACGTATTACCGGAATGGTGGTTATTTGTCTAAGGGTCAAAGTTGTCGTTTCACAAATTGCCAAATCACCTCAGGAAATTTGACAGCCCCAGACAGCCCTTTATTAGCCATGCAATCTTTTTGTCAGTGGGCCAAAATAAGCTGTTCTATTACATCTTTACGGTTCGTGTTTGTTGTTATAACGAGTTACACTGAATATTTTATAATTAAAAAAGGTCCACTCTAGTGAACCGTAAGTTGAAATTATAAAAATTTCAATTTAAAATAGTCAAAAATCATGTTGAAATCTTTACATATCTGACTGTAAAAATATTGAAACGCAAAATGTTTACGTTAAACAATTAATGATATACTAAAATAGTTTTTCTCCTACAAAATACAGGGGTTTTCTTTTAAAACTCAACCGATTATTTGAAATAAAAACCAACCTATTTCTTTTTATTTTATATTAAGTCTGTCAATAGTAGATTTGTAAGGTAATTTACCTGGAAATTGTTGTTCGAAATCGTTTTGACATAAAACAAACGATTTTGCTTTAAAATACTCCTCCACAATAAACACGCTCTGGTCTTTGCTCAAAACCATGTTTCTAACCTCAACTTGATGACATTGCACGAAACCCAAATAAAGTGAACAACAATGCAACAATGTATTTCAGCTGATAGCCCAGGAAGAAGAATAACCAGGGGTATCAAATCAACCAATAAACTTGTAATTATCTAAAACCTTCATTTTCTGTACTTGTAAACAGGGTTACGTTAGAAAACACCCTGTTCTAATTGAATGTTGACATACAATCATTATTACTAAATCTTTTGTAGAAAAATGCATTTTTTTTTTTATTTTTCGCAAAGGGATGCGGTCACCTTTGGCATCATACTGTGGAGTTGAGGATCCAAGGTTCGAACCACCAAATGAGCTGACGATCGGTAAATCACTCTTGAATAAATGGCACGCAAAGATCAAAGGTTAATAAGTATGATGAACCACGTTAAAAACAACTATTAGATTTAGAACTTATCAAATCAAGGTGTATTTTAATGTTTTGTTTTTGAACTAAAAACTTTGAGAGGGTAAATTTGAACTACAACAACTTTTTTTAACTTCAAAAGAGAGCCATAAAAAATATAGTTTTACAGTTTTCCCTGCAGTATGTACCTGCCGTGTCTGGATTACCCTACAGATATTATAGTTTACACCAGACAAGAATATTAACTTCAACCTTTCGTTATCTGTCCATAGGGCTTCAGTGTATTGAAATAGTTTTTAAAACTCATTTATTCTTATCATTTAGATTACTCGGTCTACTTAATGTTTTTATTTCGTAAAACTCAAAAATGTATACTCTAAATAGTTTGGTTAGACAATACGGGAACATAGGGACCGAGTGGACTCCTATTAAAATGCATGAGTATTCAACAGAAACTCAAGTTATGCATGGAATGTATCTGCAAGTTGTAAACAGAACTTTCATTATACATTCCTTTACGCTTTCATTTCTTTTCCCAAAATAGAAGTGCTCTTTGCTCTTGTGTTTTAAAACCTGTTGCAATATATTTATTCTTTTAAGCTCAAAATATTTATAATTTTCTAATAATAATAATTTATCTTATTTGCTCATAGCTTAGATGTAATCTGTTCGGTAGCGTAGTCGGTTAAAGCGATGAAGATTCTCAGTTCATTCTCAATGAAATAAAACGTTAAAGAAAACTTTATTTAATGAGGCAAAGTTAGGACAGGTCAACTGTTACACTTAGCCTCAAAATCTTATTTATAAAAAATGTTGAAAGGGATCAGCTGATAACCCCCAGTTGTTCATTTGTCTTTGAGCTATTAATTATTGAAAATTTCTAAGAAATAGTTGGCCTTAGTTTATAACAAAGACTACATTCTCCCAGCTCACTCATTAAAAATATTTATCATTGTATGCATACCAAAACTATATGCTACAAGCATGTCAAGATAGAAAAAATTTGACAAATCTAGAATATGTTATAAATAATCTGATAAATTTATTATAATGTTAACACATTAGTAATTAGAACGCAAAGTAGTTGAATATAAATGAGAATATTATATATTTGTTATTGGGTATAGAATGCTTTGATTGTTTTTTTAACGGTACCATCAATTCTTGAAAATATATAATGAATTATTTTTAATGCATCATTTAATACAATAATCTTAAACATATTCAGGTTTCTTGTCAAGGAAAACATATTTGTTACGTTATAAGCTAAAGAAATCCATTTTGTAATAAAAACTTTGAATTGAATCTAAATCCAAAGTTTTATATCTAATAAATAAAGATGTGTTATTAATTACAATGAACTCCTACAAATACTCAAATACGTAGATATTACTCTAAAAACATAACCCTTGAGTCCAACAATATAATTTGTTATATATAATTCTATAAAATAGTTTTATAAGATAGCAATTCGATAATAACCCTAGGTGAAGCTATTTTCCAGTAATTCATCTGGGACAATTTCCTTGCTCCCCTATAAAACTTGTATAGATCCTAAAATAAATAATAGAAACACATGACAAGCTGTCAATGGACGTTTCGTCCAAATTAGGAATTTAATAATTATATTTCATTTAAAACCACGCAGAAGTACATTGATTATATCAATAGTATTGCCAATTGGAGAGTTAACATTATAACAAATATTAAAAAAGTAATTTGAAAATAGTTAAACAACAAATGTATTAAAATTTTATTTTAGTAGTTGAAATAATACTCATCACATATGTAATTGAATATAACTCAATACTAATATAACTCAATACTAATATAACTCAATACTAATTCAAACTTCGTTATTTTTTATCATTTTTAATTAATTTTGGTTGCATTATTTGAAATATAATACAATTTTTACTATTATGTAATACATCGATGGACAATAAACCAACTAAGATTGTTGTTATTAGTTAATCACATAAATATCATATCCAAAATATTATTAATATTCTGTTAGGATAGTAAGATACATATAATATATATTTTCACAAAGTTTTATACCACTAAGGAATTATGCTACATTGCTATTAATTTAATTTAATATTTTATTTGAAACAGCTGATAAAATAGACCTAAACATGACAATGCTTGGTTAATTTTTCATTGTAGTACGTTTAAGGCCATTTCTACTAACTCTGGCATGATTGCACTATTTTGCACCCACCTAAAGTAGACTTAAAGGGGTTTCCAGACTTTAAAAAACTTTATTATCGACAAGAATGAAAGAAAGCCGAGCTTTATATCGATTTGATGGTTTAGAGAGAACCCTGGGGGAAGGTTAAGCAAGCGTAGAAAACCACCTTGTAGCGAAACAAGGGCTGTTGGCGAGTAAGTTTGTAGTGAAAAACTCATTATGAAAATGCATTGTTGTTGTGTAAAGAAGAAGGCTAAATAGATCAAAGTTAATACATAACATTTATGTATTATTATATATTATTCTTATTATATATTATTATATTATTATTCTTAGCATTATCTCATGTATATATTATAAATGAGATAATGCTAAAAAGATATACAACACAGTAATTGGGTCACCGTTAGTATTGTTACTATATACTGAGTGTTTGTATAGTTGTATAGTATGGGTATGGCTTAATATTTAATAAACCAAATCAGATAACATATATAAACTTTGCACAGTTTTATATGATTATGTTAACTATTTTTCCTTGCTATTACCATGACATGCCTACCCTGGGTGACGGCCCACAGAGGAAGTCATACAAATCTAAAAAGTAAGCATGGGTTGAGTGATACCTAATTTTAAAGAGCTCACTTAGTCGAGTTGTACGCCGCAATCCGCATCTTGAAATCCAATCAAAATTGGGGTGTATTAGGTAAAAAAAAAAAAAAAACACACTTCAAGGTGATTCACTTGTTTTCGCCGATGATGTGAAGATTTTCCGAATCATATCTACTGAAGACGACCAACTGAGGGTCCAGGAAGATCTATTTGTGCTTGATCGCTCGTGCGAGGCTAATAGGATGAATCTCAATACTAACAAGTGTCAAGTAATAACTTTTCACCGTTGTCATTCTCCTATAATCTTTGGATATACTGCATATGGTGAACTCATAGCTCGTGTTCAGGAGGTAAAGGACCTTGTTGTTATTTTTATACCTTCACTAAATCCTGAGTCACATGTACTGAATATCTGCGGTAGAGAAAACAGAATACTTGGGTTCGTTTCGGATTCTCAAGACAATTTAATGACACGACAATTTTAAAGACCTTGTACTGTGCCTTAGTACGCCAAATTCTGGAATACGACCTCCGGCGTGGAGTCCTCACCAGAAATGTTTCATAGAGGAACTAAAGAGCATTCAAAGAAATTTGTCCGCATGGTGAGAGTCAGGAAGAGATTCACGTATAAGCAAGTCCCTACTGAAGACCTGTCTCGTGATCTGGGCTTATGGATTGCAGATTTTATGCGGATATTGTGCTGTTTCATAAAATCCTCAACAGCAGGATTGACTGCCCTGACATACTGCACCTGGTCCTATACAAGACTCCATCATCCACTCGATCCAACGACCTGTTCGTCAGGCAATACCACCGCACAAACTATACTGATGGCCCGACCTCAGAGATTTGGAAACAGGTTGGCTGGGTTTGTAAACTTTTTCCAGAACAGTGTAGCAACACTCAAGACTTTGGTCATGTATGCTGAAGAGAATTTGTTGTAGCATTGTTGAATGGACTTTATTTATCTGTTGTTATTTTTGGCTGTTATTGTTGGTAGTTATAGGCATATTCTATCTTGTTATTGTTGTCATACTTTTGTTGTATTTATATTATATAATCAAAACTGTAAAAATATACATGTACGTTGCGTTGGAATGTAAAATAAAATAAAATATTAAGAAGTACATTATGCGCTGCCATTTCTGACTGGATCGTTGTATTGAGATGCTGATTGTGGCGTTAAACTGTACTAACTGAGCACTTTAAAATTAGATATCACTCGATCCATACTTAATTTTAAGATTTGTATGACTTACTGTGTGAGCCGCAGGGGGGAGAAGGGCGGCGGATGGTAGCCATGTCGTGGTAATAGCAAGAAAGGTTATATTACATAGACATATAACGTTGTGTAAAATTTATAGATGTTCTCTGCTATACTATATATTTAAATTATCCATACCCAGACTTTATGGACACCATGTATAATTATAAAAGTATATCCATGTAATGACATAATCAAAAATTTATGTTTAAGGGTCGTGCGATCTAACATTTCAACATGAATATATTGTAATTTGACATTGAACGTTCAGACGTTTCGTTACCTTGAAACCACATAAAGTCAATCTTCATCGTCAGAGGGAAAAGAAAGGTAAGAAATACGTTTGTTAATCACGAGGGAGGAGTCCCAAACTGAACGAACAGGCTTGTCCAAACCACGCCACATTTTCTCGTCTGATAAATCAAACCCGTCGACGCCTTTCTTCCATAACTCTAAGGTCTTGTTGCGGAGGTGTATCCCCCGAACTACCTGCAACAAGAGCCAGGCACTCCCCCACATGGCGAACTGCAGGGAGATCCCCAGCCAGGTCCGGGGCTGTCGTAGCTTTTCCCTTAAATTAGCTCGAAATCTCTCCAACTGGACTAACAGACCCATTCTGTAAAACACCATGTAACTTGTAAATAGTAATCACCCACTAACAATTCTCTATTATACTCAATTTAAAGAATCTCCCGACTTGACACGAGCGTAACTAGTGGAGATTGAGTGAAGTTCTGCCAAGAACACTTAGCGTCTGGCAATTTTTGATCGAAAAGTAATACCAACGTATAAGATAATATAAACAATAAGAAAATCCACGATCGTGAAATGTTTAGTCAGAAAAATCCAAATGTTCTAAAAAGCAGGTTAACAGACAGATGTTGATACAAGAACTGAAACGTGACAACCATGCAAGGCGAAGGCATTGATATGATTTCGGATGGCTAATACCATCACACCAGTGGTCGTAGCATTCAAGCAATTGCTGCAGGAGCGTTCTGAAGTCACGTCGGAAGATTCAATAAATGATCTAAAAATTAATTTAGATTCGAACAAGCCATGAATGCATTTAGAGTATTTATATAAATTCATATATCTCTTTGCATTTAAGACTTTATCCATGTTCTTTATGTAACGAGTAAAATACTGAATATAAACAATATGCAAATTTGATACGAGGAGTTCTTTTAGTAAAGTATTTATTTCGTTATATTAATAATAACTGAATTTGGTTCTTTTAGAGCTTTTATTTTCTTGTATGCAGTATTTATTTACAGAGATTTATTTATATGACTAATATTTTTTTATTGTTAAGTTGTAGAATATGTTTGAAGATAATAGTTAAGTACCTTTTCTTTTTTAGTCTTTTTATTAGTAATTTCATAATTTGAAAACATTTTATGGATGATTTATTTTTGTATTTACTTTTTTTCATTTTAATGTGGTTTCTAAAGTTAAGTTCTTATTTTATTAATGTTTTGGACAAGTACGTACTTATATACTAAAATACCATTTTAGACTGTTGATGCGCGTACTTTTCAATTGTTCAGCTTCTCTCTCTTTTCTCTGGTTTAGTATCCCTCTGCCTGGACGGTATTTTCCATTTCTTCCATGTTCTGTCTTATCTCCTCGGATTTCTTTACCTTATCTACGTTAGTCCTTGAGTGACTGGAGACGATATATTTTGTTGCTGAGTATGAGTAAAAACCAATCACTGCCAGAAGCAAGACTAAAACAGTATAGTCATGCATCCTACAACGATATATATATTTATTATGAATTAAAATTACTACCAGAAAATTCTTATTTCATCATTTTAAAGAAATATTATATGCCTACTGTTCTAATACTATACATTTCGATTGTGTACTAAATTAAATAATTAAATTAACTAAATTAACTATATGCACGGTGTACTATTGAAGTTGGGATGTTTTGAAAAAGTACACAAATATAGTATACAACAGGAATCGTACTACAGGAAGCTATATGTAGACATTGTTACCATTTACATGCAGGTTTAAAGTTTCGTTCACTGGGATTTGAAAACTAAGGCTAATCACAGTTAAAAAAGAAACAGAGGTCGCTTTCTTAAGGCAGCAACGAAACCTCATTTTGTAAATTTGTAGTAACAATTACTACGTTTATTTTCAGAATTTGGGTTGCATGCTTTAGAACAAATGTAACCTTAATTTATTATCGTAGAATGTAGAGAATTTTGAAAAAGGTTTTTTTCGGAGAAGACGTTCAAAAATAGGCATGCGATCTCTTAATAGGGTACTGCTTTATAGAATTGGGTTATTTTCTTTAAAAATACAATGACATTCGTAAGTAATGAAGTCAATAAACTAAAATCCTATAATATATGGCATTTCATGTTCCTTTAAGCAAAAATTAGAAGGTAAGAAATTAAATAGTTTATACGTTGTCAAGCTTAATTAAACTATGTGGGTAGTCATCCATAGAAAATTTAATATATCCGACAAATGAATTGAATCATATTTTAATAGTATATATTTGGCCTATAATTCATAACACTTACGGTTTCAAACACGTTCACTATCTTTTCTTGTGAAGTGTTAATTCTATAAAGGTCATTAGATAACTGAGCCTGTATGTTTTTGGAACAGATAATGAACGATAGTGAAATCGCTAATCACTCAGTGTTGCTGTGTTTAACAGTACATTCAAACTGCATATTGTTGTCTCATAAAAACGTGTGTTTTTTTTTGTTTTTATTATTTCATTACAATACGAATCATAAAATAAGGTAATTAATCGTCTTAGATAAATACTTTTAAATGGCATGATGTTTATACCAATATAATGTATTAATATTTATTAGACAATAGTAAATAAATTAAAAGTCCTGTAAATTAGTTTACTTTATATTTTATCTCTTAACATCTAAAACATGATAATAACAGTGGAAATGAATGTGTAAAGGTCTTATTTCTTCAGCAATAAAACTATTGAATTTCGTGTATAACACATATTTTTCTCCTCCAGCATTTGTTATAACCTTTCTTTCTCTCTTAATTACTTTACAAAATGATAGATATTATCGGTTGATGACGAAATATATATTATATTTAAAGTCAACTTTTATTAATACTAAGCTACTACTTTTTATTTTTATATTAACAAAATAGATTGAAATTTTAAATATAATAACATTTTTTACTTATATACACCTATGACAATTTCGTTAGTTTTTCAATTACTTTTTATTATTATTCTACTAAAGGTGTACCTTAATTTTTTTCTTTTGTATTTGAAGTTATTTTAAAAATAAATATACTTTATACTTCCTTTAACAAAGTTTTCTTATTTTGGAGTTTTCGGTGCTTTTTGGAAATTTCTTGCTCTTTAGAAATTCTTATAAAACGCCTGGGAATCCAAATTGGACTCCCTCATCACTGTTTATAAAAATAATATAAACACACAGTAGCGAATCTCAGCCGTTTTAATCGCCAGCAATGCGACGCTAGCGATCCTAGCGGTGGTATAGCAAACAATTGGCGTAGTAAGTGGAGAGATGCTGTAACTCCGGGATACGACCACTAGGATCGCTAGCGTTGAGCAGTTGGTATTTTTCTCATAAACAAGATTCACTACTGTGTGTCTATATTACACTACGATTAAACCACAAATATTTATTTTATTTAGTTTGTATACAACAATAACATTTTTTACAAATCTTTTTATAACTCAATTACGTTATAGTTACATTTGAATCACTGATGACAGCTCTTCAGAATGACGGAAGTTCTAACTGTTCCTTCGTTCCTTATCCGTTTAATGTTGCACCTTCTCTCTGATGATGTTCGTAATTTCCTCTTCTGTGGGCTCATAGCGATCTGTCACACCTTCATCCCCTCCAAGCCCTTCAGTCTCATGGAATTGTTTAAGCTTGTACTCCCTGTACAAGTCTCTGATGAATGTGTACAGGAAGCATGTGTAAAATACGCCCAATATTATACAGTCGTATTTGAAAGGTATGTACACCATTCTGTTAAATAATGAAAAACAGTAATTCAGTAGATATTAGATCATGGATAGACACAGAAAAATAAAGTCTAAATTCGTCCTGTAAAATAAGTTAGTTCTTAGTTATCAAAATGTGATGATAAAGTTTAACCGTTGTAGTAATAAATATGTTTCTCATGTGATAGGATGTATCAACAAAGTCTACGTACAGTCACGACACTTCCGCTGCAGCGCTTTGGTGCTAGCGCGACGCCAGCACAACTATGCCGTATTATCGTTGTATTGCGTTGTATCATGAAAAGAAGTAGGTCAATAACAATATAAACAGTGTCATGAGATATTATCAATCATCAATTATTTTACATTTGCTAATCACAGCTGTGTATGTAGACAGTGCAGAAATACGCCCTGTTGCTTGCTGGCCGCTAGGATCGCTAGCATCGTGCTTGTCACCAGTATCTAGCAGAGTGTTGAGACTTTAAATGTATTATTAGACTGTCGTATTTATTTATATTATTAGAACAATTTTTTCAAGTACATCCTGTTCTTGATATATATTTATCGTGTCTTGTATAAATCTTTTTTTATTTATATACTTTTGTACAATTTTTTGGTAGGTGCTGGTGGGAAATTGATGGAGAGAGGGGAGGGAAACATGTATGTGTGTTAGTGAGGCAGTTATTTGCTTCTCTTAGTGACAATTGTGTGAAATGTAGAACTGATTTTTTTGGAGTGCTTAACTGAACATCCTTATTTAGCTAAACTATTTCTAGAAAAGACCAAGCAACTCTTCTATTTTTATTTTGTTCTCGTGAGGCTTATGATTTTCTCTGTAAGATCATTCTAATCCATGTGAATCTTTGGTCTGAGAATGACAAACGTAGTTTATCAAAATCAGTCTCTATAATATTGGTAGATTTCATACTTATATTATAATACATTTTTTTCTATGATATTTACTTTTTTAACCCCCAACACTAATATGCTAACTAATAAAATATTCGCAAATGTGTAGGTAATATTACAAATAACATTTATTAAATGTTATTTCATATTCATATGAATACAACAATTTCATATTCATGTTTAGTTACACTAAAAAACAACTGTTTATAAAAAATCAGCTGCACACCTTAGGATACACTACAGGGGCAGTTCTTTTTTCTACTTTCCCCTCTCTTCTTTCTCTCAATAATGTCCTGCAGATTGGGTTGTTTGACCAGATCCGCTTCGTTTCTGAGGAGGATTTGCACGTGAGGGTGGACAAACGCACCTTTGCGGATTTTCTGCACAAATTTAATGTAAGCCCAGATGATGCCGGCCGCAAGAACCAACCATGGTGAAGGGAAGTACCCATAAAACATGTATATAGTGTTTTCTTAACACAGTTTTATTTCCTAAAACCAAAATGTTAAATGAACAGTAACAAAGGGTAAGTTAATAAAAGACATTTTCCGTGTGATACTAACTTTTGTAGAGATGTTGTAATTTATGTCTGTTAATTGTGGTCTTCGAATTTTAAAATTACTTAATACCATCTCAAAATAAGTATTACAGCTGAGTTTGATACATTATTTTCTGTTTTAGTGGTAAATGATGGTTAATATTTTTAGTTTTTGAACTAGTATATCAAATTTTAGTAGAATATAAAACAAATAAACTTTATTTCATATTTCATTTCTCATATTTCATTTCTTCTTGAATCCCTCAGGTCTGAAGATGGTCAATGTGGTCTACCGCAATTTTATAACAATAACAATTTTCTGATTATATTGTAATGCATCTAAAATAAAACAATTCAATGTATGGTTTCAAACAACAAAGGATTTTTTAAAAGAAAACTGAATTACAAGTGTTACACTGTCTCAAAAAGTTTGATATTTTAGCTCATATTCGAACAAACCTGGTTTTGAGAATTATTTTACTTCTAGCTTAAACTAATTAAAAAGTATACCGTGATGATTATATATCTTTACCTCGTGAAGAAACCCTACATAACACATATACCCTTGATTTGATCCCGACAGTCCTTAAATAGTATAGATTAATTGAATTGATTATAATAGAAACTCCTTAAATTTCAAATGTTATACCTATTAAAAATAACGAAAACTCTTTGAAAAAATATATACTTTTGTCTTTATTTTTTTATAGCAATACTAAATAGGGATATAATTATTTTTTATGGGGATGATCAATAATATTTTGCCAAATACGATCTTCGAAAACCAATATTACTGCATTTTTGTGTTTGAATTGCAATATATTTATTTTTGTGTGTCGACTTTTTTTATTTCTACCAAAACGTGATTTTATAAGTAGGAAAATTTTGATAGTGAATAATGAAAAATTAATTTCCTATGTGTAAAATAAGTCAACGTTATGTAATTATAGTATATATTTTTCCACGATATTTCCAATTTCCTTGTAATATACTTTTGAACTTTTTCTGACTCCTTTAAATTATAATATATCCCTCTTTAATCTGGATTCCAATAACAGATTTTTGAAAAAATATTTTATATTTATTATTAACATATTATTCTATATTTATTCGTGATAATCTTCCTATAAGTGATGAATGTGTTGAGAAAAAAATTCTAAAATGTTTTCTTCTTGGAGATAAAACTTTTTCTAATTTGACATTTCTTGTTACATAACCCTAAGAAACCTTGTAATATATTTAATTAAAATTGTGATAATATAGTGGCCAAAAGGAAATAACTAACGATGTATAATGAGAAACTATTTTTTTTTTATTTTTTTAGTTTAGGCCTAACCTTATTTTTCTATAAACAACATATGTACAAATGTTTAGTTCACATTTGTACAAATATATGTCACTGAAAAAGTAGATGAATCATATGTAAAAACTTCATTGTTAGAGTTTCCTATAAATGAGTGAGTTATATCCCTTGAACAGTTATATCCTGCGGGTGGGCGGGAACAGTGAGGAGGATATAGGGTAGGGAAATATGTTGTATGAGTCAGGCAGGCTCTTAGCTACTCCTAGCGACCTTTGTGTGAAATCTACAACTAAATACCTATAAACGCTTAACTGGATCCCTCAGGTGGGAAGTGTCATTACTAATATCTAAAACTTCCGTTAACGACCACGTCAAGATTGCATCAAGTTACAATATATACGTTAAAATTCTTATATTTCATAAAGGATTTGAAAAAGTTCTATCGTATGGTAAACAAAGGATATATTTATTTAATTTAGCTATATTTCAACTATGAAAACAAAATATTCTTAGCTTAAACTTTTTTTGTCTGTTTTACATAACAGCAATTCACTTGATGTCACTTTAAAGCACACATCAATTAGCGCACATGTGAATAATGCACTTTTTTTATTTATTACAGTATATAGCAATGTTGTTTGAAAATATTATTTTTGATTGTCCTATAACCTTTTTACAAACATTATTAGGGATGTGTGGTGTTTAACTTGTCAATTCACTAATTTATCACATTTGTCAATTTTTATTTGTTTCAACTATACATTATAAAGCAGTCCTTGTGAATTGGCGTACTAAATTGTCATAGTTTTATTAAAATAGTCGAAATTAATCACCTTAAACTTATTTTGTTTATTTTTCTCAGAAGTTACTTGACAATATTGTAATACATTATGTTATTTTCCATTGCAGAGCTGAGAGGCTAGCGCGACGCTAGCGCTTCAAGTAGCCAGCCAGTACAACTATTGTAAATAAGTGGAATAAAAACAATTGAACAAGTGCTATGAGAGATTATTTATCATTTGACATTTACTAACTACAGCCGTGGTTGAAAACAATGCAGAAATACGCACTTCTGCTGGCTGGCCGCTAGGATCGTTAGCGTCATGCTTATCGCCAATATTTAATAGTGTCAAAAACGCACACAACTTTTAACAACTAGTCACGAAGGAAGCTTCCCATCTTCTTTCGCCTTCTTTATAATCTCTTTAATCTGTCTATTACACTTGTCCACCTCCACTATATATTCCTCCTTGGTCATGTACTCTTCCTCTTCTTCTTCTTCCGTAATTGCTTCCGTAGTCTCTCCCTCAGGGTAGTATTCGTTTTCTTTCTCAATCTCATCCGCACTAAATATCATCTCCTGGGGTAGGTCGTCGGGTAGTTGAGCTAGCTGTCGATCCTCCATTGCTTTAATAACTTCCGGTTTGATAAACCAAAAAGGATCTCTAGAAGGCCAGAGTTTCTCCCCTATCCATTCGTTGAACACGTTGCCCATCCCCCAAAAGAGGCCGAGGCAGAAGCCACCTATCATCCGCCTCACAGATATTTGCTTTGTCAACGCAGAAAAGCCATTTCCAAGTATATTTTTTAAGTAATTCATTTCTATGATGAAATAGAATGTTTTTCATCATAAATGAGGTATTTATAATATTTATATTTGATCTTTTATGAAAGATCATTTAATGTATGAAACTCCAAACCTACAAAGAAAAATATATGTAACTTATATCCTTTTATATACTTCATTTATTAACTCTTTGTTCTGGGAACAGTAAGTTTGTTGTGGAGTTTTTAACAACATAAGTTTTTCTGCAGCCCTAATGAACTGTACCCATGTATAAAGCTTGCGCGTGATTTTGCGAGCCATTTACAACCTTTAAATTCGTAACTTTTACAAGAAGAGATTTAAGGATAACAAATCTATCCTCCTTCCCACACAGAGAGTATTTTGTTAAATTAACACCCCATTTTTAATTAAAAATGTTACCTGATTTATTATTATTAAATTAATTATGATCGAAATACTAGTGTATTATTAAAACTCATTCAGGCAGTCTTCAAATAGTTAATTAAAAACGAAATGAATAGCCTATTTGTAAATTAATTTAAGTTATTTTGTATATTTTTTCTTATTTACTATGTGTCATTTAAATAATCAAATTTCAATAGTAATTATAAGAAATACATAATTTTTCATTAAAAAATAACTATTAAACATATTTAGTAATTCTACGCTGTATATTTCATGATAATAAATACCGAAACAATCTTATTATGTATTGAATGTCGTACTCAGAAGCCTTTAAAGAGATAAATTTATCACTTCTTGGAATATTGGTTAAACATACTAATTTATATTATTATTTCATGTTATTACCAATGTTATACGTAACTTTATATACCATTGACTCATTGCCAAAATTTGTGAAAAAATCCGTTAGTAGCAAAATATTATTGTTTGAATATTATCCTTTTCCATGTTAATATATGATAAATTTAACCGAATAAATCATTCTAAAAAACACTATGGTAAAATAAATAATAAAATGTTCAACTGTTATTGATACTTAGTATTATGTAATTTTTTCAATTTTTATTTACTTATTTATTTTCATAAAATCAAAGGCACAGATTCAAGATGTACAGTTTTTAAAGTTTCGAGTACAATTACATTGAACTTATTTCACATCTCAATCTGATATAAATGATAAGAGTTAGTGAAAAAAAATCTAAAACAAAACACAAGAAATCAAATTCAAGATAAAACTCATTTATAACAACTGTTGCAATGCTGCTGGGTTAGGTTAGGTTTGGGTAGGTAAGCAGTATATGAGATTGCTCAATAAAAGGTCAACATTTATACAGCAATTGCATTCATAAACACACTCGAATAAATGCTCAAAATGACACAAAAGCATCAATATTTATAGGGCATCAAACAAAACAAATAAAAACAGCGGAAGACAATGGCACTTTAAGGCAGAGGACTTAGGAGTGTTTGTTTTCAATGTGCCCCTTTTCTCTTCTTTTCTCAACTCTATTTGACAAACCTTCTGGTTCGGTTGGCTTCCTCAGAAATACTCAACCGCAATAAATATTCAAATGAAATAACAGTTTAAGTAGAATTTAATTATATATCAAGTCCTTTAACTCTCTAATAATATATAGCCCATTTAGGTCTTATACTTTGTTTTTGAAATTTGTTAATGATGGAGTATCAGATGGGGAAGACAAAGGTTGTTGGACATTTGCCATCATTACGTGATAATTACCAATCACGACGTTTCGATTTAGTAGAATCCAACCTTTTTCAAGTACTAAAAACTAAATTACATCTTCATAAACATGTTATAAAACTACGTTCTTAAACTAATAAACTTATCTACATTAATAATTATCTAAAATTTATTATCTTTTAACTATGATCTAGGTTAAACTGTAGATAATTATTAATGTAGATAAGTTTATTAGTTTAAGAACGTAGTTTTATAACATGTTTTTGTAGATGTAATTTAGTTTTTAGCACTTGAAAAAGGTTGGATTCTACCAAATCGAAACGTCGTGATTAGTAATTTTCACGTAATAATGGCAAATGTCCAACAACCTTTGTCTTCCCCATCTAGGTCTTATAGTTTCATTAAAATCATTTTCAATTTTACTTCAACCACTGGAAGATCAATTTTAAATTTACAGCACAAATATTTTGGTATTTAGGTTTGTAATAAATCAATATTTAAGATAATTATTTCATAAAAATATGTTCATTATAAAAAATATTATTTACTAATATATTTTCAATATATTTATATAAACTTTTTTCTAAATTGAAACGTACATCTACTTCCATTAGTAACAGAATATAAATTTTTAATATATTACAATGATTATAATATTTAAACTAACTTACCAAATAATTTTTATCCAAGTATACTTTTTATCACGTCATGGATTTTATTATTTACAATAGAAATTTATTTCACTAAACAGCCTTTCAAATGTTACACTCAACAACACTAGTATATCTTTGTAAGATAAGTGATCAAATATTTTGTTTATAGAACTATAATGCTCGATACTAGAGTAATAATATTGACACAATATGATAACCTATTCCGTAGTTGTTGTTGATAAACCATTGTTTCTTTAATTTGTGCGTTAACATATTAACTCAATACAAACTACAATGAAGGAACATTTTCTAACATAGAATAATTAATGATTCTAGATAAAGTTCTTCACGAGCAGCTAAAACCTCCAGGCTGAGGAACTGTTTTATGAAAGAATAAAATAGACCCTGTGATGTTACTGGAAGAGTAATTTAATTTATTGCATTTATGGTTAATTAGGTTAAATACATTTGGTCAGGTTATGTTAGGTTGGGTTGAGTCAGTGTAAGTAGGCTAGGTTGGGTTAGTTTATGTTGCATCTGGTTAGGTTAGGGTAGGTTAAGTAAGGTCAGGTTGGGTTTGGTTGGGTTAAGTTAACTTAGCTTAGTTAAGGTTATGTTGTGGTGAGCTTATTAACTGAGAATTACGATGTTAGACGTTGTAATAACTAAGATAAGCATTAAAATCACCATCACTTGAATAACATTTACAAACTGAGGTTAGGTTAGCTTAACTTGTGTTAGGTTAGGTTTGCTTTAGTTTGGCTATGTTAGTAAGTGCTTAATAAACTGAGTTGTAAATATTGCAATATCATAAACCATAATGACAGCTTTAATTGGTGTTTATTTTATATTTTACCTGCACCAGTATGTATGAAACCATTGATACTTTACCCACCTGTACCCCAAATAAGATCAGACAACCCTAACTAACTCAACCACGTCCATAGGTAATCTGCTCAACATTTCACGTAGGGTGGGTGGGATTCTCACAAATAGGGTTGATTAGTTGTAGTGAATGTAGTCAGAATGAATGGTTATCCCACAGAATAATATAAACAGAAAGTAGCGAAGCCTGATAAAAATGCCAACTGCTCGACGCTAGCGATCCTAGTGCTCGTAACGCAGAGCTACGGCTTCTGTCCGCTTTACCTAACCAGTCGTTTTCAAAACCTCCGCTAAGATCGCTAGCGTCGCTTGATTGGCAATTAAAACGGCTGAGCTTCACTATAGTGTGTTTATATTTTACTGTGGTTTTCCTTCTTTGTCACCAGTGATTAGCCAAGGTATATTATGGGATTTATAGTGCTCGTTTTCATGCCTGACATCTAGCGGTTGTTCATTGAAACTATCATTTCTACGAATTAGGTCAGTGCTGTGTTCAGTGATTGTAATAGCTATTTTTTCCTGCCTAAATACGTCAATCACCATCAAATATGTTAATACCATGTTTTAAACATAAAATTTACTTAACATATCATAAAGGTTTGTGGGTCTATATTTTGTAGACATTATACAGTTATAATGTCTACAAAATCCATTCATAATTCTATTATGTCAGTAATAAAAACGGTCTGTGCCTAGATTACTTGAACAGGTAGTGACGAAGATTGCTGGTAGGATCGTGACTATCGAGATTCATGCCGACAACGCTGCCAACGACTAGAGCACCCAACTAGGTAAAGGTGCTTCGGTTTAAAACACACATGGAAGATATAAAGGAGTGTATTTGGTGGATTCTTTATCTTTGGTCATAACCACTTGATCTCAGGTAATACTGTTGATGGTTACATTGAGCAATGAATACAGATCTTTATAAGAAGAAGAAACGTTATGGTGAACAGTCAGCCTGTTATAATTAGGTTCCATAAGTTGCCGAGAAGGTGATCTGAGAGAAAGAGAGATAGATCGAGAGAGAGAGAGAGAGAGAGAGAGAGAGAGAGAGAGAGAGAGAGAGAGAGAGAGAGAGAGAGAGAGAGAGAGAGAGAGAGAGAGAGAGAGAGAGAGAGAGAGAGAGAGAGAGAGAGAGAGAGAGAGAGAGAGAGAGAGAGAGAGAGAGAGAGAGAGAGAGAGAGAGAGAGAGAGAGAGAGAGAGAGTTTAAAATTGGTGGGACTAAGATTAGATGCACTATCTTCTCGCATAGATATATTAAAATAAACTGACTTCCTTCAAGTCAGGATTCCTTCAAAAGATGATCCACACGATCTATGGCCCACGAACGGTCTGTGTGAGCTGTCTTGTTAACATGGGGTCTGCACTTCTTATAGATATTTGTATTCATGGTCCTGAGTTTAGGATCCTGAGGGGAGATTCTTCGTAAAGTAACTACACATGTAACTATTAGTAGCTCAGTAAATTTTCTCTACGTAGGCAGATAATTGTGAATCACTTAACCATGTTACACACATGCTCATTGGTTATGTCCTCCGTATCTACAAATATTACTGGTTCCCTAATTCTGTTCCTCTCACCAAATGATAGTCCCCTCATACCTTATACTTCACAAATAATTAATTGTGTATAATCAATGAATACAGATCTATAAGAAGCAAAACAAGGCAATGGTAAAAAAGTCAGACTACTTTTTTACTAATTTTGCAATCTTTGCGTGGCAGCCACTAAGTCGAGCTTGTTGCATGGCAGCTAGAGTGATACAGAGAGGGTGGTGTGGCCATCAGATAGAGAGGGAAGATTTTAAATTTTCATGCGAATGGGATAAAGAAAAAGGTGGAGAGGGTATTGGATTGGGTGAGGGGTAAAGGGCAGGAAATCTGAGCCAGCACTGCGTATCGCCAGCTGCGCTAAACTCATTTCATCTGCTTCAGGAAGTCTTGCTATTTATCTATCTCTTTTTGCTTCTTATAGATTTGTAGTCATTAGTATAGTACTAAAATTTGAAACATACTATAAACTACAATTATAACTAACATAAGAGACTTATGTTCAACGATTATGTACTGTTTTAAATTGATAATATTATTAAAACACTTTAGAATACCATAGAATAAAACAATGCATGTTTGAAAAAAAAACATGAAATTAAAAAACGAGTATGCACATAATTTATTTCCAAATTAAGAGACAGATCTGTAAGGCTACACTCGCCTTTACTGAAAAAATCACATTCAACAAAGCTCGGTTCATTTTCACTGGTGGTGAAGTGGCACTCACTAAATATTAGCAGTGGTGATGTAACTGTGTACATCGTTAAGGACCGTAGGTAGTCCCATATACTCCGACACCTTGCACGCCTCCTCCAGTTTGAACCACTTGTAATCCTGGTGTTCCTCAGACAGCTTGATGGGGGTGTCCTTGGCCAACTCTGCCAACCAGAAAGTCGCTATCTTCTGCCGCCCCTTCCTCTCTATGTACTCCACTGACTTACTGACGTCCTTGTGTATCTTCAGGTCTTCCTCCAACAGTCCGATTTCCTCCCCTATTTCTCGCAGGGCAGTGGTAAACTCCTCCTCCCCCTCGTCCACATGGCCTTTGGGTGGTGACCAGTGGTGAGTCCCGTAGGAGGCCTGGAGCAGTAAATATTCTATGTCCGGTTTGCGACGGAAGATCACAAACCCAGCAGCCTTAAGAGTCATTTCACTGGATGATATGAAAGCGTGTCTCTACGATGAAGGCGTGAACAGAAAGAAGGGTTTCGCATGTTGAAAAGGAAACATTTATTGCAAATAGTACTTGACCTATTTTAGTGTCTGCCGTTTCCGGTAGGCCATGGTCAAAGGAAGTATTGAAATTGACAGCATCAATACATCATTTAAATGACCTTCAAACTATCAACAACAACAAAAAATGCATTGAGTAACTAACGCGTATTTATAAATACATTACAATTAAATGAAGAGACATATAATTAATTGTTTCATTCAACACAAATTTTCACATATTTATACAAGAAAAACCAAAATAAATGTATGAAAAAGCGATGTTTTGTTGCAAAATAAAGAAAACAGTGATTTATTTTTTTGCACTTTTACATCAGTGATATTTCGTTTGTTCTGTTCAATTCAGTGTGAAGTAACTTAGGAGTGTTAGAGCATCCACTTGTTAATAGTTGAAATTTTCGAACGCTTTGTGACATATTTTCCATATTTGTATATTATTTTAAAATATATACCATATAATGATGGTAAAATATTGTTAGCAGTATTTATAGCTATTTATGTCAGTATTTCTACCTTGTCAATATGTCATACTTCACAGAGCTTGTCGTCAGTTCTTACGACTCGTACATATGTCTGACTTCACAGAGCCTGCTTCAGTTCTAACGACTCGTACATATGTCATACTTCACAGAGCTTGTCGTCAGTTCTTTCGCCTCGTAAATATGTCTGACTTCACAGAGCCTGCCTTCAGTTCTTCCACCTGATAAATATGTCAGACTTCACAGTGTCTGTCGTCAGTTCTTCCGCCTCGTACATATGTCTGATTTCATAGTGCCTGTCGTCAGTTCTTACGCCTCGTAGAGACTGTCGTCAGTTCTTCCGCCTCCTAAATATGTCAGACTTCACAGTGCCTGTCGTCAGTTCTTCCGCCTCGTAGATATGCCAGTCTTCACAGTTCCTGTCGTCAGTTCTTCCGCCTCGTAAATATGTCAGACTTCACGGTGCCTGTCGTCAGTTCTTACGCCTCGTACATATGTCTGATTTCACAGAACTTGTCGTCAGTTCTTACGCCTCGTACCCTGTAACTATTCTTCTTTATTCACTCCTTTATCAACTGTACCTTCAGTCGACAACATATACACACTTAAGCCTAAATATTTAGTAATTTGTAAAGATTGAATATTGTTTGGCGCTGTTTTGTATATTTATTTTGTATTCAATTATTACAAATAAAACAATTACCTGATTGGCTCAATGGTGGGGAAATGTTTCTTTGTTACTCATAAAAACGACTATTAAAAATGTTAAACTATTTATTACACACTTTTTTAATATTGAGATATTATTTTATATTTATCCATCATCCAGTGACTTGAGGTTTAGTCAACAGAAACAATTATTGCATGCATAAAGTACTCTTAAATTAATTGTGTAATTGTATTATTTATTTGAAAATTTACTATCATTAGTTTATTTTTCTAGAGAGTACCAAAAATAATATTAGTGTACTTACTTTTTATCTTTATTTTCTCCTAAACATTGTTAATTTCAGTGGCCTGCAGAATATCAAAGATTTACTTAGGGAGAACCATGACCGAGCAGTCTAAGGCAACAGGACTTTAGACTAGAGTTAGAGATAGTTCTGGTTTTAATGCTATCCTCGACTGTTAAGAGTTTATCAGTAATATTTACCTTGTACTGGTTCTCCCCCTCACTCTGTTTGATAAATTCCCCGCACAGATCAATGGTCTATGTGGAATGGGTAGAGTAAAGCTAAAGAGAAGATCGACCTCTCTTCTAAAAATATATACGAGTATTTTTCTACTAATGACTATATAATGTACGATATTATGTCTTTATTCAATTATTAATGGTTTTATGGTAAAGACTTAATTAAATTAATTATTAATGTACCTGATAAATGTTCAACAATACTTATTCATTCATATTCATTAAGGTTTAAATTCTCTTTCATAAATTAAAATAGGTTTTTCTTATTTAGATACCTTTTCGACTTTTATTTATTTATTCATGAATACAAATGTTTCTATTTAAATACAGTATCGCTCTTTTCCCCTCTAGCTAACATATATTTAAGGAGAAAACTAGCACTTATATATTATACACTTTCATTAGCATACTTTGAAACTTTCTCAGTCTTGTATTAATTATAATATAAAAATGTCTACAGTTACCATTGAATCAGGTATGACCAAACACCTTCAATCAGAGAAGAAAATATCATCACGCCAATTCTCAGAGAACTGTTTTACGCCCACGAAACCAGATTTCCAAATTAAAATAGTTTGTTACTTATAGTATAAACTTAGTGATTGATTTCTAAAAGTTCAGTTAACCGAGAGGTCCGGCCACAATTTTGTTTTATGTCGAGGCCTTAATAACTGTAACATATAGTTTATCCATGTAGTTGTGTTTATAAACAGCACACATTTTTTCACACACCATCAATTACTCTTTAAGCCTTCGTTGACTCTAATGTATTTTAACTAAACAAATAATGTCAGTGTATTTATTTTTCATGTCTTCTTCTTTTAAAAACGTACTCCCCTCTCAAATATTATGAATTACATTTTACAACACAAGTGAACGTCACACAACACAAATATATCTAAATACACAAATATATTACAATATAAGCACAAAATGCACAAATATACAACACTACAAGTACAAAATGCTCAAATACATCACAATCGAGGCACAATATTCAGTCTTGTAAGCCCTTCTGGTCTGAGGAAGGTGAAAGTGGTTTTTCGAAATCGATCACCATAATATTTGTGAAATGTGTGCTAATATTCTGCAATATTTGTGGATTTTGTGCTTGTATTTTGATATATTTTTTTGCGTTTAGTACTTGTATTGTAGTATAGTTGTGCATTTTGTGCTTATATTGAAATATATGTGTGTTGTGTGATGTTTATTTGTACTGTATATGTACCAACACGTATTATGCTAATTAAAAAACTCTTTGAATTATTAGACCACAAAGAATGATAACGTCGAATTAATATAGACTTTCTAATTCGATTCATGCAAGTGAAATCTATTTAAGGTAATTTTATTTTGAAAACCTACTATATAAAAGATGGTTTTAATTACTGGCTAAAAATTTAAGGTTTTTATTATTTTTGGTTCATGTTTCAAAAAAATGACTTGAGATTTAAGCAGTTTTTAAAATGTGAGACCTTTTGTTTTAAGAAGATCCATCATTTAATTTTAAAAGACGACATTCTTAAATAGTAAGAACCTAAGTTTTACAGTATTAATATCCAGTATTTCAAGTTTAAGGTCTGCAATTCAACAACTCCAAATAAAAACATATAATAAAAAGTCTCTTGAATAAAACATAGGTAACAAAATACCATTCTCTTTTGTCTATTTTTAAGGATTGCATCTAGATTCAGGTGAAATAAATTGTATTTAAAATTTTTGAAAACTGGCGATAAAAGAAATTTATCTGTTATTGAAATTAATCTTATAAATATTCATATATCCTTTCGTAAAATATAACTGTTTTGATTAAATATTAGAATTGCGTTTATACGATCAGATTACGTTGTTTCCACAAAAATTAAATTTAAAACTTCTAATTGAGTAATACAACCTCTTTGGATATCTATGAATCGAGACTGTGAAAACAGGACGAACAAATGTATTCACTCTTTCTACAATAAATATTTCACGAAACATTTATAAAAAAGTGTTTGTTTATAATCATATACACCAAATCTACTCATAAAGGATCATAAGGATCTTATGAGTCATCTTATCATAAAACATTTACAATAAATCGTGGAGAATTGTTTGGACTTAATAACTATCCAGGTTATTGAGGAATTGTCGTAATAACATTGTTTTGACTACATGAACGATACCTCCTTCAAGTCTAATTAAAAAGTTCTCTCATTCAAATTTACTTTTCAATAATTATGTGGCACAACATCACCAAGACTAATTATTAGGTAATGTATCTGATATTACTGTTAAAAAATTAAAATAATGTATATTTACTAAATTAAAATATATACTGCAAAATATAATTTATACAAATATTTACATTTCTCTGTTACCATCCATTTATTTCAATCGATAAAAGGTATATGATCAAGAAGTATTAATATCATGTAAAGAGTCTTAAAATGATACTTGTGAGTTTTTATGACACTATTTGCAGCCTTTCAAAAATAATTATTGTTCTCAATGGGGGTCAATGTACACAACGCTGAAACCTGTAAAAAATTTTATTGTTCGATTAGATAAACTATAAAATAAATAAAGTTTTATATCCTAAACAGTTTTTTATAATACCCAAACGTGTTAACAAAAGTTAGGTAACAAAATTTACCATTAATATTAGAATCAGAAGTATTTTCAAAAACGTTCAAATTAATGTTGGGAGTGAAATGGGTCTGTAATTGCTCAGTGAGTGGATGCGTAGTGAAGATACTGGAGCTCCTCCTCTCTGGCGCGGATCGCCTCTTCAGTGGATCGCTGATGACGTTCTGAAAGCTTCCTCGACAGGTACTGAATCAGCACGTAAGCACAGCCACCCACGAATGAGTGGGCACAGTTGTTGAATAGCTAGCCAACAATAATTTGTTACTTCAGCTTTGCATTACAGTCTTTTTACAATATTTGTGGGGAATGTTGAAATATAGTGTTTACAAAAATATCTTTACATTCATATAAATTGACAGTATTTAAGCTATGCATTTTTTCCACTCACTGCTTTTTTAACAGAAAGCTAGTTCATTTATTATCTCTTAACATGGAGATATTAAACATAAAAAAGGGTTATGAAGATATCTATGAAAAGTATCGTTAATTAATATTCCAAGTTGTGATTTAATAGCTCGGAACAAATTATCCTTCAAAATCATTATTCTCTGACCCTGTTCAAAACTCTTTTTGGGATCGACCTTAATTTCTATGGCTCAACTCTGACGATTGGTAACAACTCTATTTTCAATATTTGTTCTTAAATCCAAATAATTTTTTAACTATTGTGACCGCTATCCACACAATGTAATGACCGTTAATTGTAATGACCATTAAGATGTATTCATGATTATCAACAGTTAAATTACCTCTTTAAGATATCTGAGAAAATATTGCTCGTAACAAAAATAAAAAATAAAATAACATTAAAAGTTAAATTGATGGTCCACATGTCAACTACCATTGAAGATTACTATCTATAATACATTTTATATGATCAAAAAACATTAAATATAATAAAAACATGTATCCAATCTTTATTTGACTTAAATTTGCTCTTTTTTGCCCATAATTGTTATCCAAATGTATAAAAATAAAATTTTGTATGATTGTGAACATATAAATCTAAAATAAGTCAACGGATTCACTTTAAATCTTTACACAAAATTTCATTTATATACTAGAGTGTTTTCATACATTTAGTTCTTAAAATTATAAACGGAAACCGGACATTTCAATAATTTATTGACCTACCTTCATTTTACAAATGAAATTATGGTCAGTGCTAAAACTTTTTTACTGTGAAAAAACTGTAAGTTATTTTATTTAAGATAAACCCACGTAAACAACGCCTTTATTTCTCTAACAGCTAAAGTAACAAATTTATGGCTAATAGTTAACATCAGGCTAAGCCAGAGCAAATTTTATCCGGATTAAGATAGAAAAAGATAAAAAAACGAACAAACTTAAAACCAATAAAATTCTTTCTAGTACAAATTTAATTTATGCTGTACCATAAGTGTAACTGAATCCACTTATTCTAGAATGTCTAAGTGGAATGTAAGCAGAACAAAACTTACTCCAGGCAGCCAGGCGAAGTACCGCCTGGGCATTGCTTCCTCTACATGGATCTCAGGTGCGAAAATGTCCTCCTCCTCAGGATCTGGGATGGTTTTACGGAACCTGCCAAGGCCCCCTCCCCCATCATCATCACTAACAGCCCCTGACGACAGATTATCGTCATCACTGACCTGACGATAAGGATCGTCCCCTCCTTGATGTGGCGTGAACATGCCGGCACTACTGTTACCGATGACTCATTTGTTATCAGAGAATTATCTTCCAATAACTTAGTTCCTGTTTCAGAACGGTCTGGATATTGATAATTTATAGTTTACTTGATAACAAACACTTTCAATGGATATATTCCAATAGTTTTATATAATTACACATTTTCTGACTTTGGTTTTAGATTGTCTGAAGCCAAAACAGACTTTAATATTTATTTTTTATTTTAATATATATTTATTTATTTTAATATATATTTTAGTATTAAAATACCAGAAGTATTTAAGGTATTTTTTCATAACTACGTCATATTTCCTGATTATGGTATTCGCAAATGTTGACCAAATTTAAATTCTCATAACAATTATTTAGGTGAGGTTCCATATTAAATAAAATTATATGTGAAATTTATAATGGACTGGATTTTATTTAAGTGTGGATACAGAGCAAAATAAACAGAGGTCGCTTTCTTTTGGCCACATCAAACACTTTATTGGTAGCTATAAATATATTACAGATAATATACATCTTTATAAATTTGTAGTAATAACTACTACGTTTATTCTCGAGTATTCAGAAGAAATAAAGGAATGGACTGACAAGGTGCTGGCCATCCCCGTGGTAAACTGGAAAAATGACTACTCGACACACATTCAGCGCACTATTGAATGCGGCCTCAGTTTCTTTCTTATCTGTGGTATGGCTCACTAATATAGTCTGATTTTTATGGAACTCACATAAATGGCGATAAATTTCTCTGCTGGCTCGGTCGATATGTGTTTGTGATCAGGACAAAACATTACTTTTGTTTATATATTTAATTAAGTGCTTTATGTTTGCCTTTACACTGCATATTACTTAGGGCTAGTGCACAATAATGGCATTGGACTGTTATTATATTTAAATAATATACAAAAAGGTTTTGATTTTATAATTAAATTATCATAAGTATTTGTTAATTTATGCAAGAAGAAACAAAACATTGTGTTAACTTAATAATATGTCCATACAAAAAGAGCAAAAACTACATCGTCCAGTTGTTTGTATTCAAATTAACTGTTAAACTATTCACTTGTTGTATGAATGATAATGATCGTTTCTTCTTGTGAGTTACACTTCCGTTAGTTTTCGTCATATCCCTGATAGAAACATGAAAACCATTAAAGTGTAAATTTCAAATCAAATAACCTTGTTTTTATACAAAAAAACTCAATCAAACGAGTATAGCTAATTGAACCCTGAATATGTTTTGCACTTCGACTAGTGTTTACATTTCATTACCATCTTTTTATGTACCAATTGTGTTTAATCGAGAATTATTTATTATTTTAATAGTACTAACGTTAACATTATTATACTTATACAAAAATGGTAGCTCTGTATCAATATATATAAAACAACTATAATTATTTGGAAGAGCCAGTGGCCAAGTGGTCTAAGGCGTCAGGACTTTGTACCTGAGTTATAAATAGCTCAGGTTCGAATACTGGCATTGACTGTTATCTTTTATCAGTAACATCCACCTTGTACTATACTGGTTCTCCCCCCTACTCTGTCTGATAATTTCCTCGCGCATATATATAATTTATGAGGAACGGACGAAGTAATGTTAAAGAGGATATCGGCCTCGCTTTAAAACAAACAAACTTGCAATGAATTTAAATATTGACTGATTCAGTACACAGATGATTATATATGGATGATTTGCCCAGGAGGACGACTGAGGATGTCGTCTCTCAAAAACAGTCAAAATTATTTTACAATAAATTAATCATATTACACAAAAGAATATGTTGACACTTAATATTAATTTCTGCATAGTATCAAAAATGCAAATAATGATCCCACATAATCCACACACAAAAGTTTCCAGCATATTTTATAAAAAAACTTCCAAACGGTACAAAGCTCCCTAAGCGAATACTTTCTACTGTAAGGCAATGTCTTTGCTGTAGACGCCCATCTGTGCTGCTACCTAACGGATAACGGTCTCAAATAAGCTCTCGGACGACTATTTGGAGTACTAGAAAGTAAATCACTTCAGCGTGTGCTGGAGACAGAGATGAAGAAATGATGAAGAAAGAGAGCGAGAGAGAGAGAGAGAGAGAGAGAGAGAGAGAGAGAGAGAGAGAGAGAGAGAGAGAGAGAGAGAGAGAGAGAGAGAGAGACCTGGCACTACCTGTGAAAAACGAACATGAATTAATTTTACCGAACAGGAAAACCGCCCTCGCGAGACACAGATGAGTGGAAAGTCTTCTTATTTCCATAGCCAATGAAAAATCAACAGATATATTTATAATGACTTCAATGCAGTCCTCATTCAGTCAGCTTATAGCCCATAAGATGTTAAAATTACGGCAAATCGTACGAAACCAACATGGTAGGACTGCTACTTTAAGAATAGAGACTGCTACTAATGACTACAGATAGAATGTATCTGTAGTTATTGCTGCTAACTTACATCTAAGGTAGAGGAGAGGGGGTGATTAGGTAGATAAAGAGGATAGAAGGGGAAGTTCATTCTGGTTATTACAGAGGCAAGGCAGTTATCCTAGGAGTTCCTGTGGAATATTGTACAACAGGACAACATGTTATAATACATATTATATGACGTAACAGTATTTTTTTCTTTAAACAACAATTTCTATTTTTAATAAAGTGTGTAGTAACAATAATATTTATTTTTGTATTTTCATTTCAGAAAGTATTAGTTCGTTTAAACAGATATCATAAAAAGAAACACTCAACACAATAGTAAACAAATATTTGTATTACAATGGTTTTTACACATCTGAACTATGATTTGATGAACAACTTGATGAAATATGTTAACAGATGGAAGCAAAGACGATTACGGCAAGATCCTGCCAAATCGGATGAAAAACACGAGCTGCAACCGAGGAGTCCTGAAAAAAACCACAGTTTATAAAATTAATGTCTACTATCCTTTTAAACGTACGGGTATAAAATACATAAAAATAAAGTTTTATCACAATTAATCCATTCTCAATATTTAATAAAATTATTGATTCATAAATAGTAATACTATACACTTATATTATTTTAGAAATACGTCAGATATTGAATGAACTCCTTTCAAACACCCACATAACTTCAAAGACGTAGGAATTCAAGAAAGCTTTAGTGAAAGAAGATATTCATATGTATTGTTTTTAATGAATAAGCCTATTCAAACAAATTAATTTATAACAATCCAACTGTTATTACTAAAATAAAGGAAAAGAAGGATTATGTCTGATATTTCACAATCAATAATTGTGTAAGATTGTATTGAGAACAGCAAACCTTTTTTTAACTCATAAAATGATGTTTTGCATTTACTAATATTTTTGATAAAGTTTCAAAATCGTAGTTAGTGTTAAATCGATATTTTAAACATCCTAAACATGTGTATATATATTTTTTTTCAATTTTAGTTAGTAACATAAAATAATTTATTAATGTGTATCAAGCAGTTTTATACGTGGAATGAAAAAATTTTCGAAAAGAACATTAAAATACGTAAGCTTAATCTAAAAAGTCATATACTGTATATGCTGACTAAATCTTAAGACGAAAGTCTGCAAGGTTCAACCACCTACAATGTAGTGACAAAGGTAAAATTAATCATATATCCCTATATTTATTAAACTAAATTGTTTTTTACAGAAAATTTATTTGGAAGTTTGTTGTTTCCATAATAAAGTTTAATGTTAGTACAACTTGTACTAGGAATTAACTTTCAATAAAATCACAGTTGTGTTCAGTTACACAAGTAGATGGTAAATATATCATTTAAACTAATTCAACACTAAATTTAGTTGATTTCAAACAACAACAAAAACAAAGCCATCACAAAAGTGTTATCCTTATTAATAAAATGTACACAACTAAACGTAAAAAGTATTGACGACAAAAACCAAGTTAGTTAGAATATTAAAACTGATGTTCTTGTTTTTTCTAATGTTTTAAATCATATACATCTCTGTACGTCGAATGGATAAATTCTGAGTTTGAACATATTGAATAATCAAAAACACAAGTAAAATTAGAAAAATTTAAACTTCTTTTTTTTAAATTATGTTATTGCCTTAATAATGAAATTGGATTACTACTAGCGTACTGAATTGCTACCTTTAAAAATGTTATTGATTGAATGTAAGAGAGTAATCATAAAATTATGTAATATAGTGAACAAAATGTATTATTTTTATTTTACATTTTGATATTAAGATGAGAATGAAGTGTATGGGAAAGCCAGTGGCCAAGTGGTCTAAGGTGTCAGGACTTTGTACCTGAGTTATAAATAGCTCAGGTTCCAATCCTGGCCTTGACTGTTAGTTTTATCAGTAACATTCACATTGTACTGTATTGGTTCTCCCCCTTACTTCCTCTGATTAGTTCCCCGGAGAGATAAGTAATCTATGGGAAATTACTGAGTACATTTATCATTTTCACGTACTCACGTATAGTAATTGACCCACCTGGCCATACACGTAGGGCACACAAAACCTACACGTTTCTCCTAAAAAAGTGTAGTTTTGTGACTAAATAAGAGCAGTTGCTTCCTTAAGAGTGTCTTAACTATTTTAATACTGAAACAAAAGTACTTTGTTCATTTAATTTTATTTAGATTATATTTAACGATCTAATTTTTAGTTCCTCCTCCATTCATGGTCCTATTCAAGGAGTATTCTTGTTACGATATTTCACACAAAATACTTCGTTGGAAGAAGCGCTACTACTTTATATTTCAAGGTTTGAGAAGCCCTGGTTGTATTCTTGTGGGCAGGGGATGTTACTTATAATTTTTAGTTGGGGCTGACGAAAACTCTTTTCTTTTTTCTTTTTTTTTAAAGAGCTATTGTGATTTGTGTTTTGGGTTGTAAACAAAGCCATTTCAAGTTTCTTTCTGTCTTAGGGTTAGTAACTGTTTATTTTGCTCATAAAAACCAAAATTTAGGAGCCAGCCAAGTATTTAAAATTACAAATTAACGTACTTTTATTTAAGTTTATAAATTTTTATTTAACTAACATGTAAGATTCTTCCATTGGCATAAATTTCTGTCATTGATTACCTATTTCTGTATCGTTCATTTGTTACCTATTTCTGTATCGTTCATGTGACATAATTTTTATCCTCTCTTCCTTCATAAGATCCAGAGCACTCACCATGTTACGCGTATGTTATCTCCAGTTCAGGCGAGATCTGCTTGCCATAAGCGACCTCGTTGTAATAGTAGGGGGGCTGGTAGTGGGTTCCCACAGGTTGAGGGGGTCTCTGCCCCCCTGGCCCCCCGCCCTTCATTCGGCTAGCTAGTTGCTGAGCGTACTCCCGCTGATGATGCGCCGCCCTCACTGCTGACTTCTCGTTGATCTTGCGGCTGATCAGCCTCAGTAACATCATTGGCATATAGCCGACGGTTGATCGCAGCAAGAAAAAGAGAATCTATGGGAAGACAGTTGCACTGGATATTTATATCTTTTTTACTATATAATTTTCTCATTTATATACATCCTCCCTCTTTTAAGTATACATGAGCCATGGTGATCAGACCACCTTGATAAAGGCCTGACTTTAAGGGGGTTATTATATGCATATGTAAAAATAACGTTCATTGTTGATAACAACGGATCATGTACGTCCATGGGTAAGTTAGGGAGGGACAAAGTTAGGGTGACTGTTATTTTGTGCTCTTTTTATATATAAGCAGCTACCTTGTGAATCTTGAATTTAAAATAAAAAGAATGTGAAGGTTTTTTTAAATTTTCAAAATCAAAATAACTCATAACTTGTGGTGTCAAATTTTTAGTGTAAAATAAATTGTTACGCTTTTGTTTAGTTTAATACAGTTTGGAGAATAGTGTTAAATGTTTGGATGACGCTAACAGCAATGTGGAAAAACAGAAAAATATGAATCGATAAGTTTTATTTTGCCCTTTTTATTGTTTTAATAATTTTTTGTTAATAATTTTAATAGTAATATATTTTTTCATTTATTTGGAATAAAATACTAATGTAGGTTTTTATATTATATTCCAATAGCATTACATGCAACTTATGTACGTTATGAACAGCACTATTCTTAAGATTAAACATCTTCATTAAAGAACAACCAACCAGTAATCAAACAATTAGTAGTTTCTAAAATAAGTGATGTTAAATTTTAGTAAGTTTTAGTTTCCTTACTCAAAGTGTGTTTTGTTTTATGAGTACTTGTTTTCAATTTATTTATTTCTTCCATAAATTATTTAACGTCGTAAAGAAACAATTTGGCGTTTTTCTGTTATGTCTAACTACTTTGGCCCAATTCATCCCTATATGTTCAATTGGCTTGTTTTTAGCTTTCACCTCACGTTAGAATGAGATGTTTTTGTTTTTAAGGCCACTGATCAGTTCAGGGTACTACTTGTATGGTTTACTTACATTACAGTCATTATAAAACTTCAAATCAAAACACACACCTTAAAACTAGATACATCATGTTATATGCATAACGTTCATATTAAAAAAAAAACAAAATTTGATTTGTGATTTCTCATTGAATTTTTTAATTTAAGTTATATGTTATTTTCTATATCTAAAACCAAAAAAATTCACAGGTATATCAGATTTACTGCTCACCCCTTTAAGTGATGCCCATCCCTTAGCGACTATACCTGCAACCATGATGATAACAGAACACAACACAAGGAACCCTTTAGAGAGAAAAGCATATGTTATCAAGTGATAAGGCACACGATAACCTCTAGCTAACTCACTTAGGAATGCAATAATATTAGCCGTTTATCTAAGTTTACTATCTATATGAAAAGCTTTTAAGTAACAAAAGCCATAGTAGTACAAACATTACAACGTTTAGATAATATGTCTTTTGTAGTTATACTAAAAGATATATTCATTATTATCTACTCTATATGGAAGGACATTTTTTGAACTACAACTAGATGAGGACTCAGACTAATTGTTGAGTCTTTTGTATTGATTTAGTTCAACTAAACGTCATAACAGGAAATGAAATTGTAAAACTAAATAAAATTTAATAAATTTGCTTTTCTTGATTTTCATTATTATGAATCTGTTGGTAATTTTAGGACTGTGTTAAACAACTTAGAAGCTTGTTATTAAATATAAAGAGCGTTATATATCCATTAAATGTTAAGCCCATTTTATGATATCCAAAAAAAGGGGTGATCTTATATTTTTAAAAGTCATTTGTGAGGACACAATAAACTTAGAATGAAACTTATTGTGTACAAACAAAAACAAAACTAAAATGTACAATTATAGATCATTGTCTGAACGTGTTTAGGTTCAGACACGTTCAGACAAACCTAAACACGGGTGGTAGTACCGTTTATCTATGCTTACTATCTATGTGAAAAGCTTTTAAGTAACAAAAGCCATGTGAGTAGTATGAGCATTACAACGTTTAGATCATATATCTTTTGTAGCTATACTAAAAGATATATTCATTATTATATACTCTATACGGAAGGACATTTTTTTAAATACAACTAGATGAGGAATCAGACTAATAATCGTTGAGTCTTTTGTACTTATTTAGTTCAACTAAACGTTATAACAGGAAACGAAATTGGAAAACTAAATAAAATTGATTAAATTTGCTTTTCTTGATTTTTATTATTATGAAACTGTTGGTAATTTTAGGACTGTGTTAAACAACTTAGAAGCTTGTCATTAAATACAAAGATCGTTATATGTCCATTAAATGTTAAGCCCATTTTATGATATCCAAAAAAAGGGGTGATCTTATATTTTTTAAAATCATTTGTGAGGACACAATAAACTTAGAATGAAACTTATTGTGTACAAACAAAAACAAAACTAAAATGTACAATTATAGATCATTCTCTGAACGTGTTTAGGTTGGTTATCAACGTAAGGATGTTCTTCTCTGAATCCAAATATACAGAGCTTGTATATATATTAGTATATATTTATATATTTGAAAAGATTCATTGATCCAAACTCATAATAGTTAAATATTTAGAAAATAACAAATATTTCAAAAATATTCTAATTGACACAATATTATACGGTTATATTACGTTTGTGTCGATTAGAATGTTTGTGACAATCGTAGAGAATCCATAGAGTCCATATAGTATAATAATGCAGTATTAAAATTTAATGTGAGGTATTATTCCACATTTATACTCATCCTAAAACTATTGCAATGGGCCTTCTCAACACAGTTAATTATCAATTAACGACTATTATGGCTCAACGAATCTGTTTGAAAAAGAGTCTATAGCAAATTTAAAAGCAAATATTTATCTAATATGAAATAAGGTAAATAACAATGTTTTCCCAATAAATTTTAGATGACAGGTGGGAAAATAACTGTATTTTTATTTCGTTACTTAATATTATATATGAAAAAGTTTTAAAATAATGATTAAATTTTATTTTAATATTATAACTTAAATAACTTACAAATTAAAACATTCTTGTACTTTTACAAAGAAATCAGTATCCTGAAAACTCATTAACTATAAAACAACATCCAGTGTATTTGGAAATACCTCTCGATTTTATAAAAAACTTAATTGATTATAAAAGAGGTCATACATTTTACAAAACATTATATATTAAATAAATATTGACAGAAATTCTTAATTAGTAGTGTTAATATACACAAATCTACTCCAAAAATATAGAACAATTCAGAAAAGAATCAAACGTTAAGGAGAATTTAGATTACAGGAAAATCGATAGTTATTGTTTTAACTTATCTTTCCATAATACAGTATTGAATTCTTTAACTTAATTGCCAATGTATATTAATTTGATATGTCACCTGGAGCTATATCAAAGTTTAACTATAAAAGGAGTGTAATATCTTTTGGGCAGTCAAACAAATTAATATATTGGATTCTTCTACTCATAAACGTGTTGATATTATTGTTTATTATTAAATAATAGGTTTATTGTTTTTTATTTTGTAAGTGCTATATATTTTCAGTGTTTTTCATATTTATTTCTTTTATTTTATTTCTAAATAACGTAAATGTATGTTACTGCTTAAAAATAATAAATTAATATATTAGTGTTTGTTTTACAAAAAATCTGCACATTTCAATTACACGCTTGTTTTCATTTTTTAAGTTTTTCTCGTCTGCTTTGCCTCTTCTTCGTTCCCCTCTTCTTCCTCCTCCTCCTCGTCTTCTTCCTCTTCTTGCGTTCTATTCTCCAGTTTTACGTACTCGTTGATTTCATCCCCTTCCTTATACGCGGACATCTCTTCCATTGCGTAGTCCTCACGTGCTCGGATATGCATTTGGTGGAGGTTCTTCACCTTTTTCTCTTCTAGTTTGTTTTCTATCAGTGTCATCAACAAGAAAGGGGAATAGCTGACTAAGGAGCTTACAAACGTCCAGCTCAGCTGTAAAAGAGGGGGAAATTATTTGGAAAGCCACAAAACACTAAGATAAAAAGCGACTTACTGGTTAGTACTGCGTACGTGTTTAATTAAAGTACAGATATATATTTGTTAACTATCTTATAGCAAATAATACTTAAGCTTAAATACACATAGGGACCAAAATCGAGAGAAATTACCAACATATATTTTGGAAAACTGTTATGTTAGAATATAAATTCTATTAGTTTACTATTTGAGGGATCTCAATAAACTATGCAATTAATCAATTAATTTTCATTATTATCAGTAATTCAAATATTCATTCAGAGTTTGTAGGAATCGGTTTATTCAGGAGTTTGCAAAGATATATTGTTTCAATCCTCAATATTAAAGTACTTGGAACCCCACTAGTATTTCAAAGATTGTCTATTAGACACATTTTTACCCAGAATAGGGTGACATACTTAGAATAGGGTGATATACCCAGAATAGGGTGACATACCCAAAATAGGGTGATATACCCAGCATAGGGTACCATACCCAGAATAGGGTAACATACCCAGAATAGAGTAAAATACCCAGAATAGGGTAGCATACACAGAATAGAGTGACATACCCAGAATAGAGTGACATACCCAGAATAGGGTAACATACCCAGAATAGGGTAACATACCCAGAATAGGGTAACATACCCAGAATAGGGTAGCATACACAGAATAGAGTGACATACCCAGAATAGGGTAACATACCCAGAATGGGGTGACATACCCAGAATAGAGTAACATACCCAGAATAGGGTAACATACCCAGAATAGGGTGACATACCCAGAATAGGGTGACATACCCAGAATAGGTTGACATACCCAGAATAAGGTGACATACCCAGAATAGGTTGACATACCCAGAATAGGGTGACTAGAACAAAATAATAAAATTAGTACTGGAATAACTGCAATAGGTACAACCAGGATGCAAGTAGCTTAGGCCAGAGATGCGCAGTGTCTTTATTCACAATCCTGCTTAATGCACTCTCAATATACGTTATTTCTTACTTTATTTCTTCTTACATTCAATGTAAGAGACACCGGTTCCCACGGTAGTTGATTAAATTAGATATGCATTTCAGAATACCTGAATAGTTTAGGTAAATAAGTTTCATGTAACTTAATTATGTGTTTTATAATCCAATCACGAGTAAAAGAGAACGGTAGTATAAGGCAATTAAAGGTGCAATCTATAAAACAAATTAAACTCAGTTGCAGATGTATTGGTACAGTATCAGTTTGGTAAAGATTTTACTTTTCTAAACCTGTTAAAATATTCAATATTTAAGTTTTAAAAAGTATTCATTTCACATTAAAAATATATTTTATTTTATATTTATATATTATTGGGAGGATTGTTTATTTATACTGTATTTACATTAATATTAATTCAATTGTAATTTAAATTTCAAAGATTTAATGAAAAATTGTTTTATCTCAATTTCAACGATCCTATAAAGTTGAGAATTCTTAAACTCAACATTTTTCCCTGTTTTAATATTCCTTCACTCTTAATTAGCATTTTATGTCGTTTTTAGTCATAAAAAGCCGTATCATTCATGAAAGTGATTCCATCAAGTTCTTTTTACATTTTAAGTCTTCCTGCTATAAGTGTACACAACAGAAAAATGATAGTATTGATTTAATTATGTTTTAGACTAACACTAGTATTAAAATGCACACTAGTTAAAGTTCAAACAGTGAACTAGCGATTTGTTAAAAAAATTGTACAGTAAAAACATATGTAAAATCATACCTAAATAAAAAAAACCTGTTATGTTCAGACATATATTTTATTTTATTATTTTTTTTTTTTCAACTTTGGGGTTAATTTATGTTTCGGGGTAATATCTTCAAATGGTACAAAGCCAATAAGAGAAGCAATTAGGAGACTAACATATATGGTTACCCATGAGAGACGCTAACATAACTGAAATTAGTTCTACGACCCTCTCGAGCAATGTCAGTTACAAGTCGAACTCATGATTGCACATCTCCAATATGATTATGGAGAATAGATTATATAATAGAGAACGCCATAAGCAAAACGTATTATCTCATCCAGTCTTTTCTTAGTATGTTTTATAATTTTATATTATTACCTGTAGAAATTAGCTCTTTACGTAATAATACAATTTCTACCTAATAGCGTCAAAAGACACTCACTTCGCAGCCCCTTTATTCCCACTTCGCGGATCAATACGTTATTTCTTGCTGACACAAATTAACTTCCTTTGAAACTTTTCACCCAATGGACTTCTCTTTCTCTCTGTTCATATTTCTGTCAGGAAATAACCTCAAGGGAGCAACTTTTTATCTATCTGAGCACTTCAAACTTTACAATAGAGTATCTTGAATAATAAAACATTGTAAAATGAAGTTTGTTTCAATGTTTTATCTTGTCATATGCTATAATGTTTTATTTTAACTTTTTTTGGATAATACAAGCATGTATGTTTATATTGTAATAAAAACAAACTGTGATATGAAAATGATAATTCATTTCATTATAGCTTTTTTGCAAATGTTGTTTGGTTTATTTAATTAGTCATGTTTAATATAAGGGGTCTTATTGAAGATTATGGGTATAACTCCGCTATTTAAATATTTTTAAATATTATATTTTATATATATTGCCTCAATAAAATTGTAAATTAAGGATGACACACATACAATATTGTTATTTCCTATTTTTTTCTATAACCAAGCAAACTGTTACAATAGCTCTTAATACATTAAAAGTTTACAATATGCACTGACATTGTGTGTCACCAAAAACAGCCATAATAATACCATTGTGTGATGGAACATAGTTCCATAGCAGTGACATTGTGTGATGGGATCATAGTATAACATTTTGTGATAGAGCCATAGTAAAACAGGGTGTATTAGAACATGTGACCAGTATTAATATAATTGTGTGATTGAACATATAACCATAAAAATAACACTATATATTCTTTTTTTGTCGAAAAGATGGAAATTTGAGCACTAAAAATTATGTAATATTTGAAATATTGTGATGCAAGATGTCTGGAATACCTTAAATAGTGTATTAATTTTGAATTATGTAAGCTTCTCATTTCTATGCACAATTTAGATCCAAACAAGTACAAATATACACAAACTGAACAATTTACTATTATTTTAGTTGAGGGTGGTTCATTATTTGCCTGAAACCAATTTTGGCACAGATATTTTGTAAGAATATCAATATCAATGGAAAAACTGATGAATTCAGTAAAAAAACAGTAGTTTTATTAGTTTAAAGCTTAAATTTTATGTGCACATACAAATGGAAAAATTGTCCTCAAAAAATTTTCAGTGATATATAATCCTAAATAAAACGAGAGTATAAAAGTTTTGTTTTAAAAATTTGGCAAAGTCACCTCTAAAATTTAACTACGTACACAAACATTAAATAATCTGAGTATTCTGAAGAAAACATGGAGATATATTTTTTTAATCAAATGAAATTACTATTAGTTGTAATTTTATCATCTTGGTACATTACCCTTCTTAAATAAATTGTAGGTAATGCTCAATTTTCCTCTAACTTGTGATTCATTTCTAATTTTTCAATACAAGTAAAAAACTCTACAGGACTGATTTCTTTAACCCAAAGAAAATACATTTTTAAATGATAGTATCCAGATTGTGGCATTATAGTGGATACTATTATAGAAGATTATTAAATAAAATGTTATGAAAAACACTTTATCTTTTTTTTAGCTTTTGTTTTCTGTATGCATTTCGAAACTGATAAAGTTATAAACTGTAAAAGTACTGTTTGTTCTCATATGTTGTATAACACAGTAAATATGAGTTCCTAATCAAAGTCTTCCTTTATCCATAAGGAATAAAAAAATTAATAAATAAAATAATGAATGACTTTTTTACAAAATTTAGTTACAGGGCTACGAGGATTTTACAACTAACTTGATGTATTGTAACTAATCCTTAACAATTATACATATAAAACAACTGTCATTATAGTACAATTATGTCTCCCCAAGTAAGCTTAACTCTTACGGCCCTTACTACAATTAAACTTCATTTATGTCTTGTCTCTGATTTGTTTTTAATTATTCTTTCCAGAATAATTACGGTTGTATTCTATTACGAAGAATTTACTATGCAAAAGAAAACCGTTTTTATTTGAAATAAAGTTTTCGTTTAGCAACACTCTTTTATTTTTGACACTACTAGATCGTTGTATGCTGAAAACGTGAGAGAAAATAGGTTTCCGAATTCTATTCTTGAGACTGGAGTTTATTATATTAAAATGTGAGTCGCATATTATATATTGCTATATCGATGTATCCCTTAATCCCTTCTGGAGTGGGGTAGGTTACTGGTAGTGGAAGAGAGTTATTGAGAGAGTAGCTGATAAATAATTTAATGGTCATTTATTCCAAAGTATAAATCATGAAAAACCAACCTCCACAAGACCAAATGACGCTACATCAGTTTCAACAGTCAATCATACAACAGCTATCTACTTATCTCACTGTAAGGTAAGCAAATATTTAGATCTTCAGAAGAAAATGATTTAAAACGCGTTGATGAAGGACCTGATGAAGTACTAGGCAGATGGCTAAGACATTACACATCCTCTGATTGTATTTTTTTTTTTTTTACTTCACTTGCCAGTTGACATGGGACTACAGGCCTTATTTAACGAGTTAAATACCGACCGTTGGCTCAGTGGGGATTCGAACTTTGGACCTTGCCCTCCACAGTCCGAAGTCTTAGCCAATGAGCCACTACGCCGGCACATTGTGGAAAATCTCCATAGATACTTATGAAAAGTCTAGAATTTTTATTTTTAAAAGTATGTGCATATGAAAATAACTTTCCATAGATTGTATTGAACTTAAACAACACCCAAAATTGGTCTAATGAAAACCAGTGTGTGTTTTATCGCACACTTTAAAATGTAATTTCAACTCATTTCTCTTCTTTTTTACCACCTGCATTTACCAACAATGGACAAAAATCTGCTGATTCCTCTTTACTTTAAAACGTTGTATTGAAACAAAAGTCATAGAGTAATAAACTAGAAACAATGCAAGGTTTAAACATTACCTTTTTTTAAATTTCGTTATGATAAAACGGAAAGTTTGAAAAACTTACCTCACAAAAAATTCTCTCTCCCACGGCCCACTAAACCTCCACTCGTCTATCTACTCACACTATATTATATAAACAGGTACTTACACTAAACACCTTCCCGTAAAACCAAGGTAAAATGTGATCCCAGATGAGTTCTGACAGAGATATTTGGTCCAAGGTGTTAGTCGTGGTAGACCAATTGTTTTGGTTCATTGTCGGTGTTCATCAGAGGTCACATGACCTTCAGTCTCTCAGACGGAGCTACTGTGTTTGAATCCAAACAACGCAAGACATGACGTCGTATCAAATCGAGGCCTTCTTATCTATGTACACGATTAACTCAGAATAATCTTTGTCCGAATATATTTGTATTCTTTAGATTGGGCCACGTAAGTTTTCTTCATATAATATCTAAATTGAATCGCTGTTTCTGGCACATATCTAACTTTGATTAAATACGCAACAGATTTTACTCTTGATCCTAAAGTTATGATAAATACTTTTGATACACAAGTAGGAAGGTAAATTTTAAATTATATATTTTCAATATTTAGTAAAAGATTTTTACTGTTCTACTAAAACATTTTTTCTACTTAATTTATTACTCTAACCAAAAATTTATAATAGGTACTATTATGTGGTTCTTAATATTCATAAAATTATTTCAGGCTGGATTATAACAACAATTTATCCCATTAAATGACTTTAGGCAAGCTCGATTGTTTTTGTAAGTTAAAATTAATTTGTACATTTGTGTTTGAAAATTATAGTCAGAACGCCTATATTATTTTTATATATTCAATAATTTTTCATTTGTTCTTACGTCTAAATATTATCATAAAACGTTATCAGGCTAGGTTTTTTTCTTCAAACTGGCACCATTTTGTGTGTTTTTTTTTTTTTTTTTTTTTTTTACAGTAAATTTAGTAGAGGGACTTCCTCAATCTATTTGACTGATATGTGTATTTATAAAATTATTTAGGAGCTAAACATTTTGTATGACAGTATGTGGTTGATCAGATGTTATTTTGGACGGCCAAACGAAATTTTGTATATCACTAAACCTTTGTACTAATACCTTCCCTACTTTACCTTTTCAATTCAAACAATACGTAAAACTTCATCTCTTTTTTAAAGAACATTGTTTCACAACACTTCTAGATAGAAGCAATTAATATAACTAGATGATTTATAATTTCGTTTGCGGGTATTTTATAGGTAGTAATTCAAAAGAATAAACAGTTTAAAAAGACACAAAATGACTGATATAAAAAATCCAGCTAACATTCAGCTGGATGTATTCAGCTGCATTTACTGTAAATACATCAAACATGTTTTTGAGAAGTCTAATAATTGGTGTTAGCCCAAATACATGTAGAGTGGGTAGGTGGGTTTTTCGTATTTTTATTCACAGCCTTCCTGAATACCCGCTTGTAATAATCTGCAACATTTTTACGAATAAATATTTTTATCTAATATATAAATTAATACCTAAGCATCCATTATAGAAAGAAGAGGCAGCCGAGGGTCTAATGACCTGACCGTCGTCCCCCTTCCCCTGTCGTAAACAAATTAGTCAAGGCTGCACACCCTAGTTTAAGTTTGAACTTTTAGTACTTGACATTGCAAGTACTACACGTGTGGATCGTGTATTTATTAAATTAATTAAATAATTTAATTAATAGACTAACCAAAACCTATGAACTCCTGGATTATGAAAATTTCTATACCAATCGGATTCCTGGATTATTTTTTAATATTAAGAAACATATTTTATATGAAGATGCAAAGCGGAAAACACTGCCTTGTGGCACAAATGTTTCTTAAAAAAAGAAAAGAAGGTGGCCAATTAATTATTTTACAAAATGTGGTGAGTGGAAATTGGACAAAACGATTAACAAAATGTTTCATGACATTAAACAAACAATTATTTTTAAATATCTTATTATTTTAAGTATTAAAAAACATACTAAATATATTACAATAATTCAAATTGAAGTAAATCAGAATTATGAGGATTATCTTAAAATATCATATTCATTTAATCACAATAAACTTCAATGTAACTAACAACGTAGTAGAACCAAATATGGTCTTAAGGGGAAATTTGATACTCATTTAAAACATACGTTATTTTTTAAAATAATTCTAGTATGAATAGATTACAACGTACAAAGATAATAACTATTTGAATGAACTATCCGTAAGGGTAGCCATATTCTTCGCCACTAACTACAGCTTCTTCTTCTTCTTCATCTTCTACCTCCCTGTAGGCAAAATCGTCTTCCAGCATTTCCTGTTCTCGCAGCCTGACCTGTTGAGCCTTCAGTTTCTTCCACTTCCGCTCCTCCAGGTACCGTTCAAGTAGACTCATCAAAATGAAGGGGGCGTAGCCCGCACATGATGTGATGAAAGAGTACATCAGCTGTTTTAAAAAATAATATTTTGTAGTATTTTTCAAGTAGCAAAAGTTTACACTAGGATTATATCAATTTACACCTACCCACCCATCAATACCACCGTACGTGTATGGATGGGTGGGTGGGTCAATATTTAATTACTATGGACTGGTCAATATCAGTAACACTTGCTTAAAAACTCAAGATTCCTTTTTTAATAATTGCTGTACAAGTGAACATTATATAAAACAAATATATTACAATATAAGGACAACGTGCACAAATATATCACAATGCATATTTGTGAATACCTCTGCTCTGAGAAAGGTGATCGTGGTCTTCCGAAATCGATCACCATGGAATTTGTGTCGTGCATTTTGTAATTATATTGTAGTATGTTTGTGAATTTTGTGCTTATCTTTTAACATATTTGTGTTGTGTGACGTTCATACATATACCAACATGTATTATACTTATTAAAAATCTATTTTAATAATATCTACCAACTCATCATAAGATAAACAAAAGACTCTTTTTACTATGTAAAATTAAAAATATTTAAGTAAAAGGAGGTTTTTATAAACAAAATTAGAGGTAAATTTGAAATATTTTTGACGTCATAGTTATCATGCGTTAATTAAGTTGATTGTAAGGCACCATGTTTTGATTATTTTACATGTTTCACTTCTATTCTCTCTAAAGCCTTAATCAAACTTTGGTTTCTGCTCCTAGCTAAAGAGATTACTGTTGTTTAATGTTTGTTTGTTGCGTTGAAGTTGTTTCAACTCCACTGCCGTAAACACTCATTTAGGGAGGACCAGGAGGGTGAAGTTCATACAATTAAGCCCAAAATTATTATAACTATATTACTTATTTATAATATTTAATATTGTTGTGATTTTTTAAAATTAGTTTTTAATGTATGTGGTAGATAACACGTGAAGATAACGGAAGTTACTTTTAATATCGAAACGTATTGTAGTTTTGAAAACAATGGAAAGTTGTGAATATGTAATATAAAACCAAAGTAATACAGCGATAAATAATAATTAAAAAAATAAAATATAGCAATTATATATAAGGGTTGTTTAAACCTGTGCACCTTCTATTTGATTTAAAACCATATTAGCTTAATTTAACAATACATGCACTAAAAACAGAAAAAACTAAATTACATTTGGTATACCATATATGTCATACACATAATATTAATTAGTGGAAACAAGATCAAGATTTTGAAATGTTTTCGTTTGCTGTGAGCACCACCAAACGACACTAATATGAATCAAAACAATAAATAACTTAGAATTACAAACCCCTGACTCCTGATTTTTTTAAGTATAAATTAGAAACTTAGAATTAACATAGATACATTAGAAAAAGCATGTTTACCATGTTATAAAGATTCAACAATACCAGCATAACAAGGAAAAGTCAACAACAATATACTAAATAGAAAACGCATCAAAAATAAACAAACAAAATATTTTTTAACATTAACATTAAAATTTGATTCCTAAATCATACAAAAAACTACTAAAAGTGCCATTTTTGGTGAAAATATAGAAATGTTCGTAAAATATCTAAAAAAATTTTGTATTTCATGACAAAACTAAATTTCTGTAGAAATAACTCTTCTTGTCACAATTCTGCCTTAAAAAAATACCCCAAAGAACTAAATATGAGATAACTTATGTTATTACGGTAAATGGTATAAAAGGGGTACAAAATTGTTCCAAAAAATTACCGTTGTTATACGTCATTTAATGAATGTACCAACTTGCGCTCCAAACTTGAGCGCACTGCTCTAATGCACGGTGTTCACAAGATTACTGCGTTTAACATACGATACTTTACCTTTTCGAGCCCGAAATTCACTTTTTGAACCTTTTCCGTTAATTTACTAACACTACTTTTTCTGTTAATTCACTACCACTACTTTTTTAATCGCAATTACAGTAAGTTATGTTAGTTTAGGTTAGGTTAGGTTAGCTTAGGATATGTGGCTACTAAAGTTGATCACAAACTGGTAAATCCAATGATTGACTTACTGCCGAATGTGCTCTCCGTGTGTAAGTTCTTCGAAAGCGATAAGATAAGGCCAGCGATATCGGATTCTAGCGGATAAGGAATATCACAGTGGACTTAAAAATGATTGGAGAACAGTTGTTAGAGCAATAGAATATTTATAAATTTATCAAGTGGTAGTGAACTAACGCCAAAAAAGATACCATTTTTTTAATTGATTCAAACAATAATAAATAACACAACATATAATTAACGTAATAAGGACAATCTATAAAAAATATGTGCTAACTCACACTAAAATTCACAATACCAAACAAGTATATATAAAACAGATTAATTACAGACTGAAACATAGTCACGCCGTTGGTCGTAGCACTCCCAAACTCATGGTAGTTTCAGAACTTGCTACAAGAGCGCTCTGAAGTCAAGTCAGGACATTAGATAAATACACAATATTATTTTTATAAAATATTCCACGGAAATCTTTATCTGGGATATATTTCCCACTTTCAGAAAAAATAGTAAACCCATTTACCACAGAGACCCCATTATCCCCATTACAAAGTATATAAGCGTTTTTAAGGAACACTTTCAGTATCAAGAGACATATTTAAAAATGGTATAACTGTCAGACAATCTTTACAAATGGGATTGGTGTTTTGAATGCAGAATTCCTGCTCTAGCATTCATGAATGTGCAATTCTCGATATTACACAACCCTCTTACAACCGCTTAGTTATGTGATGTTTAAACATATCCACCAGGAAAGTAAAGAAGAAGCCGTATACTTATAAAACTTAATGTTTCCATTTAGAGTCAAATAATAAAAGACACTTTCAATAAATTAAATTGTCTGTATAGTTTTTGTCGGGCTTACATGCCTGGATAGGCTGTAGTAAATTAACTGAGCCGTTTATAAAAATTAAGGGAGGCTTAGAGATTACTTCAGGAATACGGGAGAACTGAGGCTCGGGTATACACATTGCTCTGATATATATAGGAATAGGCCTAACTGGAGTATTTGTATCTAAGTCTGGCAAACACTATAGTCTAAAGTTGTACAGTATGAGTTGAAAAAAAAACTGTTCGCATACAATTTTTTTCTCTGGATAAACAATTAGTAGAAACAATTTCCTCTTTAGTGGTAGTTTAGATTATCTCTAACTTACATTATCTTTAACTCAGGCTCAGACTGACACTTTATACTGATCGGCTATCGACTCTCCCGTATATTTAAATCTCGTATAATTAATTGAAAATATGTTTAACTTACTTGGAAAGTCATTCCATAAGCTATTTGGTACCAAGACATTTTTGGACATCAATTTGAATGGAATCATAGCAAACAACGCCGCTAACCGTACTTCTGTCTGGATAGAACCATTCTATTCAAAACACACTATTCACAACAGCCATGGTAGATCAAACACACATTTATTCTTAAAGGCAAAATTAATTTGTTTTATCAGATTATTTATTGTTGTTGGTATCCAGAGCAAAATGTGTATCAAGAAGCAATTGTAGTTTGTCATTTATCATATCAAACCGTATCTTACGGTTGCTTCCTTAATAATAATAGTCATCTGTTTTTAAATTGAGAGGTTAAGTCGACGTTAATCATACTTTGGAAAATTGTAAGGTTAATTCCCCATTAGTCTTCTGTTTGTAAATTTAAGGTTATGGTCTCGTTTAGTAGTTTGGTTTTAAATTGATAGGTCAGAGCATTATTAGTGTCAGTTTGTAAATTGAGATATTAGACCACTGTTAGTCATGTTTTTGTAAATTGAGAAGTTAGGACGCCGATAGTTAGACCTACTCGTTTGTAAATTGAGAGGTTAGGTCACCGATAGTAACCCATTTGTAAGTTGAGAGGTTAGGTCACCGATAGTAACCTGTTTGTAAATTGAGAGGTTAGGTCACCGATAGTTAGACCTACTCGTTTGTAAATTGAGAGGTTAGGTTACCAATGGTAGCCTAATATATCAAAATACCAACAAACAAAGGATATTATTACTAGTTTGTAAATTGAGAGGTTAGGTCACCGATAGTAACCCGTTTGTAAATTGAGAGGTTAGGTCACCGATAGTAACCTGTTTGTAAATTGAGAGGTTAGGTCACTGATAGTAACTCGTTTGTAAATTGAGAGGTTAGGTCACCGAAAGTTATAGAGGACACCCTTTGTCCTCTATAAAAATGCATGATGAAAGGGAACATACTATATAGTCATTCTACTTTCCTTCTGAACTTTGCACTATATGACAACGCTAAATTTTCTGGTAATCCCTCGTTCTCTTTCTCACCGTGCCTAACAATACTACAAATAAATTGTGTGCATACTAAACCATAACGGTACAAACATGTAATTATATTAAAAATTTAAAAATATAAAAACTCTCTTGGAATTACGTATACAACCAATTGAAAATTGATTATATCTGTTTCAATTATGAATAGCTTACAAAAAATAGAATACAAAAAATAAAAAATTTGACCGAAAAATAATATCCTTAACTTAACACTAAGCGTATATAATATTACTTAAATTTATTTATTCATCCAAGCTTAGCAACCAATTTTTTATATTTTTCATAAAATATACTAACCTATTAGCTTTTTGGTAAATTATTAAAAACTCTAGGAGCTACAAAAGTACAGAAAAGCCTAAAAGCTCTAAATTTGCTTGTAAACATCTAAAAATGATGTGCGGAATGCAATTTTAAACTGTAATTATTTGTAAAATTTTATTGGAATACTTTCACTGCGATTGAAACATATCTTTAAGATCGTACCAACACATAGGAGCTGCTAAGGTAAAAGTTGCAGTTGAACGAAATTGGCCTACAATGCTCACTTTCCAGTGGATCTTTGGATCATGGTAAAATTGTTTTTGAATCTGACGATAAATTATTGCAAAAACACTTGAAACTGTACAATATATTGTTTTGTATCAATTATTTTTATCAATTATTTGTTATTAAACTGAAATCAATTGATTGCCTTATTAAACTTAAAAATATTTGTTTGTTTGAAGATTTCTTCACGATGGATGTCATAAATGTCAAGTCTCAAGGAATGATAATTAATTTCAAACATGTTACTTCATAATATTTTTAGTTTGAGGAAAGATATTGTTCATAAAGTTTTAAGAATATGAATAAAAAATGGTAATTTTTAATAGGAAAGACATGTATGGTATGTGTCTACAATGTTCTATGGTTGAATCAGAGTCCACGTGACCCAAATAACATCTTTTAACAATACATTTAAATAGCGTTTTATAGTTAGCAATAAATGGAACTCGGATATTGTTGTTTTACCAAATCATTTTGGTGTATTTCAATGTATCAAACACATCGAAATCTCATTATAAAAATATAAATATTTTTGTTGAATTAGTTTAATATTTAAACTTACTGTAAACCTCAATGTTTGTATACTGATACATTGTAAAGTATCAATAAATTTGAACTTGTTTTGACGTATTTCAAGTGAAAGTCCTTTTGAGTGTGGAAATAGGGATCAAGAAGGTCAATGTGTGTTAGTTAGGCTAGGTTAGGTTGAGTTGGTTTAGATTAGATTAGGTAGTTTTGGTTTGGTTACTTTAGGTTACATTGATTTTGGTTAGGTTTGTTTATACTAGGTTATGTTTTGTCAGGTTAGATTAATTTTGGTTAATTTGGTTAGTTCATGTTAAGTTAATATAGGTTTGGTTAATGTTGTAGTCTCATTCATAACTACAATCAATATACTTCAGTCTCACAAATGTTTTTATTAACACAGCAATGAATTTGAATATGTCTCAGGCAACAATTAAATCCAGTAAATTTACAAAGTTATCCTTCTACATTTTAGTTAGATTTCTAAATGTTATTACATTTTCTATCCAATCAACACACATCATATTATTCAACTACTCTTTATAAAGGTTTTATACTAATCAAATATATTATATCCGTCCTCATTATAATAGGGCTATATGAATCAACAAAGTGGTTATTATATATAAATCGCTTCATTATCAACAGGTTTTTGCACTGAAGAACACATCTCATGAAATGCTCGTGTGAACAACATATGAGACTTGGCTTCTGCAGCAATCCAACCCACCAACAGGCCCAGGAAGAATATCAACACGTTGCTCACTATCTGCCCTTTTATCTGCATCCAAACATAAATCAAATTAGAAAAAAAATATTTTTACAGTATCGAATACTAATATCTTATGATTATATATGACAATATATAATGGAATAGGTTGACTATTAATGAAGCTTATTATAATAAAGTACAGTGACTTAATTATTTGCCTGACAGTCAGAGATAATTTTATAAAAAGGAGAGTATGTACAAGTGAGAGGACATTCTGATTGATAAAGTATTTAGGAATACAGTTATATTACATATTCCTGAATATACATCCCATTTATAATACAGTAATATGGGTAACACTTATATGTCTAGTGTCTTGACGTTTCGGATGCATTGTATGATTGTCTGTACTTGATTTACCATAACCATATGCAGCACCATTCAGGCCTACATTAAATCTGTATTATAATATTGTTTGTCTTGAGTAGGCCTACATAAATGTTTCCTATGTAAAGTTGAATTTATTTATGAACAATTATTTTATACGACTATGGTTATAAATTAAATTACAGCATTAACAGCTGTTTCAATAAATTTATATTATTTTGAAATTAATATGTTTATTTCCATCTCGTAGTTATAAAAAAATTGGGTGTGCGTCGGACCACACGGTGGAAGTTATACTTCTTTGGCCATTCTCATACACCCACTCACGCACACAAACAGACAGGATATATAAATGAAATATAAGACATTTTTCAATATTATTCAATATATTTATCTTCAATATATTATACGTGACTTCATTATTATATTATACACCTATATTATCATTATCAGTAATTTCTTCGATTAACAATCGATTAATCGATAGTTCTTAAAAATTTGTTCTTACTTTTCAGCGTGACGCGGTTTCTCGACCAACATCCCATCCCAAAGTGTCTAACGGGCGCAAAGAAGTATAACTTCAAAAAGAATTATTTCAAGAATTTTTTTATTCTTCTGTGTGAAATTATCCTTTAATGGTTAATAATTGTAATACTTATATGATAAGTGATTCCATAACAATATATTCTTAAGAGTCAATCACTCAATGACGTAACTTTCAGACAAAACAAGTAATACTGAAATTGGTTGATAGTTGGTTTTGATGACGTAAACCTTAAAACTAATGCTCCAAAACTGCTTACCTTAATACGTTTATCAGGATCATTCCACCAATCCCAGACCATCTTACGATGAAAGAAAACTTAGATGAAGTCGGTAGTTTATCTACAATACAATTCATCACATGCTGTCAGATGGTGTCTTCGATAAAACTGTTGACCAATTGTACTTGTAGACGTAAGAATGTCAGAACTACTGTTTCCATAGATGAAATTATTTATTCGTAAGCATTATTTTCATCTAACGATAAAGTGATAATAAATTGTAATGAATAGTGGTTATCTTAAAAACCATACTAACAATCTTCAGATTATGTCAGTTCATTGATAATGTCTAAACAGTACAAATCTGTAATTTAGATGTGTAATAATTGCATAGTGCTTCTATGCTTTTATTAAATTTTATGTAACTGAAAGGCTATAAATATATAAATTATTTTTATTGTGCACTTAAGAATGAAATTTTATTTTATTTTAGCTCATAATCTTCCCAATTTACTCCTGCTTAACTCATAAATAACATTGTTAACGTTAATGTCAAATGGTATTGTTTAGAGGGTAGTTAGTTTACGGGTGGTCGTCTAACGAGGCTGGTCATTGTTGTCGAGGGGGTTTAGTGGCTTCAGAATGGATTAACCACTATACTCTAAATCATTACCTCAATTTAATATGAATTCAGTATGTTATTACCTCAATGGATTATGAATCGATTATATCATTAACTCACTGTATTTTGAATTGATTACGTCATTACCTCACTGGATTATGAATCGATTATAACATTAACTCAATTTAATTTGTTTCGATTACGTCATCACCTCACTGGATTATGAATATATTATATAATTAACTCAATGTAATATGAATCGATTATGTCATTTCTTGAATGGATTATGAATCGATTTTATCATTATGTCAATGTATTAAAAACTCTCCCTTAAGGTGTGCTCGTATATTATGATTATTTAATAATTATTATTTATGGCACAGAAAAAAACACTATTATAAAAAGTAAAATAATAGTAATTTACGTTGTATTTTTAGTTATTTTATAGCCATTTATAGTCATCATTAATCTATACAATATATTTAAACTTAATTATTAAAACTATGAAAAAAGTAATAAATTAACGCCAAAATGACCTACAACGAGTAAAATTAATTTAAGATTATTTTTTGGAAGACAGTGAGTTTTTTTATAATGATACAAATATATTTAACGAAAACAAACAGATAATGAAGTATTATAAAGTAAATAAACTAAATTTAATGAAACCGTGGTATTCTAAATGTTAATTTGATTGTATAACTAACTTTTAAGTTAAAACTCAGTATCTTTATGATCAAAATGTTCGACTACACAATTTAAAGGTCTTTTTTGTAAAAGTAGGGCTCAATTACTTTCATGATTGAGAAGTTGTAATTTTTTTAGCTTCTTTCCTTTACTTTCTCCGACAGTTATCTCTCACTCATTTTTAGCCCATATTTATTATGATACGAGAAATGACACCAGCTTTAAGACAGATTGTGGCAGCAAGAGAAGTGCTAAAGAAACTAATATATAAAAGAAGAAAACTGAACAAACTTAAACAACATTTCCACCCATATTCGTTATGGAAATTTCAAAGAGCTTTTGAGTAATCACATATTTGATTAAATCATGTCAGCATTTGTTACGTTGGTTCCAATCTTGATGTTCTTTACCGATCTCTCCCGATATAACATTTCCATCGCCTTCATCCATTCCTCATCCCCGCAGGATTCCTGAGACCTCCCATCTGGTGGTACCGGCATGGTCCTCAGTCTATCCATGGCTCTCATGTTATACTCTTCCAAACTCTTCTTGTATGACTCCTGTAAACCATGTGTCCTCCAGCCCACTGCCAGCCCCAGGGAGAAGACTGTCAGCTATCACAATTCGAGATTAGTAAAATTGTAAACATTGGGTTTAGTTTTATTTATTGTTGTGCATCTAAGGCTTTTTAACGATTTTTAGTGTAATAGCTTATATTTTGTAGTGTGACGGCTTATGTATTTTACTGTAATGGTTTGTTTTGTAGTATAAAGCCTTGTGTTTTGTAGTGTAACGGCTCATATATTTTAGTGTATTGTAGAGCACCTCATAAACCTATGTTTTGTAGAGTAACAGTTTATGTTTTTCTTTTAGCGTAACAACTTATTTTTCAGTGTAATGTATTATGTTTGTTTTTTTTTTTTAAGTTAAAACCAAATAATAGGTCAGATAGATTACTATACTGAAAATTAAAATAGAATGTTTATTGATTAAATTGATTAAATTTTTAAATAAATTATTAAAAAACGCTGTTCAAAAAAGTTGTTAGATTTATAGCAGGTTAATCATAAAAGTTTTTTCATAATTGAGAATATTACCATTATAAAATACTATGTGAACAAAAAACATTGCCTTAAAAAATGTATGTTTCAACATTTATTTATTCCTCGTAGTCTTTAGAGAAAAGAAAATTAACCTCTAATTTTCTGAATTGTATAATAGAAATAACTAAGGGTGATTTCTATTCTCCTAAGATTTAAAGTTGATCTTAGGTTATAAATATATAAAACTAATTTCAGTATATGGTCAATAGACTTTCAACATAAAATACTAGAACAAGTTTGACAGGTCTTATCCCTTCCTCCCTTTACATAAGTTCAAATATTTGTAACTTATTAACTACCGGTACATGAAGTATATACAGTATTAATATAGTATAAATTTCTTCTTTAACTTAATTATCCTATTTATTTTGATCTGAGATCGTTTTATATTCACACTTTTTTCAAGCACATATTATGTAACGTTTTATATTATTTTCATGACAGTTTTAAAACTAGTTAATGTGTATTTATTTTTGTATCTTTTCCGTTACTTCACTACCACTAATTTTCTTATCACAAATACGGCTAGGTTACGTCAGGTCAGGTTAATTTAAGTTAGGTTAGTTTAGGTGGCTACTAAAGTTGATCACAAAATGGTAAATACAACGATTGACTTAGCGCCGTATGCGCTCTCCGTGTGTAAGTTCTTAGAAGCGATAAGATAAGGCCAGCGATATCGGATTGTTAGCGAATACCACAGTTGACGTAAAACGGTTGAGGAACAGTTTTTTTAGAGCAATATAATAAATATCAAGTGGTAGTGAATTAACGAAAAAGATCCGTCTTGTTTCTTATTAATTTTGTGCAGCAACTGATATGTCAATATTATATTTCTTTTGATCATATTTATATGATACTTTTAACAATAATTTGTTTTTAATTAAAAAGACCAAAGTAAGTTTGGTATGATAAATAAAATTGTTTTAAGTCAAAGAAAACAACGTAACTAACCCAAAGCTAACCTTTAAGAAGACATTTTCAATTATGTCTTTATAGTGGTAGAAAGAAAGGAATTGCATTTTCAAAATTAACGAGTAGACTTAGTGTATTGACCCTGTCTGTGGTGCCAGATATCATGCGTTATTATTGATAATTGCAATATAAACAAAACACTTTTAGATAATGAAACATGTCAAAATGTTTTAAAATGAGTTTTCATTTAGTGTTGTGTCTGTCATACTGTATCAAATGGTTTTAAAGCAAACAAATTTAATAATTTCACAAATTTATTTTTTTTTTATAAACCGTCAGAATCATCATATTATTCAAACAATGGCATAAAAATATAAAACATATGTTTAAAATATAATTTTAATTAATTTGACTGTCATACGTTACAAACATTTCAGTGAACATTCAAAAAATTAATTCTAAATGTAATATTCGAACAAATTTTACACGATCTGAATATTTACGTACTAATCATTAGTTTTTTAGTATCAAAGGTAAACATCTACGCCATCAGCTTTTATAATTTACGCAATCTTTCTATTATGCAATTTAAAACAATTGTTTAACATTCTACCTTAAACCACTTTATATTTTAGTTTGAGATGTGTTTTATTAGTTTAAAGATATTTTTTGAGCTAAGTTTCCAATATGTTATTAGGGTAAGACAAAGTTATCTTTGTTCATTTAAACAAAATGACGACATCAGAAAGCATACAATAACATGACAACGTCACAAAAGGAACCGAGTCAGCATGGCGTCAGCAGAGTTGTTTTGTAAATACGAAAACCCAAAACTATAATGCAACCAAAAAGTTAATAATCCTTTCTTTAAATTAAAAACAATTTTAATTTAGATTCAGAATTTAATTTAATTACAGGATATATCAAAATACCTCATACATTTCTAATTTACCAGAAATATATAATTTATCTTAAAATCAATTTAAGCGTGAGGTTTGTTTTTTTACGTATTATGAAATAATTCCAGACATTTATCATTGTTGCTGTGAAGTTAAACCTGTATTGATTGTTACAACTTTTGGGAGTGTCCAACTAAATAAAGGTGAAGTGCAACTGGACAGCGCTTGAAATATTGGTAGTATTTGAAAATGGTGAAAATGGACTAGGGTGAATGTTTCATTAGAGGGTGGTTTATTTCAAAATAGACTAAAAATTTTTTTTACTCTAAATAAAAATACTATCGTTCAGTATGACACTGTTACATAACTTTTATAAACGAAAAGTATAGTTGTAACTACAAATTACCAAATTCGTACGTAAAATTATTTTAAAGAAATAATTGTTTACTTTAAAATGTGTATAGGCCCTAATAAACCCCCAACATTCGGGACTGTCACGAGATCTCAATCTGAATCCATATTCTTATAAAAGAATCTAATATACATGATAATTATAAGGAAATAAATCGATCCTCAGGAACTTCAAAATGGGGGAGGTAATCCCTTTCCAAAAACATTAATATATATATATATATATACATACAAACTATTGCTTCATGCATGTACTAATATAAATAAAAAAGTAAAAAAGCTTTAACTCAAGCCCTGGAATTTAAAATTTACCTGTTTGTGTTGTGGGTATGTCTTGCTTTGGTGGTATTTTCCAACTATTTATTGAGTTATTTTAGATGCTGTATTTCATTTATGAAGTAGTTTCTCGGTGTTTCATTAGTGCCATTTACAAGAAGTAATTGTACGTGTTCTAGTATTGCCATCTGTCCGATGCAATTACTCGGTGTTCAGGTATTGCCGTCTATGCCTGATGTAGTTACTCGGTGTTCCAGTATTGTCGTCTATGGCTGAAGTAGTTACTCGGTGTTCCAGTATTGCCGGCTATGCCTGATGTAGTTAATTGGTGTTCAAGTATTGTCGTCTTTACCTGATGTAGTTACTCGATGTTCCAGTATTGCCGTCTACGCCTGATGTGGTTACTCGGTGTTCCAGTATTGCTGTCTATGCTTGATGTATTTACTCGTTGTTCCAGTATTGCGTCTACGCCTGATGTGGTTACTCAGTGTTCCAGTATTGCTGTCTATGCCTGATTTATTTACTCGATGTTCCAGTATTGCCGTCTACGCCTGATGTGGTTACTCGGTGTTCCAGAATTGCTGTCTATGCCTGATGTATTTACTCGTTGTTCCAGTATTGCCGTCTATGTCTGATGTAGTTACTGTACCATTCATCTCTGTCTGTGTATTCTTGATATTTTGCCACGCCATAGCCGACAATCATTCCGAGCACGTAGAAAAGCCATTTTTGGAATTGTTTTCTGTGCTGGAATAATTTAAACATCAGTCTCATTATCCTTTCATTTATATGATATTAGTTCAATATTTTCACTAATCAGGACCACTATAATGATAACATAATGAACTTTTGAAAATCCTGTTAATTTTTAGACGAAATTAACAATTTTATTTATGTTACTCTATTATTCACAATGTGGTAAAGTCGACAATAAATTCAAATATTTTTATGTGTTTATAATGTTATAGAGGATTGACGTACAAATTCAAATATTTTTATGTATTTATAATGTTATAGAGTTGATATTCAAATATTTTTATGTGTTTATAATGTTATGGAGTTGATTGACGTTCAACGTGTCCTTTAGCATGGCTTGAATGTTTTTACGTTTTTTTTTTTTTTTTTTTTTTTTTTTTTTAGTAATGTTATTGTAGTAGGCCTATAGTAAATTATTGTATAAGCATTTTTAAAGTATTCTTTGGTATAGTTGGCAGCAATGTTAAAAGTATCCTTTTAGTATTGTTACTCCCCCCCTTGAATAAGTGGACACTGAAATAAAATTCCTTTCTTCTTGTAGATGTTGTTCATTTGATTATATAAATTTAAAAACTACATATGCCTTTAGACAGCCTTCAGTGAAAATAATGTGGACGTTATTATTTTCTAAATGTAAATAATATAATCATGTATTACTTGTAATTTTTTGTTACAATAATTGTAATTAATCAATTTAAATTATGACAGTGTTATATTAATGTTTTTTGTGTGTGATGTAATGCTGTATTAAACAGGAATGAAAAATACCTATTTATAGGTAATTAATGGGAAGGGGAAAAAATTAAAATGTACTTATTCAATGTTTTTTAGTATAATTTAGTCATGTATGTCGTATATTTAACGATGAGTATAACCTAGGCAAGTTTAACTTAATATCATAAAATAATACCTAATACATAGCGGACTGTATTTTGTTCCGAAAAAGATTTTTTATTGCTGACAAATAAGAGAAAATATTCCTTGAATTGTCATTTACGGCATCTCAGATGCCTATATATATTTTTTAAAATTTTTATATATCCAATCTGTTATTTTTAAATTTTGGATATATAAAAATTAATTAAACAGTTTAACTTATGCAAACTTAATTATTCATTATACTTAATATTGATTCTTAAAATATTGTACTTTACACTATTTCGTTTCCAGAAGCTGTGGAACCATTCTTCAATATTTACGGGTATTTCCCAAAGAGTCATGAGTGCTTTAACGGTATTAAATTGGAGCAAAATGTGTTAGGTTTACACAAAACACTATTAAATAAAAATACTGAAAAAATGTGCATAAATATTAACCTTTTTACAGCAAAAACTAAACACAAATAACATTAGGTGTCAATGTTATCTAATTGTGATTTACGTCACTGATTTATACAACAAGAGATTATGTACATTTGATATGTATCCAAATGTACATAACTGCTACGCCACAACATGGTTGATAGGTCACCGTAGTTTAAAATGTATTAGTAAAGAATTTAATTACATTTTCAATCAGAGACACAGTGAGTTTTATTAAATCGTGAATGTAATTGAGTTGGGCTTATAAATTAATTTTACAATTGTATAAAAAGTCTGTTAATTTAATACAAACAATATTCTCCCAAAGAATTTTTAGTTAGTTTTTGCATTTTTCTATCAAATTATTCCCATACAAACAAGGTTTTTAATTGTTTCTTCCCCCTATTAAAATAAAAATAATATTTTTATAAAATATCAATAGAATCTGGACGGTAGCACATTTGAATTCAACTATGAAAAAATGAAGGGTCTTCTAAATAAAGCAAAGACATATACAAATACATTTAAACACTATACAAACTGGAATATACACAACTAAAGGCATAACGTATAAACTATATTATATTTTATATAAAATGTTTTCTCCTCACCAAAAAATCAAATTTGTATTATTACTTAAATTTCAATATTTTATTGTAGATGTCTTCTTTTATTAAAATCAACGTTTTTACAAAAATTTGGCTTTTTAAACTAATGGTGGTTTTTTTCGTGCAAACTCCTTCAGCTACCTCCGTAACTCAAACTATTTTCAGCTAGATAAGGTTTAAATTAGATTAGATTAGACTAGGTTAAGTCAGGTTAGACTATGTTGGTTTAAGTAGGTTAGGTTATGTTTGTTTATAAATAGATTTTTATAAAATGTAGTTTGAGTTTGGAGTGCAGCCAAAAGAATTTGAAAAAAGTTTCTGATATTACTTGAAAAAAAAGGTGGGAGGATCTAGCATTTAATCGCTGAGGTCGTAAGACATAAACAACATGTAATTACGAATTTTCATAAATATTTATAATTTTTTTTCTTTCATCTCTACACTCTTTGAACACCATATAATTTTGTGAACGTTATGTTACAATCTACTGAAGGTGCCAAATGTTCAAATAAATTGTAGTCACTGTGTGAATAATTTATTTCATACGTAAACTATAACATTTCACACCGAATAAATATATCTCTCCTGATTTTAATATCAGCCTGAGTTCCCTACTATTTAAGTAACCGGTATTTTAATATCAGCCTGAGTTCCCTACTATTTAAGTAACCGGTATTTTAATATCAGCCTGAGTTCCCTACTATTTAACTAACTGGTATTTTAATATCAGCCTGAGTTCCCTACTATTTAAGTAACCGGTATTTTAATATCAGCCTGAGTTCCCTACTATTTAACTAACCGGTATTTTAATATCAGCCTGAGTTCCCTACTATTTAAGTAACCGGTATTTTAATATCAGCCTGAGTTCCCTACTATTTAACTAACCGGTATTTTAATATCAGCCTGAGTTCCCTACTATTTAAGTAACCGGTATTTTAATATCAGCCTGAGTTCCCTACTATTTAAGTAACCGGTATTTTAATATCAGCCTGAGTTCCCTACTATTTAAGTAACCGGTATTTTAATATCAGCCTGAGTTCCCTACTATTTAACTAACCGGTATTTTAATATCAGCCTGAGTTCCCTACTATTTAAGTAACCGGTATTTTAATATTAGCCTGAGTTCCCTACTATTTAAGTAACCAGTATTTTAATATCAGCCTGAGTTCCCTACTATTTAAGTAACCGGTATTTTAATATCAGCCTGAGTTCCCTACTATTTAACTAACCGGTATTTTAATATCAGCCTGAGTTCCCTACTATTTAAGTAACCGATATTTTAATATCAGCCTGAGTTCCCTACTATTTAACTAACCGGTATTTTACGTTACAATAAATACTAAGAGAATGGATTTTCTAAATGAAAATCACTTTAAACAAATCATATTTATTTATTATTATTATTTATTTATTTTGTTTTGCAATTACGTCATATTTATTGGCAGATAACAATTAATTTACTGGTTATGATATGGAGTTGTATATTTACACAAACACAGAAAATCTTCTTAATATACCAATAAAGTTAGATGCAAAAACTAAATATATTTCATTTAATATTACTGTATTTGAATTCAATAGTTTGTTATTTTGATTTATAAACTTTGAATAGCCATATTAGTATATTTTGAATAACTTTCCTAGGAATCTTGTTTTTATATATATTATGAAAGATAGACATATATATATACATATATATGTATATCTTTTCATAAGAAGTGGAAACACTCCCTTTACATTAAATGTACCAAGTTTACATTCTTGGTTTCATTTTTTTGTTGCCAAAGCCAAATATTACTCTTATTGGAAGACACGAGATGGAATGGAGAACGGACCGCCATTAGTAGAGTAGGGTAACAAAATAACCAATATATATGTGGACTAGATTCATGAGTATAGGAATATATATGAGTTGTCAATACCCTAAAATTTCATAGAATTGTCTGATACATTTTTCTTGTAATTTTTAATGATAACTTGTTGTGGTAAAGTCTTAAAAATACGACATTTGATTTTTTATAAAAATGTTTACTATACAAAAATTTACATTACTAAAAGTACTTAATCTTCGTCAAGACTATCATCCATAAATTCATTTAATGTCCATTTCATGAACGGTTTTGGTTGTAAAGACATAGCATCATATGGGAAGACAGTTTTACTTGTCTGGTTGCTTCCCTTATTCTCTATGCTATTTTTAGTGTGATCAAATTTTTCTCCTGATTTCTCAAAATCCTCATTAAAAGACCACTTCATTAGTGGTTTTGGCTCGTAGTTCTGAGAGTTATTGTTATCTTTGTATGTAAAAGGCTTATCTAGAATAACACCGCCTCTTTTTATAAATTTTCTGTCTTCTCGCTGCAACCAAAGTTCAAAACCAAAAAATCCGAATAATGCAAAAAGGTAGATGACAGCAAGGTTTACTAGTTCCTGTAAAAATAAAAATAAAACATTCACAAATCTAATAAAGATTACTTATCATTATTTTATACTGTTTATGCTATTTTATCTAAATTCACATGACCGTATTTATTATTTATTTTGAATAGCGTAGAATTTATTTTTAATTTCTTTACATATGTAATCAACCGAATTATTTTGTACGTGTCTAACTCCACCTGTTTTGTAACAATTTAAGTATATTTTCAGTAAATGTCAAAATTAAAAATAAATATTGTTGTATGTTTTTACTTTCTTTCATATGCGTTAGCATAGAGAAAGTATTGTGATCGTCAAAAAATGACTTTTTTTACAAGTTGGTCTAAAAATCTATTTTAGGGTCCCCTGAACCCAAAAAGTTCGAAAAAAATGTTTATTGTCTGTCCGTATGTGTGTCTATCTGTGTGTATGTGCAGTTCGCTGGAGACCAAACGCATAGATCAATGTTTATGACATTTTGTATGTATGTGTATTTAGCCAATATATCCAGACGTTTTTTCACTTTTTTTAAATTTTAGTTTTTTTAATTTTTATGATCAAAATACATACAAAAATTAAATTTTCCCAAAAACAGTTCTAACGATTTTAATTGAATTTTCAGGAGAGATGTGAATTACAATTTAAAATATTTTACTAAAAACCACATGTCTCTAACTTGACTGGTTTTTTAGTTATGGCAAAAGAAACATATTTGGAAATTAAACTGGTAATTTTAAAAGTTTTGATTTTATAGTGTTTAATATGGAGGAAAATTCGTGCCAACTCTGGAACCATTTACTAATTGTAACATTAACATCTTACCTTCTTTTTCCTTTTAAACTTTTTAAACAACTTGTTGTACCAAGTTTTCATTTGAATAACACTTTTTATTCATAATGATGAACAAACAAGTTTCTTAATTTAAGTCCTATTCACATTTTACAAACTAACGTTTTTTTATCTTCATTCATAAATAAATTAATTCACTGTTTATATCTCACTAGGATTATGTTTCCTGAGCATACGAATTTGTTTATATAATTTTACAATAGTAATCTCTTGATTATGTTATCGTTTATTTTATCACTACCATTATAACATGTGAGATGTCAGGTAGGTAACATATAAATAGTAGTTATTGTATTGTACAATCTCGTATCAGATTTACTTATGAAAGTTGTGTTTTAAGCTTTATTTTATATTTGCGGATCCGTAAATGTCTACTTTCCACATTATTGCCTTATATAGTAGCCTATTTTTTCATCAGTCTTTATTTTTTTCCTTTTTTGACAAAATACCACTGTAAAGAAATAAATAAACTTATACAACACCTTTTCAGATTAGTTTATACGTAATGTCTTTGATTACGGTTACATACTGTACTTATAAAGTAAAATAATTCCATAAAGCTCATAATATGGATTTATTATATTTATTTAATATACATGTTTCCTTGAGAGAAACAAAACCACTGTTTATATTTTTAAGACTTGGATATAGGAGTCACTGAAAATCAAGAATTTTTTCGTAAAATTCCAACACAACCTATTGTTTAACACTTAATTAAGAAGACAATAACAATTATTAAAAAAGATATACTTTTTACGAATTAATTTTTTTAAATGTATATCTTGCATAAGGCCTATATACCGCCACATTGAGGCTATCCCTTTATTGAGATAAATTGATGGGATTATTTACAAGGTGATCCATATGAAAAAGGGTGTTACATTTTAAATAACATGACATTAAAATGTTTTTTTACTTGTCGAAATTATTATAAAAACATAGTTCATACATGATCACTTCTACGGAGCACACTAGTTTGAAAATTACACAATAACAATTGCAATACCATATGAATGAAGCTGTATAAGTAAGCATTACTCATTACATTACATTACATTACATTAACATCACTATATACAAGTGCAATAGCACTAAAATTAAGGGAAAAAACAAAAGCGTATACAAACATGAAAACGTAAACATTACTCCTTTTAACCATACACACATCAAAAGTGAAGAAATAAGTTTAAAAAGGATTATAAATGTTCTCAACATGTGTAATGACATGTAACCAGCATGCACGTGTGAACATGAAATCAATGTAAATTTATATTTTCGTTAAAATAGTTATTTGTATAAAATCCATCAATTTACAGATAAATATGATTACAATTATGATGAAAATACCTTAAAAAGTTGTTATGTTTAGGATATTTTAGGATACCATTACATTTTACGTATGATGTCATGGTGGGTGCTGTTCGTAGACATCCCTATTTGTATTGCGGCTATAGGGATATATTAAGATAAAAGATTGACTGAGTGCACATTTCTAGAGGGTGGAAGAGTTGTTCGTGATCGTGGCAGCTATTTAAACTAATTGATGAAGAGTTGTTGATAGTTTTTATTTATTGAATATACCGACTTGACTTCAGAGCGCTCTTACAGCGATTGCTGAGACTACATGGAGTTTGGTAATTGCTTCACCAATAGCGTGACGATGTAAGCCAGCCGAAACCATAGCAATACCTTGCGCTTGCATTGTTGCCACGTTTCAGATATCTGAATTCACCTGTTTTATAACCTACTTGTTTGACATTGTGAATTTATGTTAAGATAATGGATTTTATTATTGTTTGTAATGTCTTTTACATGAGTATATTTCCTATGGCTGAAAGATTGGTACTATCGCATTACTTATATATTGTTCTAGTGGATACATACTTTTTTAACCAAGATAAACGGATTTCTGCCTGAACAAGTAATCAATTTTGTTCAATACTTGAACAATATTTGTATGATTTATTTTTTATTGAATTATTTCACGTACTTTATAATTCTTTTAATATAATTGTGTTTGTAAATTTTACGATTTAAAACTGCTTTCTTGTTATTTTTGTTTTTTGTTAATTATAAAGATTTTATTGAGTTATTTTGTTGTATATATAATATAATAGTCCAATGTCACATTTATCCCACTGTTATTTATTTAAAATCTTTATAATTATTGTTATCTGATTTATTGTTTTATTGTTTTTGATGTAAGGAAGTTTCCAAAAAAACTGAAAAAAGGTTTACTATAATGTATATGTATACAAATATGTTTCACATATAATTGTAACACTAATAATTGTAAATAAAATAATATAGTTTTTCTGTCAATCAGCCTTGAGCTAGAGAGATAAATATAAACTGCTTGTACAAATTGTATTTTTTCGCAAGTAATAGATGTATTTGAATTTGAATTATTGTCTGCCGTATGTTCAACGCAGTACTCCTGGCACCACCGCGCGTTAGAGTTACACTCAAATGCCACTAAGCTCGATCATGTAAGTCGGGATATCAAGTATAGTATTCTAATGTAGTAGTGGCATTAGTATACGTGTATATTTGTCAGTTATGAAAGTGAATGTTGTGCTAACTTCATTTATCAGGTGAAGTTGGACTAAGGAACCGTCTATAACACTTAACCTGTGAACCAACGGCTTTACGTGAGATTCGAACCATCACCAATGACCTGGCTGGCAGGCTGAGTGCTAGAATGGGGTCGCTCACCAGTCACCCATCCAAGGAACAGTCACGCTCGTCACCCATCCAAGGAACAGCTACACTCGGTGTTGCTTGACACCTTTATTGTGTTAAATTGGTCGGTAGCGTAGTTGGTTCAATCCCAGCTTCATGTGCTAAAGGTTCTCAGTTCGATCCCAATCACAGTCATAACACATTTTGAGAAGGATCAGCTAATAACCAAAGGCTGTTCATTTGTCATTGGGCTATTAATTAATGACACTTTCTAAGGAATAGTCGGCCTTAGATTGTAACAATGACTACATTCGCTCATCTACACTCATCACACTCATTCGAAATCCATATTCGCCTATATCTTGACGATCGACGTCTTATGAATAAATAAATAAATAGTGTCGGAAGCCCCTGTTAAGGCCATTTGCAGGAGAAATAGTAAAAATATCAAAAGAAACAAAGCTGGTATACCAAACCTGAAGTCCACTTTAGTTGTAGAGTAATTTTCTCTTGAACTTGAGCGCCTTCAGACGACGATCCATCCGGTAGCTGACGACGATGGAGGTAGGCACATTGTACACCCTCCCCTCTGGAGGTACGAGAGGGTCGTGTGTGAGTCGCAGGGGCTCCGTGGCAAAGTAGTGATCCACGGCCCGTTTGTACCAATTGTTATGGAACGGCCATTCTGTAGACTTCTTCACTATGTATCCACTTCCCACACCCATTAGATACAGGAAAAATATCTCTCCCTCTGTCTAAAACGGTTTATAACGTTATTAGTAAATTGTTTATGTTACAGTGCTAGTGAGAATACCTGTGAATACGTCGTAATGGTGACCTCAAATAATGGGGTAGTGGATAGAGTACAGTACAGACCAACTAACTAATTGGAGGTCTAATAAATGTGCATCGGTTTATTAAAGAGAAATAGTAAATAACAGCTTTACTTATATCTATACATGAAATACTCGTTTTTTGTTTTTTTTTTTGTTTTTTTTTTTTTTTAGTTCCACCCAGCTAATTGTGCCTCCTTCCCTGTGTGGGTAATTGTGCACTTCTGTCTGTAACTCTAGGCCAACCCGGTTACTTCCAGAGGGTGCTAGAATGGCAGTTAATTTGCCTGTAGTTAGAGCTAGAACCGTCGCTAAATAGTGCCAAGAAGGACCTAAAACCTCCCTTACAGATACATCTCGAATAACACATCTGGAAACATCTAGACTCACAGCGGCGCTTTATAGAAAGGGTCCCTCAGTCGACCAGTCACTTAGTCACAGTGGCAATGCAAACCTTTGATCTTAGCAGTGGAAGTCACATAATTGGTGACAGTTCACAATCGGTGACATACATTGAGCAAACACTAACTCGAGTGTGATAACTGACATTACTTATTGCAAATGATGGGGGTTAAATAGTAAGCTGTATGTGTATCGTAATACAAATCTATAAATATTTCTTAGTGCGTAATTTGGTTAATTAAGTACAGTTAGTAACCTCAAAGTGGAATCGCCTTATTATTTTGGAACCTGTACGCCGTAGCAATATATTCGACGACAACTTTATTGAACAGTAAAAAAAAAGTAGATACTGTTTTATAATTCATACTCAGTAATTAAATAGGCCTATATCTTGTATATTATGCCAGACATTGAGCAAGTAACCATGGGTTATACAAGGAGGGGAAACAATATAGTAACGCTTTCACAACTTTTGTATACTTTACTTGAAAGAGTGAAATCTTGTACATGATCATAGTTACACAGAACACACTTTTTGAAGCCGTTAGCGATATTTAATCTTTTAAGGGGGCGCAGCCCACAAGGAGTTGAACGAAAATCTTCAATGTAAGCCTAGATCACGTTTGTGATTAAGTGGATGGTCTATTCAAAAGAAATTAATTGCCACAAACCAGACTTCAAAAGGTTTATCCTTTCCAGGGTAGCGCTCATTTGAATTTCAAAGTAACTAATTTGAACAATATTATTTCTCCGCTACTAAACGGTTTCAAATAAATTATTTTGATCAAAAATTATTCTTTAGGGAACACAATTATTTTAAAAAAATAATTATCAAATTAGCTATGGAAAAAAACGTTGTTGTGAAAGCGTTTCCATATTTTTTCATCATGTATATTAAAATGTATTATATAGAATATATAAGATTTAATATACCAAAATACTTACCTCTAACCAGTGTTGAACTTTCTTTTTGATCCATTTTTTTGCAAAGTAGAATTTAGTATGAATAAACTCCTTGCATCTATCTGTTATTGATGTGACACGTTCAAAACCTTCTTTATTAACATCACTTTTACAACTCATCGCAAGTAAGTTACACAACATTATAGTGTGGCCTTACATCAGGAAGTCAGTGTTAAATGCAAATTGTCACCTGCAACTGATCATGATAGGTTGTTTAGTAAACGTTATTTAGAAATACTATTACCAAATGCAACACGAAATTTAAGGCTGTTGTAATGACATTCATAAGATAACTGTCAATATTTCTTTATTCTATATGCTACATAGATTAGATAATATTGAAGCTTAGTGCACAGTTGTTTCTCCATCATTCAATTCGAATCTTTTTCGTAAGTTTTTACATCATTTAGTACGTTTTTTTTCAGCTTGAAAAACTGCCAAATTTGTAAACAAATAATTTATAATAACATCACAAATATTCTACAAAGTCTGAAGTCAAATCTAAATTAATTTTAATCATTTTAAGCTAATAATATTTGCTTTGGACTCAGATTGTTTTTTGTTATTACTAGACACTTATTGTTCTGTATTTATTTAATATCAATATGTAAGGTCTCTATTACACGAGGCAACTAGTTGCCCAAGTCATGGGCAATTAGTTTCCAGGCCGGCAACTGCACTATTTTGAAACGGGCGATCGGTGGCCCACCACGCCGACGTAGTTTTGTTTGCAGTCGTAAACATGGCCAATGAATACAAACTCTATAGAGTTTGTTTGTATTCATTGACATGGCCTCGCACAAAGAACGGATTTTACTCGCTTTACTTATTAAACAGAGAAAATATAGAGTGAAAAGAATGCATGTACATCCAATTCTATCTTCTAGATTTGATAAAGGATTATACGACACTCTTTAAGATGATTTGTGGGCGGATGAAAGTAAAGTCTTTAACTATTTTCGTATGTCCAAGTAATCTTTTGATGAATTATTTGATATAATTAAAACTGAATTGACTAGTGAAGATACGATCATGAGAAGAAGTATACCACCTAAAGAGAATTTGGTAGTAACACTGAGGTAAGCTAATATAAATTATCTAGACAAAAAAGAAAAGAAAACTTTACATATATATTTGTTGTATTTTTGAAGTACCTAAAGTAAAAATTTAAAGTAATTTTTGATGCAGTTAAATGCAAAAATTAAAATAAATCAATTATACTCCAGATAACAGCTACTGTGCTTAATTTAAAGAAGAACAATATAATATATAAAAACAAAATAATAAACTTATTTTTTATTTTTAATTACCAAGTATGATATTCTCTCATTGGAGTGATGCTACTTTCAGAAACTGCTGGTGATGTTGAAGCTGAAGAACTGGTTGTGCTGCAAGTGTTATGTGTAGTTGGCTGTATTGTTGTGACTGGATGTGTACTGTTGGAAATGGATACGGTTGTGGTAGAAGTTGTGACTGACCAGTTGAAAAGGCGTATGGATGCGGTTGTTGTTGTGGTAACTATTGATGACCAGGTACATATTGGCTTGAATATGCAGCCATTGGTGGCCATTGGTTATTTAAGGGCGTTTGAGCTGCTGCAATAACTGCAATCATATCACCCTTCAGTTTAAGCTTCCTTTCTGCAGGAACTTTTTGCAGCGAAGACGTTAAAGATGTTAAAAATAACTTGTCTTCACAAGTTTCACTGTTTTGTTTTGCCTCGTTTAGAATTTTCAATTTCAATATTTCGATTGATTCATCGTCATTTCTTTTTGTTCTTTTTTTTACTTGGCCGAGGCTTAATATTTTCAATATTCACGTCAACATTGCTGATAGTAGCTGAATCATCTCCATTACTATTTCCCTCCATTGTACTGGTCGTTTTGTTGTAAAAGGTTTCTAAGAACCCAAGCTGTTCAAAATATAAAAATTTCTTAAGGGTTTTTGCTTTTGAATCACTTTTGGTACATTTCTTTTTTTAATTCCTCGGGCATAACACGTGCGTATTGATTTCCATTTTTTTGCGCAATTGTCATTACAAGATCAAAATTAAATGTAGAAAAGAAATATGTAATATGATGAATCGAATTAAGCACAAACATATTTATAAAAGAAATTGATTAAGAAGTTTAGTTGTAATATATTTTATCAATGAAGAGTCATGGTTTTGAAAAAAGACAAAAAGTGAATGTATACTGTGTCTAAAAATAATAACAATTGTAAAATAATTTATAATAAAACCCCCAATAAAAATGATGAATATACATGCTAGTTGTAACAAAATTTGTTACTTTTTTAGATATTTGGCAACTGGGACATCCATGACGGACCTTCATGATCAATTTCACTTGAGTCAACCAACTAATGGAAATATAATAAGGCAAGTCTGTAAAGCCATATGGAAGCATGTAAAACCAAGGTGTTTCCCAGAACTAATAGAACAATGTTGGCTTGAAAAATCAACAGAGTTTTATGAAAAAATCAAACTTTCCAACTGTATAAAAGCTCTTAACGGCAAGCACATCAGAATCATTAAACCTGAACATAGTGGTTCCCTGCATTTTAACTAAAAAAACTACTTCTCTGTTGTACCAATGGGGCTGTGTGATGCATCATACAAGTTTATATATGTCGATATTGGAGCGTTTGGAAAGTCATCCGACTCCACTGTATTTAAAGTGTTACAGAAAGAAGTATTTTCTTTCTGTATTCTGTAATTCTTTAAAGTGTATTTAAAGAAGTACAGCTAAACATGCCCTCAGCACAACAATCATTCATATGACTCAGTAAAGCAATGCCTTCTGTTATTGTTCTGCTGACGAAGGGGTTGGAATATCTTCAAATATAATTAGACCATAAGGTGGAAAATGTTTGAGTTTAAAGAAGCGTATCTTCAATTACAGATTGTGCCGATCACGACGAAACCTCGAGTGTGCATTTGGCATACTAGCAAATAAATGAAGAATTTTCCACAGACCTTTGAATGTCGATATAAGTTTTTGTGTTGTATTTTGCACAACTTTGTAAGGGAAATCCGGATAGAAGACACATTAACGTTGGCAGGACTGTTTGACATGGATCCAGTGATTGAGCTGCCGTCAAGGAAGGCAAGCAAGATGAGAGATGTGTTTGCTGATTATATTTTTAGTGAAGAAAGAGTCGTTCCATGGCAAATGGATAGAATTTAGGATCACTATATAAACTGACTGTAGAGAAATCTAACTTGTTAGTTCAATGTAATCAAGCACATAATCTACTACAATAAATATACGTCACTGTTTAACTATAGTTAGATTTTGTTATTTATTAAAATATCTAATTTATCACCAAAATACCTACTCAGTAAGTAAAAAAATCTGAAAAATATTAGTTGAAAAATAATGTACGTTACCAATATTGTGTTCCGTCTTCTCTTAAGCTTACATCAAATGCTAACAGTAAAATGACTTACCTAACATATTTTTTTCTCAGCCGTGGGCTTTTCTTCAAAGTCAGAGAAAAATGTTATCATATTATCGAAACATGCATTCAATTTGATTGTTTTATTTCAGTACTCTTCTATAGTACAGTTGCAAATACAATGATGCTTTTCGACTTCGCCTATCAAATCCTCTGTGTTGATCTTTGAATCGATAAGTTTATTAACCTTTTCCTTCTTCAAGTCTGGTTTATCATTTTCTACAATACTTTCCTTCTCTTCTATATTTATATCGATTTGGTCAACATCCATTTTAATAAGGTAAAATAAAATTACAAGATCGAAAAAATAATCTCACAACCTATTTATGGGTTACATTTGTCAACAAGCTTGTTTAAAAGTTTGTGCCAAGTCGTTATGTTTACCATTTGAAGATATCAGCTGTTCGTATAGAATTGCTCGCGTATTCTAGCTGAAAGCAACTAGTCGTCTCTTGTGAGACACTCAATAATGTTTTTGCAGTTGCTCACAGACCACTCAGATGCCGCCTCGGAAACTGCTCGGCCACTGATAGCGGGCCGGGCAACTGCAGTTGCCTCGTATAATAAGGCTTCATTTAAATAATGTACCCAGACGAACCGTACAACTAGTGGCCATCTTGTTTATGAGTGAAAAGAGTAAACTTTTGTGAATTTTTCTGGAGGTTTCAGACCGAGAGCTTCAATGTAAAGTAGAGAGCTTCAAAGTACACACTAGGACGCCGGGAAGTGCCAAAAAATGTATTATGTCAGTGAGTGAGTGAGTGATCCCAATCGAGCTATACATATAGAACTATGGGACACCCCTGCACGCTTCGCTTACTAACACTGTCGTCACTCGTTACGCTCGTGATGTGAGCTCGGCCTGCGGCCTCGCCTGGAATTGTTACGTGTATAGAATTGTGAAGTTTTGACAACTTTACTTAAAATTTTCCTAAACTTAGGTAATAAAAACTACTTTTTAGTGATTTTTCTAGAAGAGATACATTTTGGCAGTTTTGGGGTAAAAGGCCGCCATCTTGTTTATCAGTGAAAAAAGTAAACTTTTGTGAATTTTTCTGGAGGTTTCAGACCGAGAGCTTCAATTCAAGTACACACTTCACTGGGGTAGGACGATGGGAAGTGCCTCAATATTTAGTGTCAGTCACTAAATTGAGCTTTATATTATATATTGATTGTCAACCATTTTGGTTTACCGTAAATTAATTATTTTATAAAAATCATTCAACTACTTCTAGTCTTTCTTCCATTTTATAGAAATTACAATTTCAGTTTTGAGTTGGGTCTCGTCTTGTGACATTAAGAGTTATTTTTTAAATTGTTTCTCAGGTAATATCACTGTTTATTATAGTTATTGTTCCTATAACATAGTTGTTGGGTGTATGTAACGATATTGTACATAATGGTTATGCATATAACTATTTTACTTCTTTGTTTTTTTTGTTTTTTTTCTGGAGACGAAGGAACGAAAAATTACCACATGGAATTTGAATAAGTAAGTTATCTTTATCATTTCTGATGGACACTAAAAAATATGGTTGTATGAAATAAAAGCATAATGCTAACAAAACAACTAACTAATGATTGATACAACTTTTTTTGTTAAACCCCAAATAGGAACTATAAATTAAATATATGATTAATTTTGCAATAGTTTTCATAGTTACGTATACAAACTTAAATAACAGTTATTTTACTTGTAACAAACTCATATATTTATTTTTAGTGTTCACTGGTTTACTTTTTTCAGACAATGGCCAACATGTTGTTTCCAGTCCTAGCGATTTCATTCGCTCTTAATTTTTGGATATCTACATTCCTCACGAGACAGGTCATAAGGAACGACCTAAAACAGGAAGACTCAGAGTCTAAAGAACATCTTGAAGAAAATAAGTAGAAGTCAAAGCTATGACAATTCAATACAAACCCCAGTCTTCCATTTCCTCTTAAAAATAATTTGTGTACCAATTAGTTAACAATATGTACACTTATATAGTTAAAAGTTAACTTGTATTTCATTTAATATGTCTCTCAAATATTAAAACCTTGCTTTTATTTTATTATAAAGATGTTGAACATTATTTTTCTATTCCTAATGTTTAATCGTATGATGCTAAAACCCATGTTTTTTTTTTTTTTTAATAATACCTACTTCTAATCTACTTTTTCCCAAAAAGGTTGACGGCAGTTATACATTTTCCGCACAGGACTGCAGCCTATGTGAAATTATGTCTGGAAATGACACATACTAATTAACTACCTATAACTAGTAAATTAGTAACCTAAAAACTAACTAAACTAACGGGATTTTATACTAATAAGCCGTTTGCTATTATGGCAACAAATCTTCTATATTTATGTGTTTTGTTTTTATTGGAATTAAAGCAACATAAGTAAAACAGTCACGATAAACTTGGTATTACTCAATAAAGCTTTGTGTAAAGATTTCATTAAGCTAAACTAAACAAAGTTCGTACTTGGAATGTTGGAGCTCAAAATGAAATATTTTTAAGGAAACTTGGTCACCCACTTATAAGATTTTATTTGTTGTCATTAACTTATGTACAACCCATGAAATGATTGAAAATTACAAAAACATGCCAACAGTTTAATTATAATGTTTCATAACTTTGTGGGAATTTTATGTAAACTTAATCTTAGAACTTAGGCTTAAGCGGCCGGTGTCATAACTAGAATCTACAATTTCCGGTGACAACCGCGTCAAGGTACTATCTACAATATTTACAAGATGACCAGACGTTTCGCCCATACTGTGATGTGGCATCCTCAGTGGTTTCTCTGAGACTGAGAGAAACCACTGAGGATGCCACATCACAGTATGGGCGAAACGTCTGGTCATCTTGTAAATATTGTAGATAGTACCTTGACGCGGTTGTCACCGGAAATAGTAGATTCTATTTATGTAAACTTGTTGATTGTAGTGTTAATTATCACCGTGTTATAAGTAAATATGAAGTTATACAATAAAAATAATAACTGTACCAATTTCATAATGATATAAGAAAAGATTGAAGAAATAAACAAAGGATGAATACTATAAGATAATATTTAATCGAGGGCTGATATCGTATTTCTTTTTTTATAAGACTTAAAATTGAATATTCTGTTTTTTTTTACTATTAAGCTATACCATTGAATTTACAATACACAAATAGATTTTTTATTCAAAAACTTTTAGTATCTTGGGCGAGCTGGTGGCCAAGAGGTCTAAGGCGTCAGACTTTGAGTTTGTGTTAGAGACAGCGCTGGTTCGAATCCGGCCTAGACTGGAGGATTTATCAGTAATATTCACAGTCTACTGAACTGATTCACCCCCTTACTATGTATTAATAAGTTCCTCGTACAGATCAATAGTCTACGAGGAATTGGCAGAGTAAGGGTAAGAAGGAGATCGGCCTCTCCTTTCTTAATAAAAAAAATAATAATCAGCTGTGTTGGGGTCCAGTGGGGAAGTGCTAGCGTAGTCTCATATAAAAGTAAGCACAGAAAAAAAGAGAGGTCACTTTCTTATGTCTACGGTGAAAGTCCCAGTGGCATTTCCCAGTAACGTAACACTATATAAAACTGATGTAATGTTTATGTTTGAGAATTCGCGGGGGAATAAGGGTGGAACTGACAACGGTGCTGGCCCTGCCATCTACATGGTAAACTAAAGAACTAACTACTCGACACCCCAAGTTACTATAACTCGGCATCCATGCAGACCATTACAGGATATGTCTTCTGTATCTTTCCTCTGTGAAGTAATGCTGTTTAAACCAGCTATATAGCAGACTCACTTAATAACCAAATTAATTGAACAAATACTGTAAAAACATAAGATAACTATTTGTAAGTAATAGAATAATCAAGGGTTAAACGTACCTCACAAACACTGAGCCATGTATAACAGAAATTTACACAAAATAACTCGAAAATTGACTTTATTTTACGACCTTAGAGAGTGACTATGTCTATTTGGTACCTATAGGTATCTTTTGGGAGATAGTTGGCGATAGGTTCCATGCTCGGTCCTCTTAATACCGATAGGGCGTCCACTCAATGGTTGCCATCGACGTGGACACTACTAGAAAAGTCTGGGGTGTCCATGTTAGATGGTAGTCAAGGTTTAGGTGTTGTGTAGCGAAGAGAACTGAGTGTCAGACTTGTCAGTTAGCTGAAAATCAGACCAACACTACGTGGTTCGGATTCCACGTAAAGCTGTAGGTCCCATAGTTGTCCTGGCTAATGGGATATTAATAACTAGTCCTTTCTGAGCTAAGTCAAACTCAGATAGTAACAATGACTACCCTCGTTCATTTACACTCATTCACCCTTCATATTCGCCCTTATATCTACGATCGTCGTCTTAGAAATGAATAATATTACAAGTACGGGAAATCTGTTGGAACATCCCTATAGAACACAGTTTACAAGTTTAAGTTTTATCAAATTTATTTTGTAATTCAAAGTGGTAAATATAATCTTGAAAATTGGGTTAAAAAATTGTAATCACTTTTAAATTTTGAGTTTAGAAGGACAAAAGTACAAAAAAAATTATAATATTCTTAATAATAGAATAATTTATGTAAAAATAATTCTAGGTCGTAAAAATTATAACTTCCCTTCCAATATTAATTTGAAATACTTTTGGTCGAAAGAAAGATATACAAATCAACTAATTCAGCTACAAAGTTTCACTCACTCTATTCTTACGGGCTAAAATTATTTGTAAAACTAAATTTATAAAAATGACTTGAATTTACTAAAGTTTATTACAAATTGACACAAAACTCTTATGAGAAGTAAAAAGTTCTTGACGTTGCAGTTATATAAAAACTGCTGTATATATTTTAAAAACAAAATACTAAGTTAGCTATCTGAATGTGATTAATTATAAAGATAATAATATCATGACTCGATAGTTTTAACGTCCATAAAAAGTGATCTGCAGCCAACTATGTCATTAACCGTTTCGCTGCCTTGTCAAAGGAACCAAGGACGTTTTGTTAAAAAGGCTCTTTACAAAACTAGGAAGGTGAGCTATGTTACTATGTTTATTACTTAATTGATGAAATTTTATTTTAAATTCAATATCACAATTATCATCAGATTTTATAAATATGTTTTAGTTAAAGTAACCGTTTTAACTAGGCCTATAATAATATTTGTAGTTTTGGTTTTATTTTGCATACAGTAAACTCTCTTAACCGGCCACCGGGGGCAGACCAGATAACGATTTGGCCGGTTAAGACGAAGTGCTCAAAACCTCTTTACATTACAGTTTATTTAAACAATAAATTTCTGTATTTATTATAATAACTGTTTTTTTCACCAAATTAAGTGTATTCACAAAACACATAGTTAATCACAAAGGCACGTGATTTAAATGAAGATAACCTACAAGTATAGTTGTATGATCGGTAAAGACCACTACACCACAGAAGTTCTTGACGGATTAGTAAAACTAATTAAATTCTTTATACAACAGTAAATACGTTGTGACAGTTTTTATGGATCATGTATATTAATAACGTCACCGACGTCCATTTTCGGCTAATCACTAACGCTTAAAACGATGTCTTATCGATAAATAGCCGCTTAAAATGTCAGTGTTTTGGAAAAGGGGTCGGTTAAAGTGGTGGTCAGTTGAAAGGTGACTGGTTAAGAGGGATTCAACTGTAACGTAATAATGTGAAAATGAATAAATTACGTTCTCGTAAAAAAAAGTGTTGTCACGATTGTTGCAAACTCTTAAAGCAATACTGTTAACAAAACTATATAAAACTGTTCTTAATTGAAATGGATGAATACATTTAGATCTGCGAGTGCTTATACACAACTATCCGTGAGTTAATGAATCTCACAACTTTACATGAGCGCGCTTAGTAGCGACTGAGAGAAGCTCTAACATTTGGTGTTACCAAGAGCACACAACATCTGGCAATATATAACAGTAAATACACAATAACAAACAAAAATGAATATCAAACAAGTAATTTATTAAAAAGGTTTAGATAAAAAAAACTGAAATAAGAAAACAATACAAGGTGTTACGGCGTTGCTATGGTTGCGGCTGGCTATTATCATCACGTAATTGGTCGTAGCATTCAACCTCCAGCAGGCTTCCAGCATTTGCTGTAGGAGATTTAATCTTTTTTTTTAAGCTAGATGTTATCGATCGTTTAAAAATACAAATTTTAGGGCACTTTCCGATAAACTTGACACGTAAAATTTGGCATTTAAATGGACTTTAAGTTTATTGTATCAGAAATTTGGGCAATTAAAAAAACAATTATTAGTAATAATTTAAAAGATTTTTATCACGTTCCTAAACAGAAATCTTTATTTAAAATTGTCCTTTAAATATTAGGGTGCGTAATTGGTGCTTTCACGATGCGCTAACTTTTTACATTCATGGTGCTCACTGTTTGAAGAAAGCTACAAGAAGATACGTATTATTTTTGCATGAATAATAATCGGGAGTAATGTCACTGCAGCATTGACTACAGAAAAAGACAGGCCAAATCAATGAATTTTCTATAGACGCATATATGTGCTGCTATCTAACAGTGAATGAACTCAAATGGGTACTCTAACGACTATTTGGCATACTTATTAGTCTTCAGCGTGTGCTGCTGAGAGACAGAGAAGGATGGAAGATCTAGAGAGGGGGAGACCGCTGGCACTATCTATGAAGACAGAACAATAACTAATTTCACAGAACAGGCAATCCGGCCTCACAGGACCTATATAAGTGGACAGCCTTCTTGTTTCTGTAGTTAATGCTGATATTATCCTAAGCTTCCGGTATAAACCATGTCTAAAGATGCAATATTATGTAAGTAGGTTCCAAACGTTTCGCCAATGCTTCGATCAGGCATCTTCAGTGGGCCAAGATCAGATCTTTTGACGCATAACACCAGAATCTTTGTGTCATAGACACATTTCGTTGTCTTATTTTTCATATAAAATAGAGCAATAGCCGGATGACAAAAAGGTGTTTTATCTCTTTGCACTTTGAGTAGTTTAAACATATTGGGTGATTTATATCAGATTTCAATGAAAAATTACCAGTTTGATTTATAGTGACAACTCAAATAATGTAACACAGGCAGCTTATAAATTAAACTGATAAAAGTTATCTTATTATATTAATTAGACGAATTATATTAAATGTATTTTGGATAACATGTTTTTTTATTTTGTTTAGCTTAGAACGATTGTTTTTTAGCAAGAAATAAAGGATAAGGGTTAGAAAAATTTTACAATATTGTTGCAATAATTTTATTTTTAGTATAGTATATTTATTATTGTCAAATAAAGTAAATAGTTCAATAAATATTAATTGATGTAAATTTCCCATTTTCTACAAGTAATAATAAATATTAAAAATTCCTTTTATTGCAAGAGTTTTTTTATATATATCTGTTTTACAAAGAATTACATTCTAGTTTATGGCTTTGAAATATTCATTTATAGACATATATGGATATGTCTGAATATTAGATTTTCAACTAACAAACCCAAAAATAATAGTCCAACGGCATCCAAATCCATTTCACTCGTGTGTGAACTTACAAAACAAGTACAGGATTTTTCGGAAAGAAAGATCACTCGAGGGCGATCAGGTATTTTCTAGTCACTGTAAAAAATATAGAGAGGGGTGGGATTTGATATCAAATATTTCAAACCCACTTTATTCTTCGGTGAAAAATTCTATTGCAGTCTAGCATTCTGACCCTACCTGGTGTTGACTTTTGGAACTACTGGTAAATATTTCGACTAACAGAAGAACAGTTGTCGTCTGTTCTTCCGTCACCAAACTATTGTGTGATTTAAACAGTCGTGGCAGTTGACTCTCCTTCCTCGCTTGGCTACCAGTCAGCGCGTTTGTCACTAGCTGACGTCCACGTTTTGTAGTTGAACATTAATTCACCTAAAAGTGTTCCACGCTTATATTTTTTAACTTGTGTATTTCAAATGTTAAGAATGCTTTGGAGGTCAAGTGTGGCTAGAGCATCATGAGATTATACTTTTCCAACTGGTTTTGGTTTAATAACAAACATTAAATAAAAGCAATATTTATTTTTATTTATTTTTTTATCAAAAGATAAAATTAAAATCTAATCTCCATAATAGATAGCAAATGGGTTGTCTATAAAATTCAGGTTTAAAATCCAATATGTTGGCAAGTATAGCAACTTTTAAAGAGATAACACAGAAAACCTCCCTGAGAATATATTGGTAAACTTTTATAATTTGTTTCATAAATTGATTTTAATGTTTTAATGTTCTGTAACATTTCAAGCTACTGCTACATTAATCCCTTTTTTCTAGATGATAGGTTGGCTGCTGAAGACTCTAACAATAATGCTGATGGGATACGCCCTCGGCCGGTACCGCTGTAAACAGCAATTAATGAAGAAGTAACCTAGCAGCAAGTGGAAGCGAGTAACAACATCTACAAGTGCAAATCATTGACGGAAGTTAAATGAAGAAGTAGTTTATCAGTAACATTTTTAACTACTTGATTTATAACGTGTAAATAAATGTGTTTGGTGTATTTTTCTTAACCATCAGAGTTATTAAATTGTTCCTTTGTACAGATATTAATAGTTACTTCTTATGTCAAAAAGTTATTTCATCTATCTTCATAAGATTTTATTTTCCTCTAAGAATGAGAATTTTTATCTAAAATAGATTCAAAATATTTTCTTGTTTCATTGCGTAGAAATATTTTGTTGATATATCTTTTTTGTAATAAATACTAGACCTTATCCTTGAGATTGTTTGAAGAATAATCAAAGAGAGGAACAGAATCCTTGTAATTTATGTTTCCTTGATTTTTCATTGAAAGCAGTTAAACGTACACTACTCATAATATATCACGCGCAGACGTATAAATAAAATCAACATAAACTATAACAACGTAATTAATATAAACATACGATTACATTAATACATCGCTTGTGTATACTAAAAGTCCTATTTGTTAAAACAAATTAAGTTTCATAATTAATTAATTATTTTATATTCAATTTTCCAGTTAAAGCCATTCAGGCGTTCTCTGCTGCCATAAGGAAGCACCTATATTTCTTTTTCTTCTGTGGCAAGCTCACTTGTACGTATCCTGTTTCTATGATGTTTTAAAGGCAACCACAGAGAAAAACAAACGGCTGTCGCATTCCTATCGTAGAGGCGAACGTCTCAGTGGCAGTTCAAATATTGTACATATTTATACATCTGTAGTAATAATTGCAACGTTTATCCTTGAGGATTTGTGGAGAATGAGGGAAGAACTGACAAGGTGCTGGATTAAAGGACAATTGAGAAACTACTCGACACATATTTAGTGCACTATTGGAGGCGACCTTTGTTTCTTTCTTCTTGTTGAAGTAGCTCTATTCCACGAAGAATTATATAAAGCTTGCACACCAATAAATATTACATTATTAAAATCTTTTAGACATTTTGTAGACTATTTTTTTTAATACTTCTTAGTTACATTAGTTCATTTTTAGTACGACCTAGTAGTAAAGTTCTGTGTGGCAGGATTTTTTGTTTCTTATGCAGGGAATGTCTTATTTTTAAGTGATCATAGTATTCCTCCGTTGAATTGCGTCCGCTGAAAGATCACCATAAGTGTTTCAGAATAGAGCAGTTGTTGCAGGATAGGAAACAGGATATAAATCTTAATAATTAATAACAACAATAGAGATATGGTCACCAGTATTAAAATAGAATAAAGAGAGGGTTTAAAAATAAGATTTGATATGAATAAATTATGACACCTAATAAGGAAGGTATTGAAAAAATACAGTTTTTTTTTTTTAATACCTCCCTTATTAGGTGTCATACTTTATTCATATCAAATCTTATTTTTAAACTATATTCACAATTTTGTAGGTATTGTTTTGTTTTATAAAGGTTTTGAAACCCCTTTCGTTACGATGAAATAACCCGTAATTTCGTTCACTTTTTTGTTTATTTACCTATTTATCGTAACTAAAAACTGTAAACTTGGTCTATATTCAATTATTGAAAGTAAGAAAGTTTTTAAATACTGGCAAGAGTGTGAACACATGGGAAAACGTTTTCATTTTAAAATATACAAAGCGTATTTCACAAACTGTAAAATGAACAAAGTTATCTTTGTTCTTAGACTTAGGCTTAAGTCTAAGTTCTAAGATTAAGTTATCTTTATTCTGACATAACATTTAATACTGTGTTTTCACAACATAACATGTGAGACGACAACATCCAATGCTAGTTTACCATGATTTCACAACCGTAAACAATTTCCCTAACATTACACGAAAAATGCAATATGTCTTTCAAACATCGACCAAACTGGAAGATTAAACTTTCAATATTATCAGAGTTTATCGTAATTTATCTAATCTAATGAAAACCAACTTATGATTTTGTTTTATTAATTGGGCTTGCTAAAAATATGATTGGTAACTGATTTTTACTCAGGATTATTTTGATTTGACGTATTATTATTTTTTAGAAAAATGTGAGGCTTTTTAATGTCTCATACTCTGACAGCCTTATCAGTTGATAAATATGTTAAAGATAAGATCTTTTTCAGGTATGTAATCTGCAGCTTTATAGTTTATTTGTAAATAATATCATTTTAATACTAAAGAAAAGCTAAAAATAACAATAATAGTGAACGGACTATTAGTAAAATGACTGAATGTTTCAAAATGTTTTTATTATTATTTAAGGGTATCATACGTATTATACAAACATAAAAATAAGCCATCATTTTTGTTCAGCTTTTTTTATTTATTAGTTTATTGATTGTAACTTACGTTTATAAAATATAAAATTATACTTTTAAAATCTTAAAAATTATGTTGAGACTTGATTACGAAAGTATTTGTGGTAATTTATAGTTATCATGTGTTTAGAGACCAGTGTACTTTTTTTTAGATTGAGACATTTTCTCATAAACTTTACGGTTTAACATTTATAAATGTGAGGGTATGTATAGGAATAATTGAGACACTCGTGGACCACATTTTTGTAACTATTATTTATTTGTTTATTTTTTAGAGTATACGTGACTGTAGTTTTACTTTAATAAAATATATCATAAATAATAGAGAACGACTATTATCTATATATAAGATATCCTTTCACCTGTATCATTATATTCTTACAAGGTATTTAACTAAATCATGATACGGTAGAAGACAATTGAATCATTCAAGTCGATCATTGCGTCCCCCAAAAATAGTGCGTTAAATTTAGGTGCTTGACGTACACCAGTGTGTAGGCCAGCGCCTAATGGCTGTACCACCGACAAAATAAACGCAAATTTTGGGGTTAGTTTGTTGATTCTTTTATCATGGAACTTATGGCAACTAAACACGGTTTGGCACGAAAGAACTTTTTCCTCATATCTCGAAACATGAATTTCAAAATAGTTTTCAAATAGGCCTAATGCTTGTTTGACGTTAATCTACGTAACATCAAATTAAAAAAGGATGTTTAGACATTAGGTTTTTATAAGGACTATTACTTGAAAAGTGTGATTAATTAATGGGCCTGTAACAATTGAGTAGCCGTTGGTAATCATCTGATCATTGTCTTTTCTTTCCATCGCTCAGCTGCCACTCGTAACAGGTGACTATTTTCCGCCTTTAAGATTTCAACTTCCGTATAAGTGTTTAGTAGAAGAAAATAACTGTAACGAACTGTACAAGTTGTTTATTTGCTATTTATTGTTTACATTATTATTCATTGAATAAGTGTTAATTTTACTTGTTATATGAATACAAAATAATGATTTAATTTGTTCCTTCTAAGCTTTATTCGTTAGTGTTAATCAAGCCAACCAATGATCACTGATGTTAATGGCGAAGTGGGCGGTGCTTATTATTTTGTAGCCTTACTAACTTTTTAGTTGCCATGATACCATTAAATGGAATAACATTGTGTGGAAGAGTGATTTCAGTAGGTCACTTTCTAAGCGGCCTATCTGTACATTACCAACATATTGACTATGTAATTTGGTTATTAAATTAGCTAATTAGTTTTCTTTTTTTATATTTAAGGTTTTTGTTCCGTAGATAAGTAAATCGAGAGAAGATAGAAAAGAAATAAAGAATATTTTAACTAAGAATGAGTGACGTAGATATCGAGGATCTTTCTGACCCATCATACCTTTTCTATGACCCAACCACTGAGTGTGATTCGGATGAGGCATACAAACCTAAACCTAACGTAACAGGGGAGCCATCACCTTTTGCATTGTTGGATAATCGCTCGTTAGGAAAGCTTTTAATGGTAAGAATTGTTTTTAATACTATATAACCTTTCTTATAGTTGCATTTAAATATAAGAAGCCAGCCTTAAACCTAAGTTTTTTCTTATTACTGATAATGGTTAATAAAACTATCTATCTATTTCCATGATTTAAATTAATTTTTTTAAGTTTAAATTACTTATTTACTTTTTTTGGTAAAATGAAAACTACTCAGAGTTTATAGGTTTTCAACACAGTCCAACATCGTGTTTCTCGTGGCTTGAAACCAAGCGGATTTCAAGAGGAGGCTCCGCAGTCAAGCCACCGACCCTTTACCTGGTGTTGGCTTTTGGAACTACTTATATTCCGTCGACTATCAGCAGTACGGTTGTCGTCTTTTCAGCCGTTCCCAAACTACTGGGTGAGTTGAAGAATGGTGGCAGTTTACTCTCTTTCCCCCGTTTGTCCGCCAGACAGTGCGTTTATCAGTAGTGTTTTGCAAATGAAATTACCTACAGACCTACCAAGCTTACGTTGTTTTAAATATATATTTAAAACATTTTACATTTTTTACAGAATAAGTTTGTTACATGAGATTGTATTGTTTAACTGATTTGGTTTATTTATCAAAAATGTTAAATTTGAACAATAGATAAATGGTTTTGAAAAAGGGGGGATATCTAATTTCAAGAAGTTTAAGATAACTCTATACGTACATAAATTTTTAAGTTTAAAAGTTATGTGTGTAAATAAATCTGTTATCGAAATTTGAATTTAAAATTAGTATTTTGGAGAATAAAATTCAATTCGGTGGCAGGTATTAGCAGAACCTGAAATACGAACATTAGTTGCCACTGTCCCTTTCAGGTATTCCATTTATTTGGCTTAGGGATGTTATCTAAATGGTTTTACGTTTAGGGATAGTCCATTTCTGGGTTTATCAAGAACTTCTCACATAGCCATCAGATCTATTACAGTTATATTAGCATTAGCTTGGTTATATTTATAGTATATTGTTATGATATAGACATGAAAGATTCGTTAAGTATGATTAATTTTAGATCTTTTTTTATAATTTTAATGTTGAAGAAAAAATAATTTCAATAATTCATATAACTGATAGCTAATGGATTAGACAGATATATCTTACACCTTCCACTTCAATAAAAATTAAATTATGACTTTTAAGACACATAATTTCATCACCTCATTTTTCTTTGAATCACTGATTGTGTTGCTCTTTTATTTGATTTCAATAGGAAAATTAATACAATTATTACCTCTTGTTCAACCATTGCCTGATATAAGTAGGAAAGATAGTATAGACTAATTTATCTAGAACCTGCTATTTGTAGAAAATATAATATGACTGTCAAGTCTATTTATAACCACTAGCAGGTTGAAATTCTCAACTCTAAGTGATAAAAATGGGTCAAGAAATATCGGAAGAAGAACGGGACTATGTTGAGATGTTCGATGAGGTGGATTTTGACACGCTAGACTTTGAATCTGTTAGTAAATTTATCGGGGTAAGTGCTAAATTTTTGTATCAGTAATTTTAATTTACTGATTTAGAATTGTTTAAGCATAAAGTACTTTTCATACATAATGTAATTAAGAATTTTCGTATGCTTTTGTTGCAATCTTGTATTTTTTTAAATTTTTAAACCAATGTAAAAATAGTTGTAATCTTTTTAATAGCGTGAAAAATGTAAATATAATGACGCAATTATGCAGATGTATATGTTTGAAATAAAGATTTTCTGAGTTCTGAATAGATAAAGACAACACTTAGACATCTTTTTTATGTTAATTAATATCGATTTCGGTCTCGTAAGACCATCTTCAGTTGTACAGTAAGGTTATACTCACTTTTTTATAAAAAAACATACTTACTGTATGTGTATGGGTGGGTGGGTAGGTCAACAACCATAAACACCCAGGCCAAAAAAAGTATGTAGCCTCATGCTATTGATGAAGGCTACATAATTTCTGCAATGGCAGTAAAAAGATAATTTTATTAATTCTCATATACCATTGTATGTGTAGGGGTGGGCGGGTGGGTCAACGTCATTGTATGTGTATCACTGTGTACACTTTTTTTGGGTTCAGGGGGCCCTAAAATGGCTTTTTAGACCAACTGGTAAAAAATATTTTTTTGTACGACCACAATACTTTCTCTATGCTAACGCATATGGGAGGAAGTAAAAATCGGCAACACAGATTTGGTCAGCAAGTTTTTATTGTATTTTTTTTATCAGAGATACTGTGCTGTCATTTAGAGTATATAATTCCAAAGACTACACTTCATATTTTATTCACATAAATAAACTATTTAATTCAAAATGGAATAAACAGTTTCGTTTTTGAATATTTCAAAAATCAAATATCATTACCATTGCAGTTGCATGAAGTTTAAATAGGAAGATATTTTTAGAATTTTGGTAGATAAAAGTCCGTAACACTAACCACTACATTAGTATTCAAAAGGTTTACCAATGAACAGACTAAAGTGGCTAACAAGTCATATTGTGCAATGACACTGAAGAAAATAAATGTATTTTTATTCGTTTCGTTCTGTAGTTTTATTTTTCTTTATTCTATTATTAACGTATAGAATACATTAATTGTGTTTAGTAACGTATATTTATTCATTTTGTTTATTATCATCCAGAACTGTTATATTATAGAAATAATACTGATTTAGATTACCTTTTTCTGTCGTAACAGTTTTTCAATTACATTACTGCTATGTACATTTCAAAGCATATAAAGCTTCATCATCAGGCTTCCAAAACCAGTTCAGTTGGTGTCTATTGCTGGCCGGTAAATGTGTTGTTGTGTTTTAATATGTTTAAATGTTTCATAATTTTAGTGTTTAAAGTTTTAAACAGTGACGTTTTTGGAAGCCTGATGATAAAGGCATATGCATTGAAATGTACATAGCAGTAATGTAATTGAAGAACTGTTACGACATAAAAAGACAATCTAAATCAGTATTATTTCTAATGTATATTTAAACTGTAACTAATGTATATATTAAATTCTAAACAGTTTTAATAAATATTACTGATTTTTTTTACAGTCACTACGATTCGTCATTGGTTTCTACCTCAAGCGTATAGTAAACAAGATATTAGACTATATTGATTAAATAAGACTATCAACATAACAAAGATGAGTAACCTTATTTTTTTAAAGTGTATATATTGAAGATATAGGGCCTACACCTTCGGTATCATCTATCGAGTGAGTACCTAATATATATTTGTAATTATTTAATTAAAAAAGAAGTCTGTCCACTCACATGGACAGGCTGGCTTTCATGTTTCGTAAAATAAGTTCTTGTTCTCTCTTCACAGGTAGCGCTAGTGGTCATCACTCTCTCTTAATGCTCTTCATCCCTCTCCCTTCAATCTCCAGCACACGCCTAATAGTAGCACAGACTACTATTAATAGATGAGCAAATATTGCGCCAAACAGTTATTCTAACACTTAGTTGAGTTAATTCATTGATAGATAGCACCACAGGTGTGCGTTTAAAGTAAATATATTGCTTTGGTTATTGTTTTTTTTTATAGTCAATAATAGGCTACAAACAAAACTTAGAAATGTTTAAGGCTGGCTGTAGATATAAAGATATATTTCTATGTGATTTTTTTATATCTTTAGCAAACTGAAAACCTTGCCTTGTTTTTTCAGTCAATCTGGGATATCGCACAGATTCTTTGGATAGACTACTCTTATAGACTGAAGTCCAGTTTTGTCAAGGTTAAGGACACCCTTCTATATTGGTGGGAAGACCTTTTTGACCCGGATCAGAGTGCTAACCATCCTTTCAGACCTTTCTGAGTTTATTCCCAACATGTATTACTAAGAACCAAATTGTGTTTGTTTATAGTAGAGTAGTTAGTACATTTAGTATTAATAAATAATAATTATTGCGTTACATCTGTTGCGTATGTTACAATCTGGCATATTTTGTATTTAGAAAACAAATCTTTATTTTTCAATATTGAAAAATTATTGTATTGGTTGTGAAATTGGGTAAAAACTAATCTAAAAATGCATAGTCACGGAAATTCAAATATTTTCCCTCCTAATAGCCACACTTTAGCCACAGAGAAGAAGGAAACCGGTGTCACTCCAATAGTGTGTCGAGTAAATGTGTTGAGTTACTCGTCAAGTTTTCCATGCTGATTATAGAGCCAGCACCTTCTCAGTCCCTCCTTTATAACCCTAAATTCTTAAAAATAAACGTAGTAATTTTTACAACGAATTTATAAAGATGCAGATCCTATGTAATCTATTTATGATGCTGATGAGGCTTTCGCTGCGGCCAAAAGAAAGCGACCTCTGATTATCTTTCTCTGTGATTTAGCCAATGCTATGTCCATACTCAGACTGTAACTGTAATTTTACTTTACTTGGTAAGTTTTAAACTTGAGTGTTGTATTTAGTGAACAAAAAACTTACTATTGTAAACGATACTTTTGAAGTATTATTTAAATTTTGTTTCCTTATCAAAGATGGAAAATCGAGTTGTTGTTATCAAACTAAATTACAAGTATGTGAACAGATTTTTCAACTATTTGATGCCAAAAGAGTGAATGTTTAATTTATAATATAGTTAAAGTAACCTAGCTACGATTTGTGTATCACATTAGTTGTGGATTGTTTGAAATTGGTGTTATTATATGTAATAAATCACTTCAACTCTGTTAAAGTCGTTTATAATGATAAAATATAATGTGTATACAAAACAATTTAGCAAGGAATGTTATCCCCCATTTGTTTTTATTAATAAAGTTTGCCGACAAACACTCAACCTTGTAGATGTACCCCTCATCTACTACATTCGACTCTTGTTGCTCCACACTCTCCCACCTTACTACAGAATCGTCGATCATTCAACCCATCTTTGGCAAACACACAACATTGAGGAATATCTTACTACAAAAGATATTTGATAGGTTTTCCTACCTTCTCTACGTATGCAGTGTGGTTTAAATGGTCGTGGAATAAAAAGGACTTGGGATGTCTGTTAGTTAGAAGTCGTGCCTTGAACATATAAGGGTTTGGATTACTTTCAGGAGTTGTTAGTTGTGTAGAGTGGATGGAAGGTCTGTTACGTGTCGTTTCTTGATTGTAGGGTACGCGTGGGTTCTTTAAATGGCAATTTTATTAACGTAAGAAAACTGTGAGATGTAGTACGTAGTATATTTTGGGTGAGAGTTCCATCAGAAGTTATTCTTGAACAGATTATTAGAAGACCCTTTAAAATCCGTACTTTGAGTAGGATGGGAAGAAGATTCTTTAAAAATTGTTCTTGGAATATGAAGGGTAGAAAAAATACCTTTGGGAGTGGTGCCACAATAGAAAATGTATAGAGAAATATATAAGTTGTACTTCAAATGCGATTGATAGATAGATCTCTAGAAGTTGAACCTAGAAACGATCAATGGAGATCTTTGGAAGTTGTATTTAAAATCCTTTTGATATCGGAACAGCTAGAAGCAGTAACTAGAATGGGTTCAATTTGGGATCTCTACAAGTTACCCTAAAATACAATTTTTAAATCTTCAGAAGGGAACCTAAAAGAATATAGTTAGAAGGTCTCTAAAAGTGTTAATTAATTAGATACAACAAAGGAATTTTTATAATTTGTAATTTGAATATAATAATTAGAGTTGTTTTTAGAATTTAAACACAGAATAGGATCAATTGAAGGCCTTTTGACATTGTATTTAGTATTTGATTAACAGAAAGTCTAGATGTTGTACCTAGATTAGAATCAATTGGGAGCTTTAGAAGTTGTATTTAGAATTCACTAGATTTATGGACTTCTTCAAGTTGTACCTAGAAAAGAAGCAGTAGCCTTTAGAAGTTTTAGAATACGATTGTAGAAGGAGTTTTAGAAGTGTTTAGAAGTAGAATAGAATTAGTAAAATGGTTTTTAAGGAATGGTGAATTTTAAGATTAGGATATGGAGATTTGTACATTGAATCATAAGTAAGTAGGATTGTTAAGATAGTGTTAGATATCAAATAGATATCACAGAATAGAAGATTGTTCGAAGATGTGTTGCCCAGGTAAAATATGTTGGGAAATGGAGCGTTCCAATTTTTCAAAAGGTTATACCAACCATTTGTTAGTGATTAATACAGTATTTATACCCACAAAATACACTGAAGGCATTAGAAGCAGTTATCCTGAACAGAGGTTCTGTTTCTAAGCCGTTGATTATATTGGTAAAAACACTAAAATAAAAATGATTCGACTGTTGATATTCACTATCATTGACTCTCAATCGATGTAATACATAAAAAAAATCACGATGATAGTTGCTAATTTATTTAGTCAGTGTGTAATTTAAACATAAATAGGTCAACTTTACTACAAAATGGTCATTCCGATTTTTGGAGAAGTTCCATGGGAAGATTTGCACATAGATACGCCAGGTGAATTTCTCAGGGTAAGCATTTATTTACTGTTTACTTATTTTATTACTAAAATTTAAATCTTTTACAGTAATATATTAGGCTTCACTTTATGATTAGAGTCCATATTTTATTGTTTTTTTCAGTTAAACTAAGTAGATATTGCTTTATTTCAAAGATGTTGGTTATAGGTTGATTTGCATTTTACACGTTCTTTGATTTTTGAAGATGTGTAAATTTATTTTATCGAATTTTGATTATTGCTACTTTTTACTAATTTAATAATTTATTTATCAACTAAACTTCAAACGTTTTTCAGTAAACTCAAGCCATTTTTGTATTCATACACGTAAATTATTCATCCTTAAACAATAAACTCATGATATTGTAGATAGATAACATAACTTTATATCAATACTTCTTAACAAAAGTTAGAGATAAAACAAGACCCATCTCTACTAACCAAACCATTATGATTGAATTTTACTTACATTTTGGGAATCGTTATCAACATCGTTTTTATTAATTACTTCGGTTAATGATTGATACGAGCCTTGAACTCTGACATTTTCCTGCAGGATTGTTTCAGTATTCAGCTTTAGTTTTTTAAATATGAAATTGAAATTTGATCATATTTTTCGTTTAAATTAGGCAATTTTGAGAGGCCCGGTAGCCGAGTGGTCTATTTTCAGATCCTACAGTTTATTTTTATATGATTTAATAATTTTATGTTTAACTTAATTATATTTTCAAACTTTTAATTAGGCCACCAAAGATTTTGAAGATCACGGAAGATCTTGAAAATGACACCAACACAGCCGAGACACAAGTAGATCAAATGAAATAGTACATAAATTATTGATGATGATACAAGGTATGTTGCCTTGTTGTTTACTAAATGTACTAATGATTGTCATTAAAAAAACAATTGTTTAAGGGTTTTTAGCCAGACCCTCAGATCCGTGGAATTTTGTTCTAGACTTAATCCCAATTTTCGCTAGGGGTAGGATAGAGCCTAACAAACATACAACGCGTTCCTCTCCGCTCTCTTTACCTCTCACACCCGCCTTCCCCATCCCTCAAATTGTACAAAAGTCAATAAGTAGTAAAAATATGTAAATTTTCTATAAAAAAATATTTATCATTGTTTTACTCTTTCAGCCACAATTTTATGGCTGAATTCACACTTTTTCAAATGTACAAATTTGAAATCAAAATTTGTACAGATGCTATTTATAGAAAAATTATTGGTTATGCTTTTTTGAATATAATTTTTAGTTTCACTTCACACTAGGGTGGTTAGTACCTTTTGTTTACTTATATTCTCAAAATTGTAATAAAATATATCTCGTAATTCCTAGAAAGGCCAAACTATCTGCTAAGATCGCCGTACTTCCAAATGTATTTTCATAAAACGCATTACTTAGAGGAAGACTAACACTGTTGTTCAAAAATTGTTAAAAAATTATGTTTGATCAAACACACTTAGAACATATAAAAAAAATTGGGTGTGCGTCGGACCACACGGTGGAAGTTATACTTCTTTGGCCATTCTCATACACCCACTCACGCACACAAACAGACAGGATATATAAATGAAATATAAGACATTTTTCAATATTATTCAATATATTTATCTTCAATATATTATACGTGACTTCATTATTATATTATACACCTATATTATCATTATCAGTAATTTCTTCGATTAAATTTCTTCGATTAACAATCGATTAATCGATAGTTCTTAAAAATTTCTTCTTACTTTTCAGCGTGACGCGTATTCTCGACCAAAATCCCATCCCAAAGTGTCTAACGGGCGCAAAGAAGTATAACTTCAATAAATGGTTCCAAAGAATTGGCACAAACTTTCTCCCATATTAAACACTAAAAAATAAAAACTTTAAAAATGACCAGATTGATTCCCAAATATGTTTTTGCTATTACTCAAAAACTAGTAAATTTAGAGACATGTCAGATTTACTAAAATATTTTAGATTATAATTCACATCTTTCCTGAAAATTTCATAAAAATCATTAAAGCAGTTTTTGAGAAAATTCTATTTTTGTAAGTTTTTGTCCATAAAATTTAAAAAAAGTGAAAAATAGTCTAGAGATATTGGCTAAATACACCTACATACCAAATTTCATAAAAATTTATCTATTCGTTTGGTCTCCAGCGAACTGCACATACACACAGACAGGCACACATATGGACAGACACCAATACATTTATCGAAAAAAAAACACTTTTTTGGATTCAGGAGACACTAAAATAGATTTTTAGATTTGTGATCTTTTTTGGACGATCACAACACTTTCTCTATGCTAACGCATATGTGAAAAATAATAAGAAACCCCACATTACAATAATGTATCCCTATCCTGTGTTCCAGCTAGTATGGGATCTTCTAGAGATGATGTGGCACCGAGCCGAGCACAGCTTCGTTCTCTACATCGCCGAGTTTTATGAATATCTGACGGCTTGGTGGGGCGGGTACACCGGTGGACTTTGGTGGGATCAACAAGATGTGATCAACCCCTTCAGGCCTTTCTGACATTTCGACAAAATCGAGTTGGAACTTCACCCTGAAAAACTGTTCAGGCAAAATGCTTTGATGGATGAAAAGGAAATGATCAATAAAATAATCAGCCTTGTAAAACACAAACCCGTTTTTTTAATACACCGAACTTAGAGATATTGGTGAATGTAAGGAGCGAATGAGTGTAGTCATTGTTACTACTAAGGTTGTTGAAAATCCCAATCCAATCACCACTAAAATATATGTAGCAAAAAAATGGATTTTTTAAAAAGTTTAAAACAATAGTACATTTATCTAAAACAAAAGCACTCCTTAATTTATTTTTAGTTGAGCCAGTGGCCGAGCGATCGAAGGCGTCACGACTTGATACCTGAGTTAAGGATGCGCTGGTTCGACTCCTGGCCTTGTCTGAGCGTTTTTATCACTATAGTATCCACCTTTTACTGTACCGGGTATCCCCCTTACTCTACCTGATAACTTACCTGTACATATCAATGGTCATGGGGAAAGGAGTGCTATCTGTATACGTAGTATTCTACAGATGATGTTTTATGTTAAATACCTTTTTTTACGAACTATTTTAACTGACGAACAATGGATGCGAAGGAAAATTTAACGAGGAAAACAGAGGTCTGATTCCTCCCTTGAGTAAATATACCCGAAATAAATAGGCGTGCCGGTGGCCGAGCGGTCTGAGGCGTCAGGACTTTGAGCTTGGGTTAGAGATAGCGCTGGTTCGAATCCGGCCTAGACTGAAAGATTTATCAGTAATATCCACTTTCTAGTGTACTAGTTCGCTCCCTTAGTCTGTCTAAATAAGTTCCACGTACTGAGGAAATAGTCTATGAGGAATGGGTAGAGTATGGTTAAACCGATCGGCCACAACTTAAAAAAAAATCATAGTTCAGTCACTCAATAAAATTAAGTACCTGTGAATACGTGATATAGTAAATCATGACAGAGAAAAATTATATATGTTTAATTAATTATACTATTGTATAGTTCTTTTTGTTTCGTTATTTCACCATATTGGTTGGAGAGATGACCATTGCAATGGCCTCGTGATATATTGGTAGATACGTAAACGTATTTACTCATTTAATTTTTGTAGTAAAATGTACCAATATTTTTTTAATAAAAAAATTATTCGTTATTTAACTATAGATAACTATATTTTAAAATAATATATAAATAATAATTTATAAGTTAATAATTGTATTAATTTATTATTATTATTTATATTTCATTATTTATTTAAATAATTTTACTAAATTATAATACATTATATTATAAATTATATATAACAACCTCTAGAATACTAGAAAACTTTTTTTTTAAGTAATTGATAAGAACTTTTTTCTTTAAAAGTTAAACTGTAAAATGTATTATATAAAATTGTCTTGACAACTATATATAAAAATAAGAATGAGATAAATTAACATGTATTTTAGTAATAAAAATGTAAATTTACTTTCATAATAAAAACAATGTCAGTACTTGTTTTGATCCAACTAGTATAAGAATTACTAAAACCTATAATAAATTCATATGTTATAACGTAAAACTAAACGAGGAAAACAATGGTGAGATTGAATTTTTCATAGGCCTCTTAGTTTCTTAGTAAACAACCTTCAAACTTGGTTACACATACTCTCTGCGCCGACAGAAGTGCAACTTGTTAACATATTCACAAACTTGAATCAATTTGCTACTAAAACCAGATAAAAATTTAGCAGTTCTCCTCTGAAAATACCTTAATACGTACATGAAATTAAATACTGTCAAAATGTGTTTTGAAGACTATGTTCCTCTTTTTTAGCCAACCTCTTACCTCTTGATTGCTAGGTCCTCTAAAAATGTTACCTGGATTACACTTTGTACTATGGGAATCTAACTGGTGTTTTCTAATTTACTTAAAGAACGTGCATATTTAGAACCGTATCGAAGCAATCATTGTTGTGACATTAATCATATAATTGAAAATAACTTTCAAGAACCAACAGTACTACCAACTAGTGCCTTCAATATTGAGAATACTAAATTAAACAAACAGGACAACATTGCGTTTAGTATGACTACCTTTGCAGGCGTTCAGTTATTTCAAATCTTGTATTTTATCAGTTTTTCAAAGGCTTACTTACAGTTTATATTTATACTGTTATTTTTGGAGCTTCTTGGACTTATTTTATGTATGGAACTTTAATAATAAGGTTTCGGATATTATGTAGTTATAAGAACTTTAAAATAGCCGATGACAAGAGTAGGGAACTTTGAACTTGCTACATTACCTACCATAAGTGAATATTGAAAAATAATACCATAATACCTACCATCTTTTTCGTTGCCTCTAGTAAATGCAAACTAAATCCATCCAGTACTATGTAACATTAACTCTCTCTCTTCTCCTACACAGGACATGAAATCTTAGGGCTTTACTGTTCGTCATACACTTGGACAACTATGTATATTATAGATTAAGAAAACACTATTAAAAATAAAACGTCCATTAATTACTATCTATTTATGGACCCAATAGGACCACGAGAAATACAGTCAAAGCCATTACTTTGTACCCAAAATTGTTTCATATTTTTTAAATGAGCTCTCTTTATTTCACAAGACCAGGTTGTTCCTGTTATTTTGCAAGTCACCCTCTGACGAACTGTCAAATCCAACAATCTTCTGCCTGATTGTTCACTGGTTTAATATTTCCATTAATTGTAAAAGAGTATATTTCTAAAAATCACATACATTTGTGAATTGAAGGACAATTGCTAACACCCTTCCCAGCACCCTTCCTGCCTTAACACCATTCTTACTAGTACCAATTATAATTTTGACCTTTGAAACATCACATACGAGTATTTTAGTCTTCATTCGCTTTATTAGTTGCCATATACCATGAACTAGATTGTTTTTAATGGATCCGATATAGATTTTAAGACCAAAGTGTCCTGTATAAATTGGTTAGTACATGCCTTAATTAGATTTTTGTACCCTTATGCCAGTGGCCAGTCGTATTTTTGTACCCATACGCCAGTGGCCAGTGGTATTTTTGTACCCTTACGCCAGTGGCCAGTGCTATTTTTTTTCATACAAATAAACCAAAATTTGTTGCGGGACTGTTACAAACCCCTCTAAAAAAACCTAAGGGCCCACCCTGGATTTGAATCCATCGCAATCTGATTTGGAAGCAGAATTGCTAACTACTAGAATAACAAGAGGCTAAACATATAACTTAAGTTTTCTACGTTTCAAGGAGAATTTGAATCCCAATACGTGATATTGCGTTAAATGTCAATTCCTTACATCTACCCCCACTCTTATTTATTATACTGTACATTCATTACTCATTAATAAGACGCTGATCGTCAAGATATGGGTGAATATGAGGGGCGAATGAGTGTAATGAGTTTATATAAACGAATGTAGTCATTGTTACTAACTAAGGTAAACTGTTCCTCAAAAACAGATATTTATAAATATCCCAATAGCCAGGCCAACTGAGGGCCTACACCTTTGAGTGGAATCCGAACCACATAGTGCTGATTTGATTTTCAGCTAACTGACAAGCCTAACACTCACGTTTCATCCCTACACAACATATGAACCTTGACTACCATCCAACGTGGACACCGCAGAACTCTCTAGTAGTGTCGACTTTGATGACAACCATTGAGCGGACGGCGTATATTTATGAGGACCGAGCATAAAACTTTACACCTACAATCTCCTCAACACTGTATCCCCAAGTAGCTGGGTTAGAGCACTATGGTACTAGTGCCGACTAACTATGTAATCATCGTTCCAACCTAACGCTTAAAACTTAACACATAAATATGTCTCTCAAAGACTATAATTTGCAAATGTTGCTACTTTAGGTTGAAGTCAGTTTACGTCATATTCAAATTTACAAAATCTTCCCGTATTTCTTATCCCGTAGCCAGTGGCCGAGCAGGTATTCCCCGGACGTACCTGTCTGTACGTGAGGGCAGTGACGTCTGCGCAGTGACTGGTAATTCCACTTCGTGGTGAATCCTTGACAGTAAAACACTCAACTGATCCTTGCTAGTTATGTTTTTCGTGTCCTTAAAATCCATCACAATGAAGATTGTATTTTTAAGTTTTCTATTACTATTCACAGTCACACATGCAGCAGTTTTATTGGGTAAGTAATCTTGTTTTGTTGTACGCTGTAGTAATACCACTGTAATTATACACTTTAAAACAACATAGTAACATTTCATTACTGTAAAACAATCATAAATGCAAACCCTCTATTTGTCGTTAGTAGAAAATCAACTAAATCGTTGTTAATATTGTTCTTTTAAATGGTGAAATGAAAACCACTAGGCCTTTATGAATCTAGATCGATGTATCACATAGTATTATTGACAATTTCAGTATAAAACTACAGATAGAATAAATCAAATCATGACAAAGCTCAATTTAAGAACATAATAATTCGAAGAAATTACATAAAAGCAACATTCTATTATTTTACCTTAAACCTAGATTAATTTTTATTAGGCTATGTAAATTATATGCTTGATTTTAACAGTTTCTTAGTGATATTTAGCCTCCATATAGTTGATGTTGAACACCTTCAACGGACTATTGATCAACAATTTTATATTAAACAGTTTTTTTGAAGATTTAATTGTTCTTAAATTAAAATTTTTTTTCAACTAAAAGTATGTACTTTGAAAACTATATTTCTGCATTTACTACCCTTAGTATTATTAATTATATACATTTTTCTTTTAGTCTCGTAATTTTTTCCGTTTATTTCTGTTTATTGTTATGGTTATTACGATTTTTATTTGCTATAGTAGCTAATTCTATTTAAATTACATTGTACACACAATGCATACAGGATATTATGTTGTTATTTTTGTTTAACTAGTGTTTTTATTTTAAGAAAAGTGTTGATAACAAATAAAGAAATACTTAGGACCAAAGTAAAAAAATGTTTCTTGAATCTAAAGATGAAGTAAAATACGTTTTCAAAAATAATTGGGAATCATAATTTAATGTTATAGGATGTAAGAAATACTCCAGTAAATAATTTTTTTATTTTGTAAGGCTTTTCGGTAACAAAGTTACCATCTTCAGACAACCAAACTATAACCAAACTAAATTTTACATTGTTTACATTTGATTGATTTAAAAAAACACATGATAAAATAAAAATAAAATATATGGAATAATTTAAATAAGAAAATAATAAAAATTTATATAAAAATTGTATGAATTTAAAATAATAGTGGTGAACTTTCAAATGTTCCTGGTTCGTTATTTACTAGAATTTCTTTGATTTTTTTATATGTAAGCTTTCATAAGCATCTAATTGATCTTTATTTTGGACTTCTTTTAGTAAATTACATTTTGTAAAATGATGGTTGAAATTGATGCAGTGTTTTGCTATCGCTGATTTTTCTTCTTGATAATTTTTTAAATGATATTTGTGTTCTTTTAATCTTGTTGACATTTTTCTTTTGGTTTGACCAATATATTTTTTATTGCAATTGATACATTTAATTTAATAAATTCCAGACTTTTCTTTATTTTCAATTTTGCCCTTTGGATTTCCAAGTAAATATTTTAATTTTGATGTACATTTAAATGATAAATTTTCATTAGAGTGTTTCTTAAAATATTTTTGCATTATTTTTTTAAGAGATCCATATGTAACACTTCTTCAAACTGATTTTTCATTTTTGGGTAATAGTGTTGTTCTGTTTTGTTTTTCAATTGGTTGTCTTTTCTTATTTATCATTTGTGTAATCATATTTGGGTTGTATCCATTAAAAATTGTGGTTTCTTTGATTTTTGTAATTTCTTTATTGAAGTTTGAGGTAGATAAAGGTGTATTAAATAAACGATGAATTAATGAATGGTATGTTGCTCTTTTTTGAGATGCTGGATGAAATGAATCAATTGGAATGAATCTTAAATTTTGTGTTCGTATTCTATAAATATCGAATTAAATATGACCTGATATTTGGTTTCTTTTAAGAAGGATATCTAAAAAGGGAATGGAGTAGTTGTTTTCAATTTAATAAGTAAATTTTATGATTGGATAGAATGCATTTATATCTTTTATAAAATTTTGAAGATTCTCGTTACTATTAAAAACTCCAAAAATATCATCTACTTAACGAATCCAAATTCTAGGGAAGTAATTTAACGTATATTTTGCATCTTGTTCAAAGTTGCTTAAAAATAGATTGGCAATGAAACAAGATAAAGGGTTGCCCATAGGCGTTCCTTCTATTTGGTTGTAATATTCATTATTTATTTGAAAAGTATTTTGTGACATGCAGAGATTTATTAGTAATATATATTCATCAATTTTTACTTGTTCAATTTTTAAGCAAATTAACCAGTTTTTTATTATATCGATAGTTTCTTTTATAGACACATTTGGGTAAAGTGAGGTTAATCAAAAGAAATTAAATATTCATTATCTTCAAGTCTTAAATTTTTCAAGTCATATTCAAAAATTCAAATCTATCTTTAATAGAAAATGTTGCAGGAAATGTATATGGTTGTAGTTCTTGAACTAACCATTTTGATAGTAAGTATGTAGGACTATTAATGCATGAAACTATTGGACGCATCTTATTGACAGGTTTGTGAATTTTTGGTTGGCAATAAAGTCTTGGAATATTTCGATTAGAAATGGTTAATTCTTTTGATATTTCCTTTGTAATGATATTCTTGCATTGTTTTAAAGCAGATGAGAATGATATATATTTCATCAGAGGGTTTCTTTCAATTTTAATGTATGGACCTTCATTTAACATTTGATGAACTCTACTAAAATATTCATTTTTATCAAGTATCACAATTGTATTACTTTTATCAGCTTTTAGATAAAAAACATCTTTTTCTTTTAACTGTTTCAAAATATTTGTATATTTATTGTTTCCTTCCTTTGTTTTGAGATTTTTATGTTTTATAACATTTAAAACATCATTTATGTAATAGCTGATTTTTCATTATGTTTTAGACATTTTGTATTTGATTCTACATCGGTAAATATGTTTTCATTTTCTTTCCTTTTTGTTGATTAAATATTAAAATTTAGACCTTTTTGTAAGAGTTTGATTTCATCTTCATTGAAAGATTGGGAAGATAAATGTTGAATTAATTGGTTTGATACAATAGACAAATCAATTGGTAGTATATTTTCATTTGTAACTGAATTATTTATCAATAGGTTATTGAACTTATTTTTTAGTTTTTGTAGTTTGTGTTCATGTTTGTATTCATACTTTGTAAAATTGAAATATATTTTTCTTGAAAAATTTTATAATTAACATAATTAGGTTGTTTAGTGATATTAAGGTGTAATTCCATGGCTTGTAATTCAAAGTTTGCTTGTTTTGAGTATGAATATTTAATTTCTAAATTGAGCCAAAGTAGTGTAGAAAAGGGGATTGAAGCACAACATTGAACTTTGTACTGTTATTGTTTACAAATTTATCACCACGTTTTGACCCGGAGGTCAAGACCACTACTGATTATCACCACGTATTGACCCCAAAGATCAAGTTTACTATTGGTTACTACAAGCACGTGGACCCCCCACGACGTTGTCCTAGGTCAGTGTTGTTTTGATGTGACGTCACGCCGTATTTATTAAATTGTATTTATTGTGTGGGCAAAAAGTGTCGATGGCCGGTGCTGGGATCAATCCGAGAACCTTCAGTTTGTGAGACGGAGACGATAACACCGTGGCACAGTGACACACCCGAGAGGGTAACGTAAGTAGCGGCAGAAGAACGTGTGGCTCGCTTCGCTTACACCGAGCCAGTACACGATATACTATATAAAATGTATTTTTAATTCGTATTTAATATAGTATTAATTTGTTCAGATGCCAAAAAATCAGTCTATCTGTATACTATATAAAATGCACCAACTGTTTTTTCGCAGTGTTACCAACCGATTAATTGCATTATACTATATAAAATATATCTCAGTGTTACCAACTCACACGATTTATTACATTATACTATAATATATACATATATGATTTTTTTTTTCTTTTAGTTATACTATATAATAAATGTAATTAATTTTTATATACAAATCGGTTAGAATATCCTTGAAACAGCTTACACACTTATAGTTATTTATTTTTATTAAAATAATAAATGTATATTTGTTAATATATATTAATTTAAGTTAAATTTTAATCTATTGGTATTAGGCGAGCAAAGACTGGTAGGAGTTATCAATGTTACAGTAGCCGCGCACAGCATACAAAGTGCCACTATCAAATCAGCGTGACCCGGCGACCTCTCCGTAAGATTGTCGCAACTGTCTCGCGAACTGATTATGTGACTGTTGCTCATTTCTGCTAGCGTGATACTTTGTTTTTCATTACATGTTGTTCGGATTCCATATTTATGTGGTTTTTTATATATATTTAGTAGATATATAGAAAATAAATATCATATTATATTTTATTAAATATTTAATTTAGTATTTAAAAATCGTAAGATAAAATATTATTCTATGAATTTTTTAATGACAAAAGTAACACAATATTTAAATTCTGTTACGGAATAAATTATAACAATATTTAGTTTATTATTTAAAAATCGTAAGGAGAAGTTCTACTGCAGGTATTTTAAAATTATTTAGAAATAAAGTATAATAATGTTAATCACCTCTAAAATCACACACCTGAGCTAAAAAAAGGTATCACGTGTTTAAATAAAATTAATTGAAGGATTATTAAGTATCAGTTAACGGGTTTTTTGTTGTTGTTGTTGTATAGTTTTTCATAACAGGTGATTTTTGTTTACAACAGCTGATGTGTCTTCTGCTACCAGAGAACTCTTTGTATATGAGAAAATTTTCTAAGTCTAATTTTGCTGATGCAATATTTCATCATCTGTACTTTGAGTTTGGATCTTGACCACCACGCGGCCTAACACGTGTGCACGCGGTCGGACACATGTTCAATTGACGTCATTTTACTGGTATAAATACACCAAGATTTCAAGCATGCAGCATCTGCAGTTGTTTCAAGCTCTAGAGACCAACGGCCCCAACGTCTTTCCGGAACCTCTAGACTTGAACAACGTGATCATTGGCTATAGCAGATATTGAATCTGGTGAGTAAATGATATAGATTTCCCAATGTATTATTTCTTTAACTAAATTATTTAACAACACATTTTAATAATACCAATAATGTGTTAGTTTTATAAAATGCTTGGAGAATACAAATTATTTCATTTATGTAAAAAATTATATTTATGATTTTAAACAATATTTTAACATTAATTGTATGACATTATTTCTTAAAACTAATTACAGTTGTGTTTTATTTTTAATTTCAACCATACAACTAATTTAACTAAATTACTTCATACTATATGTTCTAGTAAATGATTATAATTTATTTCTTAAATCATCTACCACATTATTCAATTTTATTACTATTCAAATACGCGTTTATGAAACATTAGTTTGTGGAATTATAATGTATATTTGATAATGTATTACTTTAAATAGATTGAAGTAAAAGATATTGTGCACTAACCTTTATAAAATCATTATCCAGACTAAAGCTTTACAAATGTTTAAATAATGTTTATATTTAATACTACCGTTAAATATTTGATACCTTGTTACTATTGATTTGGTATATCATAATTGTATATTTGATAATGTTTTACTTTAAATCGATTGAACTAAAAGATATTATACACTAACCTTTATTAAATTATTATCGAACAGACTAGAGTTTTACAAATGTTTAAATAATGTTTATATTAAGAATACAGTTAAATATTTGATGCTCTATTAATTTTATTTAATATGTTTTTTTATCTTATTTTCCAGTCTATCTTTTAAGGTCTCATAATTCAATCTGCTGCTTTCAACGTCCGAAACTTCAATATGCTGCTTCCAGTTTAATTTTCAACACCAGTAATTACATCTATATCTCAACCACGCTGCTTTCAATCTGCTGCTTCAAGTTTAATTTTCAACACCAGTGATTAAATCTATATCTCAACCACCTGATGTGCACTGGAGAACTGATGTTGTGCAGTATTACATGACAGTATAAATACATACTGTCACTAAGCGACCTCGTCCTATGCGGGATTCCTGATTGCGGTTTTCGACAGCCATAACTCTTGATTACAAGCATGCGCACGGACCACCCTGCCCATTACGTTATCCCTGCTCCTTCCAATGCACATTAACTTGTTCAGTTCGTACACATTCACTTGTTCAGTAAGTGTATCTGTGAAATGGCTGCTACAATAGTTATCAACAGAGTCTTGAATAACATGACAGATAGGCGAAAGTTACAACAGGAAATTTTTGCAACCATGCCGTTTAGAAACAGGAGTGTTCATATTTATTGTACAGAAAATACTAAAGCGGAGGATGGTAGGAAAGAAAGACGTATTAATCCCTAATAGTTGGATGTCTCTCTTTATACCACGTCTTGATGAATGGAAAAACAGACATGACATGTGTTTACATGTTCAATTATTGATCAACCCGAAGACCGACGAAAATGACTATCAAGATGTATCTAGATTTTTCAAACACTAATTCTTCACCCTAAACTCCTCCTTCTAAGCCGCTACAAACAGCCCTTTTCAGGGCCCCCTTAAATATTGATATATAGCATTAAGTTGTAGGGAACCCAGACGTTCAGTTTTTTTTATTTTATTTTATTTTATTTTAAATTTATTTTTTAATTTATTTTATTTTATTAACTGATCCAGTTTCCACACCACCTATGAGGTAGGATCTCGGCGCGTTAGGAGTATTTTAACGTGCCTCCTTCTCCAATAGACCTATGCACTATTTAAGGATCTTAAAGGGTGGAAAACAGATACTCTGTTTCCCACTGAATTGGTTTAGCTTTACAACATGGTTCTTTTATCCTCCTCAACTCACAATACATCCTCTAAAAATATTCGTCTCTAATAAAATTTACATTTTCAAATGGAAGATATATTAAGATGTTATATTTTAGCTCTAGTGGCAGCTTGCTAATGAGCATGTCCAGCGACTGGTTGTTGGAGGTCATGTTCAACACGCAGCAGCCACAGAGTAAGTGAGGAGGCTAAGTTTCCACACCACCCAGGCAATAGAGTCTTGGTACACTTTTCATTATAGTGAGTTCCCCGAGTGTAGGCCTAGTCTCACTAGCCGCATTGTTTATTGTAACTTGCCCCATCCATCGCAAGTTACACTCCCAACAAGCCACTTCATAACAAAATTGCTACCTCCTAGTATTATTTTGTATTTATTTTTTATACTTTTTTGGGGTCCCACCGTAAGTCTATTTGCCACTCTACTCAGTAAAGCCTTTCAATGTGACGAACAAACCTACAAAGTGGTTTTTTATTTCTTTAAGTACCATGCTTATGTAATACAAACATCTCTCGACCTGGTTTTACGGGTTTTAAGCCTACCATAGAGTGTACCATTCAACTAAACTGTACGAGGGCCCGGACTGCGACTCGAGATCTTACCGGGTTTAGCCCAGTCCCAAGCTGCAGGACTGTCTCAGGACTTACGCGTTTTACGGCTGCCTTAGAGAACAGTCGGATGATTTTTTATTAAATTTGGGCCGTCCTCACCTCGACAGTTCAAGTCCTGGTCTTACGGAGTTTAAGCCTGCCATAGAACACATATTCACACAGAGATATCTGTATTACATACACGGTTATAATGTTTAATGAAAAACGCTCCACTTACGTTTTATACAGTATAATATCATCCCAGACTTCTTTGTCTGCAAAATCATCAATAAATTGTTCTGCCAAAGTCTGGTATTTACTTACTATTAACCAACAATCGATATTAAAGTTAGGAGCGATTTCCCTCAGTATATCTACCGGAAACTTTGTCCTTTTTAAAATCAAGCCCCAGTTTACCCTGTGTTGGTAAATTCTCAACATATTTAGTGAAAAATCATAGTGGGCTGACAGTAGGTCCCATTTAACGTATCTGTCAAATTTCATAGTAAAACTGTCAGTCATAACACCGAATGGAGCCTTCGGCTCCTTTGAGAGCATAGTCCATGTGTCCTACATGGTGGTTAGAGACATAATGTCCAAACTAACGTTTGGACAGTCTTTTATACTCTTGCTGTGCTGCTCTAAAGGCGCACTTGAAGTTACAATTAGCGTGTATAGGTAATATACAAGTGTTTGAACAAGTATTTGAACAATCTTTTGGTAGTACAATCACGTTAGGATGAAATTATTTTTAAAAATTGACTTTTTCCACCCCTTTACTATAAATTTTAGTTAAATGTTTACAAAGTGTGCGAATTAAATTCTCATCGTATTCTATACTGCCTTCTTCCCACTTTATTCCGTGCAAGTGTCGGATCAGCCATCTAGCTGATCTTTGTTGTTTTTCATCAAGTGCACACTTGCAGTAAGGCAACTTGAAAATAATTTGTGTTAGAAAATGTTCGCTTACTATTACTAATTCTTTAACTATGAAGCGGTTATTATTATCTGTAAAGGCTTGAAATTCAACTACCGCAGCCATTGACTCAATTAATTTCGAAAATTAATCTGTTAAAAATGTGCGGAGATGGACTGTTGAATCCTCCACAGAGATATTGTTTTATAAGGTCTTCCGCGTAAAACAACTCTCTCAACTCCAACTATATTAGCGGAAGGTTGGATAGAAACTGCGCCCACTCACCCAAGTTAAGTGACAAAGTGCTACTTGGAAGGTTGGGAGTGAACTGAGCTTGCTTGCTCGATTTAAGTGTTAAAGTACTTCCCAGGAAAACATGTGGTGCCCCAAAGATCGATAAAACTTTAACAACTTCTTTTTGTTAATTTCCAAATAAATGTTATTATTATCTTTGAGGGCTTTGGAAATGTTAATAAAATTTACACAAAACTGATTAATACATCAAATGACCAGTAAACGTAGTCGTGTCTTCCCTTGAAGATTTTTAAAAATCCCAACGGTAACTGATTTGGAAAAATTTTCATTTAGAAAGAAACCCTGTTTTCGAAAAATACCATTCAACATGTCGATGGGCTCCAAGAGTTTAGGCAGCGGGACAACCTTACCTGACGGCTCCATCTTCTCAACTGAATAAATCATTTAGTTGAATCACTAATTATTCGTCTCCCCTCCCTCCGTCGTCGTTTTCTATAATGCCCTCTTCCCATTTTATTTCGTGTAGGTGTCGGATCTGGTTTATTTTTTACACAATAAGCACTGAAAATTGCCAACCAGATGTCTTTGAAATTGTGATAGTATATATATGCTTCTTTACATGATGTTGCTGAATCACGTCGCTTCACTTTTTACGTTTTACTATATAAATACCAAAAATAGTCATCTTCGATGAAACTTATTTTGTCAAACGGAAAATTCAAAAAAATTTTATATTTTAATTCCGATGGTAATGTTCCTAAACAGTCTTCTAAGGTGGGCTCCAAGAGCTTAGACAGTACGAAATACTCACCAGACGCCTCCATAATCTCGACTGAATTTGGAAGTTCAAATTCTAACCGTTTCAACTGACTAATTACGTCTTGCTTTTTACTACGTTACTCCGTTAAGTGTACATCAGGTGCGAATTGTGAATTATTAAACAGTAAGAGGTGGTCTTGTCCGGTACGTTATTTTTAAATTCAAATTCGATGCGTGCATTGACAGGTCCAGACTTGATAGAATCGTTCTGTTTGGAGCAGTCGATTATAAAGATTGGAAATTTCGATTTAAAAGTATCCAAGTCCATGATAGGTGAATTGGAAACACCGTAGTAGGACTGAAATTTCGCGTACATTTCATAGAATAAACTCCAATCACCTCGGATATTGTCGTAGGGATAGTACTGTGAGTTTAGGTATAACTTGATATCCATTAAATCACAATGGTCAAAATTTGACATGTTCATTTTTATGTTGTTTTTCCTACCGGTTTGAAACGCAAGTATCACATAGCAGGGTTTCTCTATCTCAGATGATGTTTTTACAGTCCAATTGTGTCTCTTTGTTTGTGGGAGCGTGGGATACTCGTGACACTCCCACGATCTAAAGGGGAGATGAATTGGTGTGTCTTTATTAACGAGTTTTAAAAGTTTTTCTTTGTAACTATAGGAAACAGCCAAGTGTGGGACACGTCAGTACAAGTCGGTTATTTCCAGGCTGTGTGTTAATGCATCCTCTGATAACAACCTATCCATGTCGTTGGCTGACCGCAGCAGTATCAGCTCTTGTTTTACATTTACAATAACTTTTCTGTAATCTTCCATGAAACCAAAGAGTAATGTTAATGGAACGGTAAAAGTAAACTCGGTTGTTTTTTGTGATGTCCCTGGTCCGAAACAACAAGCATTTTCCAATGCATTCGTTTCATTCTGCTTCAGTGACAGTAAATTCTTAATAGTTGATACAACACCCAAGTTTTTAGTCCGGTCCACTATATATCAGAAATTTCGTATCTAATATATTCAAACAAGTAAACCATAGCGTTATTAATCAGAGATGCGTCTGTGATTGTACCGCCAGTCTTTTTGGCTGTAATTTTGCCAGAAATATGCAGATAACTTTTAAACGGGGCAGTAATAATGTCCTGTTGACTGATAGCGATACGTATTTCATCATTGTTTTTGAAAATGGAAGAGGCGTACGGTTTGTGTGTGTGTGTGATACTCAAAGCTTGTAATAACATCGTTGTATTTGACTCCACCCTCAATTTCCAACATTTTATAATTTTATTTTAAATGTTAAGCATCTTAAAAACTTTGTATTGCTCGATGTTAACACCTTGAGTGTTTTGGGTCTAATGACCTTTTTTGACACAGTTGTTTCTCTAAATACTAGTCCCATTGCTTCGCTTTAGGTGTAGGCGTAGCAAAATTGTTTTGTTTCTAAAGTTGATCCACTGTCCTTGTTGATCTCTCAGCTCGCAAGTAATTTAATTCAAAACTTGTACACTCACAGGTAAATAAATATCGTTGTGAGGTGTTTCTATTATTTTGTAGCCAGGCGGGACCGACGGATAAAACTCGTGTATTATATTGCTCTCTTGGCCGTTTTAATACGAGCCTCTTGCTACGTTATATGTGACTCAAACGACATTTACCGAGTTAATGTTAATTTCATTCTCAGACATGTGAGTTTTATTGGCCTCGTAGACAGCATTATTAAAGCCGAGCAAGGTAGCGAGACTGTTTTCTGTTTCAAAGTGAATGGGTTCGCTACAAGTAATTTAAACTTTCAAAGTACTGTTGTTTGGTTTTAAACTGAATTTTACACCAGATTTTATGATATTGTTAATGTAATTCTCTAAATCGCTAATCTCATAGGAGCCAGTCGGAACTTTTATTACAGAGTCCCCGTAGTGGAACGAGTAGTTTACATTTTCTTCTACATTCAGTATTGAGTTGACGTTGTGAGATCAATCAAACCAATCTCCTATTCGCCTTTCGACAAATCGATCGAAGGAAATATGTCACAACTTAGCTTTGAACTCTGCCCACTAACACAACACATTTTCAACGAGGAACTCTAAGCACAAGTGTCCACAAAGTACTGAGTCAAAACCCTGTTGTTTTTGATTATTATACTTTACATTAACGCAGGGTCCCAATACTTGATCAATTCCATAGGAGGACGCAAGTTACCAAAACTATCATAGTACAACACATTATTACCGCACTTTTTATAACAAACCCAATGTGTACCTTTTCACCTTGTATACTGTCCAAATTAATAATTGCACTTTCGTTCAATCTAGGTTTATTTGGAAGTGTGACCCTCATGTAGACATCGCGAAAGTTTGGAATATTTAATTTTTTAGCGTAATTAACGAATTCATGATTTGTGAGGGCAAGTTCTAGAACATAGACTATTTTGAAGTTTTTTTTCTTCCAGGAACATTTCTCCTTGTGTTTAGTTGCTTTTTTAACACCTATCCCTACCCAGGGTCTTAGTTACAAACCCTTACCCTTCTTTTGTTTACTTGTTTTTCTCTTATGAGAGCCACTCAACTTTGCTTTTGCCTTCATGGCTGTTTTAACTGCCCAAGCTGCAGCTTTCTCGCCTACAGATGAATCTCGCTTAACCTTTGCCAAGCTCGATCGGCCAAGTCTTTGTCCGCTTGCGCTCTCCACGCTGTGTCTGAATACTGGGAATAGACTATGTCGTGAGCCTTGCAGGTTTCCAGACCGCTTATTCCCTTGTCACCTCTGGCTAATCTCTTCTTTAATTTGGTCCCAGGACCACAGTACCTGTAACTTGGTAGGTGGGCTCCCAAAGTTGTAGATCTATATCCTTTTTTATGGCTGTTCCAGCTAAATGTCCAATTCCTTCGAGAGTGCTAGACACAAGTCCTCTTCCGCAGCGTGAAGTTTTCTTTTTCATCAAAGTAGATGGCTGTTCCAGCTAACTGTCCAATTCCTTCAAAAGTGCTAGATACAAGTCCTCTTCCGCAGCGTGAAGTTTTCTTTTTCATCAAAGTAGATGCGTCTCTTACGAAGGTTGGTTAAGTAATGGGGAAACTTTAACTCTATTCCACTTTATATTACTCCTACTTCCTCGTTGTTTGGCTGTAGAGAAACAGCTTGTGTACCGTATATTTCTTCCTAGTTTATGTAGTTATCGGCGGTAAGTGTTTCTGTACTCCTCCCTTTAGCACCATGAATATGGGAAAAGAGTAACTCGCCGAATTTTCTAAGTTTGTTTTTCAGATTTAACACTGTTTTCATAAATTTGCCATTCCAGTACAGTGGCCGAACGTTTAACAAAATTCAGTCCCTCAGTAAGTTGTCATCAATGTACCTACTGTTGTTTTTTCTTGACTTAATTCCAAAATATGCGATTTTACTTCGGTTAACACTTTTAAATTTACGGTCTCGTCCATTTCTTTCGGATCTCTAACAAATTTTATTCCCATATTATCAAAGTCCTAGTTGTCTTTGTGTTTCTTTGGGCAGTTTGCTAGTAGAAATGACTTGGTTACAGCATCTTGATTATCAACTGAGTCAGCTAAAGAAACTAAACGTCTCTTTTCAAAACTCCAATAACTACCAGTTTTAACTGGAACAGTAGAATCCACATAGCATTTGGTCGCTGCATGTTGTGGACTAGTAGGGTCCTTTACTCTTGTTATAAGTCTATTTCCTACGTTAAATGTTTTATGTTGGTAAAATACACATTGTTCAGCTATAGTTTTCAAATTCACAGCATCTCCGACCTCCTTTGGCGATGCTAGATTTTCTATTCTTTTGTTGCGTGCAGAATAGCTGTTGGGTAAGTTTGTCATTGTGTTAGTCTCAAAGTATTTTCTTGTAACAACATCATTGTCTGCTATGGTGACACCGACGTTAACCATTCGTTTATTTTCAATATCAAAGTTTTCATCGGGTGTTTGTTTAAAACCTTCGCCTGGTGGTCCTTTGCCAATTAAATTGCCCTCAGAGGGCAAGACACATCCAAACTTGTCCACAGACATAGTTGCATTGATGAAAACAGACTGTGTATGTTTTTACATACGTATAAAAATAACGAAAATACTTTTTTATACACGGATCTGTATTTAAAAAATAAGAATGCCACGTTGTTATTGGTCCTTTGCTGTTATATCCCAATTATGTCAGATATACTTGTTTCTTCCATTTAAATACATTTCCCTATAATGACAAATGTCTATGTACTTGTCGAAGTGCCGATCACACATACATGGTGTTTGCGAGACTATAATACCAATAATTCTTTCGTTTTGTTTAATGAAAAACGAAATTTGGTCAGATTCTACTATTTCGGGGTTCAAACTTCTAAATACATGTAGTTCTGTTTCATATATGTGTACTTGTCTCTTTAATCTGGAATATATCTCCACCGATGTGTTTGTCTTAGATATTGCCAACTGTAAGTTGGCTTCCTTTCCTATGTTATTTTCAGAATCACTTTGAAAAATGTAATAGGACTTTAAACAATATCCGTCTTTACCCTCCTTTTTTTAAAATATGGAACCAACAAGGTTCGTCACATTCTACTTTGAAATGTACTGTTTGGAAGGTCTCGTCAATATGAACAAGGTATAAAGCTTTGCCATACAGTGAGGTCACATAGTCACACTCTCCTAGAGTACGGTTGATTGTATAGTTTGCCAAACAAGAAAACTGTTTAAAATTTTTATTACTGTGTGAGTGTAATTTTTCGTAAAGGAACCAAAAATACGAGTCTGTATTGAAACTAACTTGTTCAATTGGTATGTTAAGTAAAATCTGGATTTAAACCTCAATTGATAAAGTATCCATGCTGAGCTGAGTTGAGACTAATGACTTGTATCAGCTATTTCCAGCTCCTGATATAATTTCAGCTTCTTTCAATTTCTCTACGATATTTTGAATTTCATTCCTATGATTACCATTTCCTGACTCTGTTGAGGCTATAATTCGTTTCAACCTATCGCCTAACTCGTTCGGATTGTCCCAATAGGATATGTCACGTGAACTTAAGTCTTATAGCCCTCTACCATACAATTGTTTGGGGAATAATACGGAAATTATATTTTTATATTTTATGGAATTTGTCGGTCGGTTAATGTGATTATGAAGTAAATAACCTTTTTTATGCACATTTGTTTTTATAAGTACATCTTTATAAGCGTCCAAGTCATCATGTGTGTATAAGTTTTCGTCGGGTTACCTTTTAAATAATAATTCGTAAAGACATTCGGTTCCTCTGTACTGTACATTGTTCAAATGAATGTTTCCTTCGATGTCGAATGTAAGCAGTTGAAAGCCAACCATTAATTTATCACCGTCTATATGTGGCCCGTAAATATTGTCTATTTTATTCTTAACACCGGTCTCGTCTTTCAAAAGTTTTAACATATATTTTTGTGTGATGGGTGCGTTAAATGTCTCTAAAACATACTACGAAGCCTCGTGAAAATTTGCAGGATTTTGAATTAATTGACTAACTGAGAGTAGGGGGGAAGATGTTTCAAACACTTGCGTGTCTTGAATAAACGACGGCCCTTTAAGCGTATACATGTAGTCTGGCTTAAAATTATCCTGCTCGTCCGCACTGAGGTCCAAAGGTTCCTCCTTTGGTTCAGTTTTTATATCGTACTCTGTTCTCTTTCTAAGTTCAGTAAAAATTGATTTGTACTGTTTTTCTAATGTTTCTTCGGTATACATATTGCCCAACGTGAAAATACGATATTTGTGGTGAACAGCATCTTACAACTGTACAAACATTCTCGTAAGAGATTGATATTTACTGTTTCGTGACATGTTTATAAATGACTAAAAATGTTCAAAGTTTGTTCTTTTGTATAATAGTTTTACATAAAGAATATCAAACAATGACCGGATCTTACTCCAGGACGCGGGTAACCACAGAGGCTAGCCACTAATGTGCGCTAAGAGCACCGGACGTATAATTCTTTCAACATCACGGATCCTTCGTTTAAAATGGTCTCCATCTTCTTTTAACATTTCCTTGGGAATATAAAACACAGTAAATGTGTCATTAAAACTAACCTATTTCTTTACCATTACGGTAATTCAACTTGTCCAAAGAATAATGCCCTCTTTTTGTGTCTTCTAATAAGTCTTAATAATTCCACTAGGGAAACTCTAATACCGAGTCCCTTGTAATATGTCTGCATGAGGTCAGTCACTGGAATGAGCACTTTTTTATTTTTGTCTTTAAATATATAGATTGATTTGGAACCACCTCGCCACTCAGGTACTTCACCTGTAGTATAGTTGTCATTAACATTGGAAGTAGGTATTTTCTGAGAGAGCGAGACCCACTTTTCTGGCCTCTGATTGGTCGAGAGCGGTCACGTGTCCAGATCCAAGATGGCGGCGCAGTGGTACCAACCCCCCTCCCTCTCCCCCAAAATTTCCCGAATTTCCTATACATTTCCCTCACATTTCCCTCACATTACCCACATTTCCCCCCAAATTACCCGATCTCCCTCACATTTCCCTCACATTTCCCACATTTCCCCCTAAATTACCCGATCTCCCTCACATTACCCACGTTTCCCCCCAAAATACCCGATCTCCCTCACATTTCCCTCACATTTCCCTCCAAATTCCCTTGTTATACTATATAAAATGAACTTTCTTTTTCCAATATGGCGTCTTTCCCTCCCAAAATTTCTCATCCAATATGGCGGCCTTTATACTATATAAAATACACTTTAATAAATGACTAACGCGTCGTCTGCTGATCGGGCGCGCATGCGCGTTGTTACTCTACTCATATATACAAAATTAATATTTCGTACACTATAGTAAAATTAATATTTCATATATGTAATACTCTATGTGGCTGACGCGATCGCAGCGCCCCTAGCGGCATCAGCTGTGCGCGTGTGATGCATGCGCATCCAGACGCTACGCTCCAATTGGTTGCCTCCCCTACTTTACAATCAATCTTTCTCACACGTACTGTTAGACTACTTATTTAATTAAATTTTTCTCAATTAATTTATTAACTTTTAATAATTTAATTTAACTTTTAACAAATACACAGTTAACATGCGCTCTTATCTTCGGGTACTCATCCACGGCTTCCTACACTGTTACCCACCTACACTTATCCATCTAATCACAGATGGGTACATACTTAACACTCTAGCCAACCCGCAATACACGTTTATTTAAAAATTAAGGAGTAGATATATACACTATTAACATGCGCTCGCACCTTCAACTACCACCTACTTAACTCCGTACCCGACATCCTCCAAACTCAATACACTAGCGTAAATTCATACACTCTTACATTAACTGCACATAAGAGGCATGGGCGGGCTTTATCGCTGTTATCAAAAAACGATCGACCCGTGGCTGTGATCACATCTGTTCTTATCACTAACAACGCCATTCAGTTATAATGGAAACATTTATCGACAACTAAATCAAACTAATCTTCTAAAATATTTTCCACAGTATCATATTGAAAACGTAAAATAGAACAGTCGCTTTATAAAAAACAGTAAGTAATGTTAAGTTAGTTTTGAGTAAACACTTTTAAAACAATTTCTAAATTCAAGTCTGTTATAACGTGGACACTCTTGTGAGATTTCACAATAGTTTAATATTTTTCATAACTCTAGTCATATATAGTACAGATAACGCCTTCTATAACAAAATAACAGATCTTTTAAGTCCACATATTCAATAAACATTTCATCTATTAACATAAGCATTCAATTGAGAATCCAATAGCCTAAGACGTTAATTTTTACTTTATTAATATTTTTTTTAATTATCAGAATCAAAATCAATGTAGATATATAGAACAATATACATTTATCTATAACATAAGAAAACAGCTGACAGTGACGCTTGCCGTAGACTGACTGTGGCCAAACACAGGACAGGTAGGCCTATCCCAGAAGCTTTGTATTACTTTTACAAATAAAACCAAGTCCATTAATTCATTAGTAGTCTTCAACCTAAAATTATTAGACATGGTATAGAATTGAAGAAATACGTAGGAGACGTAAAAAAATCTTAAAGGGCTTTTTATTAGTGTAATTACTATACATGTAGGCCTAAAAAACGTTAGGATCAGTGGCAGACTATAATGTGTTGGTGTATAAAATACTATGGATCCTACATGATACGTTTTCTTTAATGTTAAAAAAATATTATTTAACTCTACTTATCTTTATTGTTGCAGTCATGGTCAACAAGTATTCACGATGAATGGAAGCGGACACCTATTCACGAGAGTGGGGCGAGGTCGCGGAAGCTATCATAAACCATGGGCTGGACGCTCATGACGTCAACCCGCCTGAGTTACTTAAAACTATATATCAATATGTATAGGGCCCTGAAAAGGACCGTTTGTAGCAGAGTAGGAGGTGTTTAATAAAGGTCTGACATATCGTGTTGTCCTTGTCCGTCATGTGTTAGATAGGAGTTTGCTATTATTCGGACATGGAATTCCATGCCCCCCATCTCCAAGTGTCCGCATGTTGGGTGAAGAAGAACACATTGTGTATAAGTTGATGTTCCTCGGTGCCGTCTTGGTTTGTAATAATTTTCGTACAGTACAAGTATTCTGTACGGTTTTGAAAGGGAAATGTACGAAGTTCCCTGTGGAAACGTAAAAAACCTTTAATATTGTAAGCTGTAGTATCTATCATAGTAGTCTTAGAAAGTTCTGTTGCAGATTTAGATAAACTTTATGATTTAGATAAACTTTATTATGTATTATACTATGTACAAAAGTGGTTTACCGTTGATAAATAAAGAAATAAAGCCGTTCAGGAAATAGGTATAAGGCATTTCCATTAACACTTGTAAGATACTTGAAAATCTAAGGTAGAAGTCTAAAGATTAAAGGTTTTGTCATAATATGCAAAAGTTTACCTTTAATAAACTATGCAGGCTTAACCAGGCCTAAGTCAGTAGAATAATATCTAATAGACTGTACAACCAACTCTTCTGTTGGCGTAATTAATAGGCCTAATACAATGATTTGGATCTCAAAGCTTCATTTTTATATTATAGTTTACAAAGATGATTCAAGACTAATCACACGGTACTTTATTTGCCCCTCACTAAATAAAATGTATTAACCATCTCCTTATAAACGTTTTAAACGATTTACAATGTAGGCCTCAGATGAAAACAAGCTATGAGCCAATGGAAACTATGACTTCAGCATTATGGATGTTCTGTCCCAAACTAGAATCCGTCAATTCTCAGGGCGAACCAAAACCGATTTAAATGTGAATACAATTACAAAAAGAGAGCAATAATAATTTACTTACACACTACGTTTTATTCAGTAAAATCAATTGATATTCTTGTTATTTTCAATTATCATACGTAATACATAGAACCTTTTCCAATAATTTCTGCTTTACATTTAAATTATTACGAGTAAACGTAATTTTAACAAAGTTTTATCTATTTGTCTTGCTGTAAATTCCATAATGTATACACTCTAACACAACACATCGATCTTACGAGTAATAATAAGACACCTTACCATCAAAATTATACCGTATTTTCTAATGTTTCTATAGTTTAGGTATAATTTTAAACAATATGTATTAAAGTTATAACTTAATACCTTATCAAATTACATTCATAAACATTGTGTGTGCTATGTCACAAAATAAAATTAACAACCTTCATCCCCATCAACATATTACCTCCAAGTAGAGGGCTTACATCACTACACCCAATACAAGTTTTCTTTAAATCACACTGAAATAGTAAACTTTTAACAAGTTAAAGCATTCAGTTCCCCTTTACATACGTCCATCGACTATAAACGAAGCATATTAACCAACAATACCTTTAAAACTTATACATGTCTTAAGTCTACCTAACTTTAGCATCCTAACTTTATTCTACCGAATTATCATATGTTCACCAACCTAAACTTACAAATAACAATTATTATATCCACAAACATTAAACATACGATAAATTAAGTGTAATAACCTCAAACACAAGGTGATTCCTCACACTTTATATACACCGTAGTATTATTCTCTAAACACTATTTATTGTATCTGAGATGTCAATCTTACAGGTATGGGTCCTGAATGAGTGTAGATGAACGAGTTTAGTCTTTGTTACTAACTAAGGCTGCTGAACCCTTTGACATATCATCTATTAACAACACAATAGTCTGGGAAACTATGACATGGAACGCAAACCCCTTAAAATTTAGTTTAAATGTCCATAAATAGGGTTATTTGTGTACAAAATATGTTATAATTCCCTAAAAGCATTAAAATGCAGTTCCATAACAATGATATTCCCCCTAACATTAAAAAACCCTTTAAAATATTCTTATAGAACCTTAATAAACCCAGTTTAAGCTGAAAACAACGTACAAAACTGATGTAACACTTGTAAATTAATTATTTAACCTATATAGCTATGTAGTTGACTCCAAACAGTTGGCAAAGCCAATAAGAATAAATTCTCTATAATGTCCACATTTTAAGTCTAGTTTTAACAAAACTTGGTACTAATGATTCTTTGCACATTAAACAAATAAACGAATAGTCAGTTGAAACGTGTCTATTGTAGAAACTTTGGTATTAACAGTAAGAAAGTTTTGTTTCTTTTGGTTGTAAAATACTCGATCAGAAAATGTATATTCGCCTAATAAAGTAACAATAAAGTAGTTTTCATTTAATTTCTATCCAACACACATGTACAAGACACCTACTAAGCTCCACAACCCTACCTATCCATTAGTAAGACCCCCCTACCCACTTAGCCAACATACACCTATCTCTACAGACCAACTACCCTCCCAACACATAAGACTATTGGCAGACTATACCTACCTAACATAAAAGACTTACCACACACAAACACCACAAATACAAGACTTTTGACTTACCACCTACCTACTCAACACTGTACCTCCGATATATCTCGTAACTTATAAACTTATCAATAAACTCCACTGCATTTGACCTATGATTGCTCATCTACCTATCCATAAGCACATGCACAAACCACCTACCATGCACTAATACCCTACCTATCCATTAGTAAGACTCTACTACCCACTTACCCTACATACAGTCATCTTTATATACCACATACCATACCAACACATAAACTTATTGACAGACCACCTACTTAACATACAAGACTTACAACCTAATAGACAATCTACATAAGGCTTTATTTGTCATTCAACCTATCCAACACACATGTACACGACACCTACCAAGCTCCATAACCCTACCTATCCATTAGTAAGACTCTCCTACCCACTTAGCCAACACACAGCTATCTTTACAGACCAACTACCCTCCCAACACATAATATTATTGAAAGATCATATAATTAAAATACAACACACACACACACACACACACACACACACACACAAACATACAAAACATATCAGACCACACAAAATTTAAATACAAGATTTTTTACTAACCTCCCACCTAGTAAACACAATGTACCTCTGATATACCACCTAACTCTCCATTGCATTTGACCTTTGATTGTCCAGCTACCTATCCATAAGCACATGAACAAGACACCTACCAAGCTCCATAACCCTTCCTATTCAGTAGGAAGACTCTCCTACCCATTTACCCAACACACCATTATCTTTATATACCAACTACCCTCCCAACACATTATAATATTGACAGACCACTTACTTAACATACAATACTGACCATAAACTCTACATAGAAGACGTTCGATTATCCACTCACCTACTCAATACACACAAAACACTTGTTTGATCACACAACAACTTAACAAACAGAACTGTCGATTGACACTCCACCTTCCCAAAGCATAAGACTTTTGAAGGACCATCGACCAAAGATACAAAAATCAGGATAAACAAACTACACACTCTGCAGACATAACTTAATATACCATCATACTACCATAAAAATAGTCATATTGATATACTCCTACCTATCCAATATACGCACCACACACCATACATACAAGACTTATGTTTACCCACCCACATACTAATCAAACAAGACTCTTGATTGACCATTCATCTCCGTAACATTCATGGATGACTTAACTACCAAACATACGACTTGACCACCTTCCCAAAGCATAAGACTTTTGAAGGACCACCTACCAAACATACAAGAACAACCACACACCATACAGGTATGACCTAACAGTCCACCAACCTACCCAACACACAACACCTCTGATACACCATCCACTTGAACATTACTCACCTGTGATAGACCATCCAATTAACCAACACACATGAACAACCTACCTACCTAACATTCTACACTCTTGACTAACCACCTACCTACTCAACACACACAGTACTCTCTATAGACTACGTAACTACCCATTTACATAAAACCTTAGATTGACTCACAACATTCATGGATGACCTACCTACCAAACATACGACTTGACCACCTTCCAAAAGCATAAGACTTTTGAAGGACCACCTACCAAACATACAAAAACATCCACACACCATACATGCATGACCTAACAGTCCACCCACCTACCCAACACACAACACCTCTGATACACCATCCACTTAAACATTACTCACGTGTGATAGACCACCCACTTAACCAACACACATGAACAACCTACCTACTTAACATTCAACACCCTTGACTAACCACCCAACTACTCAACACACACAGTACTCTCTATAGACTACGTAACTACTCATTTACATAAAACCTTACATTGACTCACAACATTCATGGATGACCTACCTACCAAACATACGACTTTACCACCTTCCTAAAGCATAAGACTTTTGAAGGACCACCTACCAAACATACAAGAACAACCACACACCATACAGGTATGACCTAACAGTCCACCCACCTACCCAACACACAACACCTCTGATACACCATCCACTTGAACATTACTCACCTGTGATAGACCACCCACTTAACCAACACACATGAACAACCTACCTACTTAACATTCAACACCCTTGACTAACCACCCAACTACTCAACACACACAGTACTCTCTATAGACTACGTAACTACCCATTTACATAAAACCTTAGATTGACTCGCAACATTCATGGATGACCTACCTACCAAACATACGACTTGACCACCTTCCCAAAGCATAAGACTTTTGAAGGACCACCTACCAAACAATCATAATCACGATAAACCAACGACACACTGTGCAGACATGACTAAATATAACATCATTACTACCACACACTCTACATATAAGACTCTTGGTCAGTCACCCACCTACTCAATATACAACACCTCTGATACACAGGACACACTCTACACCCACCACCACTCATCCTACAGACAAAACTCCTAGAGAACTACCCAAGACCATAAAAACACTATTGCTTTATATAATCATGTTTTAAAATAACATTAATACAATGTAAGATAGGTTTAATATAGTTAAAGACCTACAATGTTTCCTAAAATTCTGTTTTCTCTAGAAACATGAGAGCCGTTGGTGGAAAAAATCCAAACTAAACATAGAAAATAAGAATCAGCTAGTAGTTTAATAGAAATTCTGCTATACAATTAAAAAAAATACGAGAAAAAGTTAGGTTTAAAAAAATACGAGAAAAAGTTAGATTTAAACAAATGAACACAGAAAAGTTAGGTTTAAAAAATGAACACAGAAAAAGTTAGTTTTAGAAAAAATGAACACAGAAAAAGTTAGGTTTAAAAAAACAAACACAAAAAAAGTTAGGTTAGCAAACATCAGAAAAGTAAGTCTAGCATTTAACCGAAAGGTTGAATGCTATCCTTACTTTTCCGAAAAGTTGCTAAAATTAACAAAAGTCAACAAAATGTCCCATTTTTTGAGTTTTGGTAATTTTAACTAAACTTTTCTGATGTTTGCTAACCTAACTTTTTCTGTGTTCATATTCTTAAACCTAACTTTTTCTGTGTTCATTTTTTAAATCTAACTTTTTCTCGGATTTTTTATACCTAACTTTTTCTCGTATATTTTTTAATTGTATAGCAGAATTTCTATTAAACTACTAGCTGATTCTTATTTTCTATGTTTAGTTTGGATTTTTTCCACCAACGGCTCTCATATTTCTAGAGAAAACAGAATTTTAGGAAACATTGTAGGTCTTTAACTATATTAAACCTATCTTACAGTGTAATAATGTTATTTTAAAACATGATTATATGAAGCAATAGTGTTTTTATGGTGGTTGGGTAGTTCTCTAGTAGTTTTGTCTGTAGGATGAGTGGTGGTGAATGTAGAGTGTGTCCTGTGTATCACAGGTGTTGTATGTTGAGTAGGTGGGTAACCAACATATGTAGTCTTATATGTAGAGTGTGTGGTAGAATGATGTTATATTTAGTCTTGTCTGCACAGTGTGTAGTTGGTTTATCGTTATTTTGAATAATTGATAGGTGGTCCTTCAAAAGTCTTATGCTTTGGAAAGGTGGTCAAGTCGTATGTTTGGTAGGTAGGTCATCCATTAATGTTGTGAGTCAATCTAAGGTTTTATGTAAATGGGTAGTTACGTAGTCTATAGAGAGTACTGTGTGTGTTGAGTAGGTGGGTGGTTAGTCAAGAGTGTAGAATGTTAAGTAGGTAGGTTGTTCATGTGTGTTGGTTAAGTGGATGGTCTATCACAGGTGAGTAATGTTCAAGTGGATGGTGTATCAGAGGTGTTGTGTGTTGGGTAGGTCGGTGGACTGTTAGGTCATGACTGTATGGTGTGTGGTTGTTCTTGTATGTTTGGTAGGTGGTCCTTCAAAAGTCTTATGCTTTGGGAAGGTGGCCAAGTCGTATGTTTGGTAGTTAGGTCATCCATGAATGTTACGGAGATAATTTGTCAATCAAGAGTCTTGTTTGATTAGTATGTGGGTGGGTAAACATAAGTCTTGTATGTACGGTGTGTGGTACGTATATTGGATAGGTAGGGGTATGTCAATATGACTATTTTTATGGTAGTATGATGGTATATTAAGTCATGTCTACAGAGTGTGTAGTTTGTTTATCATGATTTTTGTATCTTTGGTCGATGGTCCTTCAAAAGACTTATGCTATGTTTTCTATGTTTGTGTGTGTGTGTGTGTGTGTGTGTGTGTGTGTGTGTGTGTGTGTGTGTGTGTGTGTGTGTGTGTGTGTGTGTGTGTGTGTGTGTGTGTGTTGTATTTTAATTATGTGATCTTTCAATAATATTATGTGTTGGGAGGGTAGTTGGTCTGTAAAGATAGCTGTGTGTTGGCTAAGTGGGTAGGAGAGTCTTACTAATGGATAGGTAGGGTTATGGAGCTTGGTAGGTGTCGTGTACATGTGTGTTGGATAGGTTGAATGACAAATAAAGCCTTATGTAGATTGTCTATTAGGTTGTAAGTCTTGTATGTTAAGTAGGTGGTCTGTCAATAAGTTTATGTGTTGGTATGGTATGTGGTATATAAAGATGACTGTATGTAGGGTAAGTGGGTAGTAGAGTCTTACTAATGGATAGGTAGGGTATTAGTGCATGGTAGGTGGTTTGTGCATGTGCTTATGGATAGGTAGATGATCAATCATAGGTCAAATGCAGTGGAGATTATTGATAAGTTTATAAGTTACGAGATATATCGGAGGTACAGTGTTGAGTAGGTAGGTGGTAAGTCAAAAGTCTTGTATTTGTGGTGTTTGTGTGTGGTAAGTCTTTTATGTTAGGTAGGTAGAGTCTGCCAATAGTCTTATGTGTTGGGAGGGTAGTTGGTCTGTAGAGATAGGTGTATGTTGGCTAAGTGGGTAGGGGGGTCTTACTAATGGATAGGTAGGGTTGTGGAGCTTGGTAGGTGTCTTGTACATGTGTGTTGGATAGAAATTAAATGAAAACTACTTTATTGTTACTTTATTAGGCGAATATACATTTTCTGATCGAGTATTTTACAACCAAAAGAAACAAAACTTTCTTACTGTTAATACCAAAGTTTCTACAATAGACACGTTTCAACTGACTATTCGTTTATTTGTTTAATGTGCAAAGAATCATTAGTACCAAGTTTTGTTAAAACTAGACTTAAAATGTGGACATTATAGAGAATTTATTCTTATTGGCTACTTACTCTTTGCCAACTGTTTGGAGTCAACTACATAGCTATATAGGTTAAACAATTAATTTACAAGTGTTACATCAGTTTTGTACGTTGTTTTGAGCTTAAACTGGGTTTATAAAGGTTCTATAAGAGTAATTTAAAGGGTTTTTTAATGTTTAGGGGAAATATCATTGTTATGGAACTGCATTTTAATGCTTTTAGGGAATTATAACATATTTTGTACACAAATAACCCTATTTATGGATATTTAAACTAAATTTTAAGGGGTTTGGGTTCCATGTCATAGTTTCCCTGACTATTGTGTTGTTAATAGATGATATGTCAAAGGGTTCAGCAGCCTTAGTTAGTAACAAAGACTAAACTCGTTCATCTACACTCATTCAGGACCCATACCTGTAAGATTGACGTCTCAGATACAGTAAATAGTGTTTAGAGAATAATACTACGGTGTATATAAAGCGTGAGGAATCACCTTGTGTTTGAGGTTATTACACTTAATTTATCGTATGTTTAATATTTTTGGATATAATAATTGTTATTTGTAAGTTTAGGTTGGTTAACATATGATAATTCGGTAGAATAAAGTTAGGATACTAAAGTTAGGTAGACTTAAGACATGTATAAGTTTTAAAGGTATTGTTGGTTAATATGCTTCGTTTATAGTCGATGGACGTATGTAAAGGGGAACTGAATGATTTAACTTGTTAAAAGTTTACTATTTCAGTGTGACAAAGAACACACAAAATAAACACAGAACACCTTAAGGACATATAAGAATTAGTAGAAGGTCATTTTGTTGTACTCCATTCTAGGATCTAGGTTAAAATGTAGATAATTATTAAAGTAGATAAGTTTATTAGTTTAAGAACGTAGTTTTATAACATGTTTGTGTAGATGTAATTTAGTTTTTAGCACTTGAAAAAGGTTTGGGTTTCACCAAATCGAAACGTCGTGATTGTTATTTTTCACGTAATGATCGCAAATGTCCAACTACCTTTGTCTCCCTCATCTGATACTCCATCATTAACAAATTTCAAAAACAAAGTAGACTCACGGTATGGACCCGGAACGAGATCAAAAATCAAGTCCTTAGAAAGATTAAAAACTAAATTAGCTAAAGTTTCTAATCATGTAACCTACCTCACGAAATGCAAAAATGAAGGCATAATACCTAAAGGATTGCAGCTTAAAACACCATGTAAAACACGTAGGGCAAAAACTATCACTCTCGCAGCTGGTAACAAACTTTTGATTGAAGTACTTAAAGATGACCTTAGAAAGAAATCCTCTTTAAAGTATCAAATAGAAATAAACACACAACACCTTAAGGACATATTAGGAATTAGTAGAAGTTCATTTTGTTGTACTCCATTCTAGGATCTAGGTTAAAATGTATATAATTATTAAAGTAGATAAGTTTATTAGTATGTTACGTTATAGTAGAACGTAGTTTAATAACATGTTTGTGTAGATGTAATTTAGTTTTTAGCACTTGAAAAAGGTCTGGGTTTTACCAAATCGAAACGTCGTGATTGTTATTTCTCACGTAATGAAGGCAAATGTCCAACTACCTTTGTCTCCCTCATCTGATACTCCATCATTAACAAATTTCAAAAACAAATCTTACAAGTGTTAATGAAAATGCCTTATACCTATTTCCTGAACGGCTTTATTTCTTTATTTATCAACGGTAAACCACGGTAAATCACAAAGTTTACCTAAATCTGCAACAGAAGTTTCTAAGACTACTATGATAGATACTACAGCTTACAATATTAAAGGTTTTTTACGTTTCCACAGGGAACTTCGTACATTTACCTTTCAAAACCGTACAGTATACTTGTACTGTACGAAAATTATTACAAACCAAGATGGCACCGAGGAACATCAACTTATACACAATGTGTTCTTCTTCGCCCAACATGCGGACACTTGGAGGTGGGGGCCATGGAATTCCATGTCCGAATAATAGCAAACCCCTATCTAACACATGACGGACAAGGACATCACGATATGTCAGACCTTTATTAAACACCTCCTCCTCTGCTACAAACGGTCCTTTTCAAGGCCCCATACATATTGATATATAGTTTTAAGTAACTCAGGCGGGTTGACGTCATGAGCGTCCAGCCCATGGTTTATGATAGCTTCCGCGACCTCGCCCCACTCTCGTGAATAGGTGTCCGCTACCATTCATTGTGCATACTTGTTGACTATGACTGCAACAATAAAGATAAGTAGAGTTAAATAATATTTTTTTAACATTAAAGAAAACGTATCATGTAGGATCCATAGTATTTTATACACCAACACATTATAGTCTGACGCTGATCCTAACGTTTTTTAGGCCTACATGTATAGTAATTACACTAATAAAAAGCCCTTTAAGATTTTTTTTACGTCTCCTACGTATTTCTTCAATTCTATACCACGTTTAATAATTTTAGGTTGAAGACTACTAATGAATTAATGGACTTGGTTTTATTTGTAAAAGTAATACAAAGCTTCTGGGATAGGCCTACCTGTCCTGTGTTTGGCCGCAGTCAGTCTACAGTAAGCGTCACTGTCAGCTGTTTTCTAATGTTATAGATAAATGTATATTGTTCTATATATCTACATTGATTTTGATTCTGATAATTAAAAAAATCATTAATAAAGTAAAAATTAACGTCTTAGGCTATTGGATTCTCAATTGAATGCTTATGTTAATAGATGAAATGTTTATTGAATATGTGGACTTAAAAGATCTGTTATTTTGTTATAGAAGGCGTTATCTGTACTATATATGACTAGAGTTATGAAAAATATTAAACTATTGTGAAATCTCACAAGAGTGTCCACGTTATAACAGACTTGAATTTAGAAATTGTTTTAAAAGATTTTACTCAAAACTAACTTAACATTACTTACTGTTTTTTATAAAGCGACTGTTCTATTTTACGTTTTCAATATGATACTGTGGAAAATAATTTAGAAGATTAGTTTGATTTAGTTGTCGATAAATATTTCCATTATAACTGAATGGCGTCGTTAGTAATAAGAACAGATGTGATAACAGCCACTGGTCGATCATTTTGTGATAACAGCGATAAAGCCCGCCCATGTCTCTTATGTGCAGTTAATGTAAGAGTGTATGAATTTACGCTAGTGTATTGAGTTTAGAGGATGTCGGGTACGGAGTTAAGTAGGTGGTAGTTGAAGGTGTGAGCGCATGTTAATAGTGTATATATATACTCCTTAATTTTTAAATAAACGTGTATTGCGGGTTGGCTAGAGTGTTAAGTATGTACCCATCTGTGATTAGATGGATAAGTGTAGGTGGGTAACAGTGTAGGAAGCCGTAGATGAGTACCCGAAGATAAGAGCGCATGTTAACTGTGTATTTGTTAAAAGTTGAGAAAAATTAAATTAAATAAGTAGTCTAACAGTACGTGTGAGAAAGATTGATTGTAAAGTAGGGGAGGAAACCAATCGGAGCGTAGCGTCTGGATGCGCATGCGTCACACGCGCAAGTAGTGAAATAAGGACAGAGCTGGGCTCACTCTGACCTTTGGACTTTCAAGATGGCGGCGGTCACGTGACTTTTCCAAGATGGTGGCGCCTATTTCCCGCCAAATTTTCTAACCTCACTTTTCCTAACCTCAAATTTCCCGCCAAATTCCCAATTTCCCGCCAAATTTTCTAACCTTACTTTTCCTAACCTCAAATTTCCCTCAAATTCCCAAATTTCCCTCAAATTCCCAAATTTCCCTCCAAATTCCCACATCATACTATATGAAATTCACTGTTAACCTTGTTATACTATATAAAATACACTATATAAAATACAGTCTTAACCTAACTTTTTCCATGTTATACTATATAAAATTCACTGTTGACCTTGTTATACTATATAAAATTCACTTTTTTTGTCCAATATGGCATCTTTTTCCATGTTATACTATATAAAATGCACTTTTTTTGTCCAATATGGCATCTTTTTCCATGTTATACTATATAAAATGCACTTTTTTTGTCCAATATGGCGTCTTTTTCCATATTATACCATATAAAATGCACTTTTTTGTCCAATATGGCGTCTTTTTCCATGTTATACTATATAAAATTCACTTTTTTTGTCCAATATGGCGTCTTTTTCCATGATAAACTATATAAACTTCACTTTTTTGTCCAATATGATACCTTTTTCCATGTTAGACTATATAAAATGAACTTTTTTGTCCAATATGACGTCTTTCCCTCCTCAAAATTCCCTCCCAAAATTCCTCATCCAATATGGCGACCTTTCCCTTCGGGTACTTCCGGCGACCGTCGGCTACCTTCGTACGCTCTTAGCCTATGATGCACGCGTCGTCTGCTGGTTGGGCGCGCATGCGCATGGACTTGCTACTCTACTCATATATACACCATAACAAATTAATATTTCATACACTACAATAAAATTAATATTTCATATACTCTATGAGCTCGACCCGATCGTAGCGCACCTGGTGGCAAAACTTAGCGCATCCTTTCGGAACATGGCGCCTTCGGAAGGGAAGTCCCCGGTGGTAATTCCCCTTCTCAAATTCGGTCTTTATACTATACAAAATGCACTCTTCCCATCTCATACTATATAAAATGCAAAAGATGGTGGCCATTTACATATGTACTATATAAAATGCTTTCGTGTACTTCCGGCGACCGTCGGCTACCTTCGTACACGTCGTCTGCTGGTCTGGCGCACACCCAAATGGCCACGCTCTGATTGGTTACCTCCCTACTTTACAAGTAATCTTTCTCACACGTACTGTTAGACTACTTATTTAATTTTTCTCAACTTTTTAATAAATACACAGTTAACATACGCTCTTACCTTCGGACACTCATCCATGGCTTCCTACACTGTTACCTATACTTATCTATCGAATCACAGATCATCCTCAAGCCCCTACTTAACACTCTAGGCAACCCGCAATACACGTTTTAATTAAAAATCAAGGGACAGCTATTATTTATATTAATTATTTACTTCTTTTTTAATTTTTATTTAATTGTTACATACGAGGCCAACTGGTGTACGGTGACCGGGCTTTATCGCTGTTATCACATCACTTGACCTCAAAGGTCAACCCGTGGCTGTTATCAATCCCACAAGCATTGTTTTACATCCCGTATGAACGATGTACGAGTCTTTGTTACTAACTAGATGAATGAGTGTAGTCTTTGTTACTAACTAAGGCTGCTGGACCCTTTGATATATCATCTATTAACAACCACAGTAGTCAGGGAAACTATGACATGGAACCCAAACCCCTTAAAATTTAGTTAAAATGTCCATAAATAGGGTTATCTGTGTACAAAATATGTTATAATTCCCTAAAAGCAATAAAATGCAGTGTCATAACAACGATATTTGTCCTAAACATTAAAAATTCCTTTAAAATACTCTTATAGAAACCTTTAAAAACTTAGTTTGAGCTCAAAACAACGTACAAAACTGATGTAACACTTGTAAATTAATTGTTTAACCTACATAGCTATTTAGTTGACTCCAAACAGTTGGCAAAGTGTAAGTAGCCAATAGGAATAAATTCTCTATAATGTTCACATTTTAAGCTTGATTTTAACAAAACCTGATGCTATTGATTCTTTGCACATTAAACAAATAAACGAATAGTTAGTTGAAATGTGTCTATTGTAGAAACTTTGGTATTAACAGTAAGAAAGTTTGGCTGTAATATACTCGATCAGAAAATGTATATACACCACTCCCAAAGACCGAAACACATGGAGAACCTAGAACACACAACATTCTTGATAGATCACCTTCCTATTCATCACATAAGACCCTTGATTATCCATCACCTATCCCTAAGACATCTGACTAACCAACTACCCACCCAATATTCTAGACTAAACACACTCTACATACAAGACCTTTGATTGACCATCTACCTACCCTACACACACAGTACTCTCGATAGACCACTCACCTCCCCATCACATAAGACATCTGATTGACCATCTACCCACCTAATATACTAGACTAACCACACTCTACACATAGTCCTCTTGACAGACCACGCACCCCTCTCGACACATAATACATTTGACCACCTACTCACCTAATATACTAGACTAACCACACTCTACATACAAGACTTTTGATTGACCATCTACCCACTCAACACACACAGACCCTCGATAGGCCACCCACCTCCCCAACACATAAGACATCTGACTGACCATCTACCCACCTAATATACTAGACTAACCACACCTTACATACAAGACCTTTGATTGACCACCTACCTACCCAACACACACAGTACCCTCGATAGACCACACACCTTCCCAACACATAACACATCCGACTGACCATCTACCCACCTAATATACTAGACTAACCACACCTTACATACAAGACCTTTGATTGACCATCTACCCACTCAACACACACAGACCCTCGATAGGCCACCCACCTCCCCAACACATAAGACATCCGACTGACCATCTACCCACCTAATATACAAGACTAACCACACCTTAAATACAAGACCTTTGATTGACCACCTACCTACCCAACACACACAGTACCCTCGATAGGCCACCCACCTTCCCAACACATAAGACATCTGACTGACCACCTACCTACTTAATATACTAGACTAACCACACTCTACATACAAGACTTTTGATTGACCACTCACGTACTAAACACACAGACGTTTGATTAAACACCCACATACTCAACACAGAGTCATGTTGATAGACCAACCCACCTTCCCCAAACATAAAACCTTTGATAGACCAACCACACACTCTACAGACATAACTTAAAATACCATCACACTACCAAAAAGGCAGTCTCTTTATAGACCCCCATCTACTCAATACATGAGACACTTGGTTAACCACTCGCCTACCCAACACATAGTCCTCTTGATAGACCACTCACCCCTCCCGACACATAATACATTTGACAGACCACTTACTTAACATACAAGACTGACCATACACTCTACATCGAAGACGTTTGATTATCCACTCACCTACTCAATACACACAAAACACTTGTTTGATCACAACAATTTAACAAACACAACTGACGATTGACACTCCACATTCCCAAAGCATCATACTACAATAAAAATAGTCCTATTGACATACCCCTACCTACCAAACATACGTACCACACAACATAAAATCATGACAACAGTCCACCCACCTACTCAACACACAACACCTCTGATAGATAATCCACCTAAACATTACATAAAACCTTACAGTGACACCCAAAATTCATGGATAACCTACCTACCAAACATACGAATTGACAATATTACCAAAGCATATGAAGGACCACCTACCAAACATACGTACCACACACCATAAAATCATGACTTAACAGTCCACCCACCTACTCAACACACAACACCTCTGATAGATCATCCACCTAAACATTACATAAAACCTTACATTGACACCCAAAATTCATGGATAACCCACCTACCAAACATACGAATTGACCACATTACCAAAGCATATGAAGGACCACCTACCAAACATATACGTACCACACACCATAAAATCATGACTTAACAGTCCACCCACCTACTCAACACACAACACCTCTGATAGATAATCTACCTAAACATTACATAAAACCTTACATTGACACCCAACATTCATGGATAACCTACCTACCAAACATACGAATAGACCACATTACCAAAGCATATGAAGGACCAATCACAAACATACGTACCACACACCATAAAATCATGACTTAAGAGTCCAACCACCTACTCAACACACAACACCTCTGATAGATAATCCACCTAACCACTACATAAAACCTATGATTGACACTCAACATTCATGGATGACCACCTACCATACATACGTACACCATAAAACCATGACTTAACAGTCCACAAACCTACTCAAAACACAACACCTCTGATAGATAATCCACCTAACCACTACAAAAAACCTATGATTGACACTCAACATTCATGGATGACCACCTACCATACATACGTACACCATAAAATCATGACTTAACAGTCCACCCACCTACTCAACACACAACACCTCTGATAGATAATCTACCTAAACATTACATAAAACCTTACATTGACACTCAACATTCATGGATGACCACCTACCATACATACGTACACCATAAAACCATGACTTAACAGTCCACACGCCTACTCAAAACACAACACCTCTGATAGATAATCCACCTAACCACTACATAAAACCTATGATTCACACTCAACATTCATGGATGACCACCTACCATACATACGTACACCATAAAACCATGACTTCACAGTCCACACGCCTACTCAAAACACAACACCTCTGATAGATAATCCACCTAACCACTACATAAAACCTATGATTGACACTCAACATTCATGGATGACCACCAACCATACATACGTACACCATAAAACCATGACTTAACAGTCCACACGCCTACTCAAAACACAACACCTCTGATAGATAATCCACCTAACCACTACATAAAACCTATAATTGACACTCGACATTCATGGATGACCACCTACCATACATACGTACACCATAAAACCATGACTTAACAGTCCACACGCCTACTCAAAACACAACACCTCTGATAGATAATCCACCTAACCACTACATAAAACCTATGATTGACACTCAACATTCATGGATGACCACCTACCATACATACGTACACCATAAAACCATGACTTAACAGTCCACACACCTACTCAAAACACAACACCTCTGATAGATAATCCACCTAACCACTACAGAAAACCTATGATTGACACTCAACATTCATGGATGACCACCTACCATACATACGTACACCATAAAACCATGACTTAACAGTTGAGAAAAATTAAATAAGTAGTCTAACAGTACGTGTGAGAAAGATTACTTGTAAAGTAGGGAGGTAACCAATCAGAGCGTGGCCATTTGGGTGTGCGCCAGACCAGCAGACGACGTGTACGAAGGTAGCCGACGGTCGCCGGAAGTACACGAAAGCATTTTATATAGTACATATGTAAATGGCCACCATCTTTTGCATTTTATATAGTATGAGATGGGAAGAGTGCATTTTGTATAGTATAAAGACCGAATTTGAGAAGGGGAATTACCACCGGGGACTTCCCTTCCGAAGGCGCCATGTTCCGAAAGGATGCGCTAAGTTTTGCCACCAGGTGCGCTACGATCGGGTCGAGCTCATAGAGTATATGAAATATTAATTTTATTGTAGTGTATGAAATATTAATTTGTTATGGTGTATATATGAGTAGAGTAGCAAGTCCATGCGCATGCGCGCCCAACCAGCAGACGACGCGTGCATCATAGGCTAAGAGCGTACGAAGGTAGCCGACGGTCGCCGGAAGTACCCGAAGGGAAAGGTCGCCATATTGGATGAGGAATTTTGGGAGGGAATTTTGAGGAGGGAAAGACGTCATATTGGACAAAAAAGTTCATTTTATATAGTCTAACATGGAAAAAGGTATCATATTGGACAAAAAAGTGAAGTTTATATAGTTTATCATGGAAAAAGACGCCATATTGGACAAAAAAAGTGAATTTTATATAGTATAACATGGAAAAAGACGCCATATTGGACAAAAAAGTGCATTTTATATGGTATAATATGGAAAAAGACGCCATATTGGACAAAAAAAGTGCATTTTATATAGTATAACATGGAAAAAGATGCCATATTGGACAAAAAAAGTGCATTTTATATAGTATAACATGGAAAAAGATGCCATATTGGACAAAAAAAGTGAATTTTATATAGTATAACAAGGTCAACAGTGAATTTTATATAGTATAACATGGAAAAAGTTAGGTTAAGACTGTATTTTATATAGTGTATTTTATATAGTATAACAAGGTTAACAGTGAATTTCATATAGTATGATGTGGGAATTTGGAGGGAAATTTGGGAATTTGAGGGAAATTTGGGAATTTGAGGGAAATTTGAGGTTAGGAAAAGTGAGGTTAGAAAATTTGGCGGGAAATTGGGAATTTGGCGGGAAATTTGAGGTTAGGAAAAGTGAGGTTAGAAAATTTGGCGGGAAATGGGCGCCGCCATCTTGGAAAAGTCACGTGACCGCCGCCATCTTGAAAGTCCAAAGGTCACAGTGAGCCCAGCTCTGTCCTTATTTCACTACTCGCGCACAGCTGATGCCGCTAGGGGCACTGCGATCGCGTCAGCCACATAGAGTATTACATATATGAAATATTAATTTTATTATAGTGTATGAAATATTAATTTTGTATAAATGAGTAGAGTAACAACGCGCATGCGCGCCTGATCAGCAGACGACGAGTTAGTCATTTATTACAGTGTATTTTATATTGTATAAAGGCCGCCATATTGGATGAGGAATTTTGGGAGGGAAAGACGCCATATTGGAAAAAAATGTTCATTTTATATAGTATAACAAGGGAATTTGGAGGGAAATGTGAGGGAGATTGGGTAATTTGGGGGGAAATGTGGGTAATGTGAGGGAAATGTGAGGGAGATCGGGTAATTTAGGGGGAAATGTTGGTAATGTGAGGGAAATGTGAGGGAGATCGGGTAATGTAAGGGAAATGTATGGGAAGTTCGGGAAATTTTGGGGGGAGGGGGAGGGGGGTTGGTACCACTGTGCCGCCATCTTGGATCCGGTCACGTGACCGCTCTCGACCAATCAGAGGCCAGAAAAGTGGGTCTCGCTCTCTCAGAAAATACCTACTATTGGACTTTTCCACAAAAGACTTTAACTTATTTAACGGTATCTTTTCGTTAACTATGTATAGTATGTAAGCGTTTAGTAACCAAAATTTATTTAAGTTTGCTTATGTAAACTCTCTCCACTTATTAAATAGGTCGCGGTCAATGACTGTGTATACTCCAGTATTGTTTAAAGTATTTCCGAATTTAGAACAATATAACAAGACTGTAGGCAACGCTGTTTTAAGAAAATCAACGGTGAATAATCCTTGCACTAAATTATTCACAGCTGGATACGGTTTACCTCTCTGACCTGTGGGTAGGTTGGGTGGTTGAGGTGCAAACGCTACGTTATACGCTACAAATATGTGACACTTTGAATTGACTGCCATATTGTAAACGTTAGGTGGAGATCTAATTGGAATAGTTCTCTCTGTTAGTACGATACACCTAGTGGCGTGCGGAATTGTACAACCATATTCTAACATTTTTAAGTAAATCTGCATGTAGTTAATACCACCGCGATCTGTTTCAAGAGTAGAACCAAATATATCGGGGAACGGTCTAAATCTTGAAATCATATTTTGAGGCTGTCGAACCGTACAGTTTAACATGTTCTCATGGTAAATAGCTAGTTGAAAATTTACTCCTTGCTCTTCACTTTTTGTTAAAAACCGTATCCACAAGTTACGATTGTACATTCGTTCACTCGAGGATATAATTAATAGTACAACCGCGGGTAGTTGTAAAATTGTATGTTTGTGTCCCAAATACCTGATGTTAAATTTATTCAGCTTTCTACTACAATAATTTCCACAAAATCTTTTTCCATCCGCGTAATACATTGTGCATAAATTTGAACTTATGCGCGTCTTTACCTTACACTCTGGTTTCTTAAACTTAGCAATGTCATTATAATAGTAGAAGCGTACCATTTTGTAGCCTGTCACTAACTGTTGTTGTAAATTAAAGTTGGTCGTATTATTATTACGATACTAAAAACTTGTCAAAACCAACTCTATCTCGCTTTATCTAATTCACAATTCTTACTAATACAAATAAAACTGTAATTATCTTTCCAAGCTAAAGCACACATTTCTTTAAACTTTTCAAAAGTCATCTCCATATTTACATAGTCATTGTACACTTGTTTGAGATTTGTTTCGTCCTTTTTGAATAAAATAATCGTTTGTATTATCCCTCACTAACTGTTTGGGTATCCTAATGTAGGTTTGTCTTATATAAAAGGAATCAATGTTATTATGTCGGCCCATGGTAAAGTAGTTGCGTATATTATCGTGTTTTTCACGCGCAATGTCGTCAAAAATTATAATAGAGTTGTTTTTAGCTTCTTTAGGTGGTAAGACCAGTGTTTTCATCGAATACAAAGTATCCAATTTCCTTGGGTAAAACACTTTTTAAAAATTGATACTTGCGTTGGTGTAGAGACTTTGAGAAAATGTAAACATTTTCAAACCTTAATCCGTTTGGATCGAACAACATGTTGAACAAAACATTTGTTTTGCCACAATTACTAGGTCCAGCCACTATACACCTTATAGTGGATGGTAATAATAGTCCATGTTTAATGCCACTACCTGTGCGTATAGTGTACATGTCAAAGTTTTCAACTGGTAGTTTAGTCGTCTGTTCAACAACATGCATTGTCACGGAATGATTGGCAATTGGACGCTGAGTCATTTTTATACAAGTTCATTCATATTTATCCACGTTTCGTGTTTACCATCGTAGCCTAACCACTTTACAAGTAATTTGTCCCCTTTTTTCCTTATTACTTTTTCTACCAAGTATATATCGTCTGTTTTGGATTTCTGTAGCTCTTTTTTGTAGAAACTTCCTTTAATAACGTCACCAGTATGGTCTTTGAGGACATAGATTGTTGGGAAAGTAGGTAGGACTTTGTTCACAGTAAATATATCATTAGTCCAGTTAGTTAGGTATCCTTTGTCAAACACTTTTTTATACTTGCTTATTCTCACTTTATCACCTACCTTAAAACGCACCTATTTGTCTACACTCTTGTATTTTTATCTGTTTTTATTAATGTTTTTTCTGACTATGTTTACATTTCTTTTGTTCATATGACTTAGGAGCCATGCCAATAGTTTTGTGTATTCTTGTGTTGTACTCTTCCAACAGGGAAGGTAGTTTTTTGACCCACTGATACTTACCTTGCTCTGTGAACTTTCGCCACATTAATGCTTTGAGACTGCGGCTGAACCGCTCTACGATGGACGCCTTCTTGTCACTGTAGCTCGAATAATGGTTTATATCATAGCTATTCATCAACTTTGTAAATCCTGCGTTGCAACATTCTTTACCCGCATCAGTTTGTAAGTGTTTCATTTTATTCGACATTAATATGGGTGTAATGGTCTTAACGATTTCTGGCCCAGTCTTGTCTTTTTAATGGAACAGCAAAGGCATATTTGCTAAAACAATTTATTATTGTTAAAATGTACTTGTACCCTTGGTTTTGTTTATAATAGGTTATCATTTCACCCAAGTCCGCTTGGAACAAGTCTTGTATTCCCTTAACTTCTACAGGTCTAGTAGGGAATTTTTTTCTAACTGGAGCATGTAGCTCCCTTGCTATCTGCTCTCTTACACTCATAATGGAAGAATGGAAGGGTTAAGGTAAAGTTTAATAATTTAATTGGTTTTTTGGTGTATAAAAAACCCCCATCCTCGCTCCATACGGTGACAGTCATCCGACTATTTACTGCCTCCCTGCCAATTCAAAACCCTTTTAAACACCCTGTACCTATGGATACTTGCCATAGAGTGTCCTTTCATACACTCATTTAATCATACCTGACGAGCACTCACATTCGCTTTTGGATACGAGTTTTTACACCCCAGAGCCACATTCACTTTTGGATAAGGGTTTTTACACCCCATAGCCACATACGTACTGTTGCTCGAAAGGTACTACACGTACAAGATTAACAAACTGCTCACCATTAGTGCCACAGTCAGCTAATCCATCTCATTCAGGTCGTAAAAGGGTTTAGTTATTTCTACAAACATCTCTACCAGCAAAATGAATTAAAGGCAGGTTATTAACAAACCTACAGTGTAGGTAGAATTTTGTATGATCATCAAATGGAACATCACCCTCTTCCCACCTACCAACTTCGACACCACATGAGAAACAGCGAACTGCGTCCCTATAATTTTAATAGTATAAGCCAGCGTTTGTCATTACATTAGGATCGAGGAAAGGTACTAGCCAATTTAGGAAAGTGTCTAGCCACACATTTTCAAATTGGTCCGTCTTTTTCGCAAAAGTAAATTTGTATCAAGTACTGTTAGATTGATTTTGGAAGGTCTAATTGTTTAATTTAAAAAAAATTGTTAATGTTTTTACATAGTTCCACTGCAGCAAGAGAAGCAAGTGAACCAATGGGTGCCATTAGTACAAGTGACGCAATAAAAAGAGGATGTTGGAAAGGAAGGAGTGGTGGGAGAAGGGAGTGGCAGTCAGTCATGGAGAGGTTGGAGATAGAAGAACGTTATGATGAAATTCATCGAAGTTTTAGAGTTTGGATTGTAATGGTATTATTATACTTTTTATTTACATTGTGGTATATATTTTATAAGGTAAGTTTTTATTTTATGTATTTTATATTTTTAATTTCAATTCTAGTTTTGGTTTTTTTTGTGGTGTAGTAGTTATCGTGTTCTAGAGCTCGTTTTTAACTAATTAAATGGTGACCATATGCTAGTGTGTTGATACCATTTTCTAAAAAGTATTTTTTGTCGTCAAAAGGGGACAGTGATAATTTTGAAATATTTTGTGTCTAAATTTTATGTTTTTCACTACGAATGTTTAAAGCAGATGTAGTTTTTACTGTGTGGATAAGCAAGCAATCTTTGTACATTTGATGTTTTAGGTGTTTTTTATTTCTACTCGGGGGACACCTTTAGCCACCTTCTTTTCCTCTAGATCTGAATTTTAAACAGAGTAGCATTTCACTCTCAAGCCAATTATGTCCCTAGACGGATTTGAGACTTACTCGTCTTTAAATTTTCCTAACACTTTTTTGTTTACATTACTATCATGGGTGGGTAGTTGGGTAGTCGGAAGTATCAAACAGATGTAATTCAATTTTCATGTCTGCATAGACATCTGGAGTATATACATTGTAAAAGAGTAAGTCTGTGTCAGTCATACAAAGTTTTACATTTTTCCCATACTTTGTAATGGTCCAGTTGTAATAAAAATTGTACATTATTAATTTTGAAATTTCCAAGACAGTGAACCCTACATAAATGGGTCTGTTTAGGAAGATGGTTTGCTTTTCCAAAGCTAGCCTTGCAATATCACTATTGTAAGCAAAGAAAGTCTTGAGTCTAGGACTTGCAGTCCACTTTACCAAGAGTTTTTCATTATTTACAAGTTTAAAATCAATGCGTGACCTAACATTTTCTAAGGGTTTACCGTACATAGCGATCCTTTTGTTCAAAACTATTTTGTTCAATAGTTTAAAAAAGTCTTTTTCAAAATTATTTTTAGCTTCTTTCCTTTTTCCAGTATTAAAATCAATAAATGGGGCTCTAGCCAAGGAGACTGTTTATAACTAAGTACTCTGTGGATTTTAGACAGTACCAGTCCAAGTTGAATGTAAAGTTTTAAGTTGCGATAGTGTAAAACGTACTTGGTTTTGTCAGAGAGAGTAGTTAGTAATTTTTCAGTCTTGGGGGAGTTTGTAGTCGTGTTCATCTAGCAAGTCCCTACAGTATGTCAATAGCATGTCGTTAGTCACTATTTTTCGTTCGGGGGCTAGTGGGAAGTCTGAGTGTAAGTCGTGTAAGTGGTCAGGGTAGTGCAAGTGCACTTCTAAAATGTACCCAGTGTCAGAGTCGTCGGGTACTTTTGTAAAGTCAATGTCTTGAGGGTCTATCTACTTAAAGTCAGACTCTGGGAGTCTATCCGACATACTTGTACCTTATAAATTGTTACAGTCAAAGTGAAGTAGGTAGTTGGTGTGTTTTGTGTTGTCAAAGCCGAGCAAGTAGGGATTGTTGGCCTGGGCGTACCGGTTTGGTATCATGGAGACACCACCCCAGATCCCAGACTCAACAAACAGGTGCTGGTCTATGTCTATAAGTTATTCAAGACTTACGTCTGTCATTTTGAGCATAGAGTTCCATGCAAGTCCGGTGGCAGAGTAGACGTTACACGTGTCAATACCGTAGTATGTAATACTAGTGTTTCTGAAGTTTTCAAACACGTCAACAAGTAATAGTACGTCAGTCAATAAGTACAAGTCATGGTACTGTTTCATAGTAGTAAGTTCAAAAGCTGTCCATACGGTCTGAGCATGTGTGTAATCCTCGTCTGAAATAGGTGTTTGTGTCAAGTCACTGTAGAACGCCTCCTTGGAAGGAAGTTGGGTTTCGTTAAATTTAGTTACGTCTGTCATCTAAATTAATGGAAAGACGCCTTTGCGTAGAAGTAAGTCAGTATTAGTCATACACTGCCCTAAAATTTTGAATTTGGAAGCCCCGTCAGAAACTACGTTGGATACAAGTGTATCCAAAGAAGCATTTAAGAATTGGAGCAAGTCCAAAAATCGTAGTGACTCACGGGTGACTGATTGTACCGCTCACTAGTTGTAGCGATATATGACTTTTTTTGTTTTTTCAATTTACCTAGTCCTTGAATAAAATGGTGACAATCGTGTCCTCGCAAGTTGTTGAAAAACACCGGAATGTGATCGGGAACTTAATAGTTTAAATTATATTTGTTATGGGCGGGTCCCAAGATCTCACCTGTTAGGTGGTTATGGTTAGCCACTTTGTCTCCATCTAAAGGTTTTAGACAAAGGTGACATTTAGTTGCATTTTTGAAAATAATGTTGTCTTGTGGAGACGTATTAATCTGAATGCTTTTATTAATAATTGGTAAGAGTTCCTCAGACTCTGCAATCAAACAATTTAAAAATGTATCTACAACATCGGGACCGCTGTAGATTTTAGGTTGTTTTACTTGTTTGCCATCGCTGTCAATGGTTACATAGCAAAAGCCAAAAGGGACGTGATGGGCAGTGTTTGTCGTATGTGAAGTTGAGGGGTCATTCAGTGTAGTAGACATAGGTACAACAAGGGACTCAAAATCACAGTAAATGGTGAATGGGACTTTGTGAGTTAGAGTATAGTTCGTAAAGGACATGTATTTTTCGTCTTCAGTAGGAAGTCTAGTCTTCTGTGCACCGTAAGGTGAACACAAAGGTAAGTAGTTAGTAAGTGAGTCGTAAGTATAAAACCGGTGTAGGCAGTAATCACAGTAGAACCTAACACCATTGTGTTTAGTCAAGTGAGCTAAAAGTCTGGAAAAGTTTGTAATCAAATAGTAGTGGGAGGTAGTGTCAGTAGTCAGTAGCAGTAAGTTTACGAGGTGAATTCTAATTTTTTTCTTTGGTTATACGTAAAGGGTAAACTTCGTCTTTTCAAATCCAAAGACGTTGACTGACAAAGTGGGATTTAATTTTTCATTCTTATCTAAATCAGTAATTCTGACAAGCTACTCAATTCCGGACATGTTTAATTTATTTTAAATTTTCTTAAAGTAAGATACTCTATGATGTCTTTCAGGAAACAACTGGGCAAGTACAGAGTACAGGAAACATTTATTATCGTTATTTTTTATGTTTACAATTCCCATAGCAGGATGAGCAATTTTTTAGGGGTGGGTACGTATGAAGAGGGGTACAAGGGTTGGTATTTCACAATGAACGGATCTAGGCGTAAAATGTTTTTAATTACCCACCCACTACCCTGACTAACCCACTTACCCACACTTTCTAATATTTTGTTGGTAGTTTCTGAATATTGAGTATCTAGAGAATCGGAAGGCAACGAAGGTCGGTAAAACCGTCAAAGAAGGGAGTTGTAGTCATTTCTTCGTTATTAACAATTTTGGAAAATTTTATTTGGACCACGATGTACCATTTGACTCCCCCGAGCCTGTTTAGGTGGTTATTTATTTCGGACATAATTTTGTTTTTATGTTCAGTCAGAACAGTAAGGATATCGGAACCGAAAGTATCAAATCGACGGGAAACGGTTACAAGGTTGTCATTTATGGCAAAGGATTCCATGGTTAGGTTAGTATACAATGAAATTTACTTCGATAAAAAATTGATTAAAAGTTAATTATTAAATCTAACTTAAAAAAAGCAAGGATATTCAAATCTAGTTATAAAACCACAGTATTCTTTAAAAAAGCAAGGATATTCAAACTCTAGTCAGTCAAATCAAAACGAAAGAGCAACCGACGTCTGATCCGATTGAGCGCTAGAGAGAGAATGAGGAGACAATTAGGAAATAAGAAGTAGAAAAAAGAGGAGTGGAGGGGGAACCAATCAGGACCGCTTGTAATAAAGAGTTATGGGTTGTCGTAAACCGTAATCAGGTGCGCTTGCAAGTGGTGGGAATTGAACCAGTTAAACTTGACCTTTACGTCTGGAGCGAGAGGCGCCAACCAATCAAACATAACTGCAGTTTGATAAAATGCACGTTGCAATCAAGAGTTATAGCTGTCGTAAACCGTAATCATGAGTGCGTTAAGGTCAACCTTGATGGTCGCGACAGGAAAACCACTAACATCCGGCCTGAGTTGTTGTGTTCTGGCACAATATTATAAAATTATTATAGTGTATATATGAAATATTGCATTTGTTATAGTGTATGTATAAAATAAACCAGTCAGAGTACAGCTGTTTAATGTAGCACAATATTTAAGTCCCCGCGCATGCGTGCCAGACCAGTAGCCGACGGGTGCAAGGTAGCCGACGGTGGACAGAAGTATCTGAAAGCATTTATTATAGTACATATATAAAAGGCCACCATCTTGGAAAAAAGTGCATTTTATATAGTATAACAAGGGAATTTGGAGGGAAATTTGGGAATTTGGAGAGAAATTTAGGGAGGGAAAATTCCCAAAGGGTTGGTAGCATTGCAGCCTGGCCGCCATCTTGGGTCACGTGACCCGAAGATGCCCGAAGGCGGTTGCCATCTTCAATCCGAGAGCCGAAGATGCCCGAGAGTGGGTCTAATACTCTCCTATTTTGTCTACTAATGTTAAAGATTATATAAATATTCTTTAATAGTTCATGAGTAAGAAGACTGTCCGCTTCTATGAGTCCCGTAAACCCAGGTTTCCTGTTTGGTGAGATTAGTTAAGTTCAATTTTCACAGGTAGCGCTGTCGTTTCACTTTCTCTGTCTTTCTCCAGCACACACCGAATTAACCAATAGATGAGCCAATAGTACATGAAACAATGAGTTTTCAAGTGCTTATTTAAAGTCAATCACCGTAAGATAGAAGTACATGCACGTTTACACAGAAAACGCATTGCCTTAGAAAGTTACATATGTAATTGTTGTACTAATTAAATTGCGTTGTGACAAAACACTAGCTATTTTTAAATTGTACAGTTTACAGTATAACAAAAATAAAATTTAATTTTTTTAGTCTGATTTAACAATAGCAATAATTTTTTTGGTAAGCTAAATAAATAACAAGCCAACTGACTTTTCAACGTACTGATCGCATTAAGGGTTGTGTTGTTGAATAAAATTACAAATTTAAATAATTTTCTTCCACAAAGGGTTCCCTTTCGGCACTGAAAGTCTTTTAAGTTTTAACCTTTTACACGAGAATTTTCTTTACAGAGCCATCCCAGTTACCGGAGTTCCAGCCTGTTGATAAACAGGAACCAACATGCCAGGAATCCAAATACGAAGATGGATCAGGGACCCTTCAAGGAAGAGGGTAAGATAGTTAATTGTCATTACTAAAACATCACTTTTTCTTATTCCATAGAAAAATAAGAAATAGACGTCGCTCCCTTATAGCAGCTGTAAATACCTATGTGGCAGTTACCACAAATTTGAATCCTTATACACTTTTATGAATAATACTCTAGTAGTGAGTAAAAGTTGGTTTAAGAAGTACCGTTATCTCATTAACATGCAAGGCACGTGCCAAAACCACACTAGGATGCATACCGCACACATCCACCCACCATATATGGCAATACATCAACATTAGTCTGCATACCAGACAAGGTCGGTCCGGCCCGACGACATTGACATCACCCAAAGGTCTCTGACTCCAGCCTAAGGTCATTGACCTCGTCTTAAGGTCATCGGTCACGACCTAAAGTCATTGACCTTTGACCTTTGACCCTCGGCCCCCGACCTCTGGCCTCCGACCTTTAACCTCCGACCTTT